>CM035406.1:33343129-33348129 GCA_020310875.1 Ceratopteris richardii
TTAGAGTCTAGTTTATACTCACAAATTCTCTAGAGCATTCTCTGAGTAATCTGGGAGCAACATTCATTTTAGTGAAGTTGAGTGATTGATATCTCTCTCTGTTTGTAGGCTCTATTGGAAATATTTTGCTCTCTGTTGTAAGGGCTGGTTCTCCTTCTCTATTTATCCATTTGCTATGATATTGGTGTCATTGGGTAGCTATTAGAGTTCTCTAAAGTTGACCCAAGTTTGAGATTCATTCTCCGCATAATCTCTTAGAAAAGCTTCCTGGAGTGAAGTGAGGTCTCTGCTTGACTAGCAGTTGTGAGCATTCAACTAGCTCATGTTGTAGACATTGTTTCTCTTTGTGTAAGCATCCATTTGAAGTAAAATCTGTCTTGTTGTAAAGCTCTTGGTGTGTACTACAGGTCTACAAAAGCGCATTGGATTTCTCTGCATAAGCTTTGAGTAAGAGCACTTTTGGTGTGCAGAGGTCAAAGAAGGATACCTGTGGAGGTCATTCGCGCTTCGTCGTTGCTTAGGGGTTGAGATACTTCCCTCATCAGTGGTATCTGAGCATTTGGGCATCTTGGAGGCATCTCATAAAAGCAAGAAGACCTCTTGGAGTTGGTGGTTGAAGATTGGCATCAACAAAAGCTTCGTGGAGGTAGCTCACATCAAGGGGGAGCTATTCTACTCAAAGTTTTAAGAGCACAAGGTGTCCATCTATGGAAAGCTTTGGATTGAGGTAACCTTAGAGCCTCATTTTCATTTTACACATATTGGAGCATTAGCCAAGGGCTAGGTCAAGTATCAAAGACTAGATATGGGAGACTTCAACACTCAAATTGAAAAGCTAGACAAAGGGAACTATCAACCATGGAGATTTAGGGTCTCCAACTATCTTATGGGCAAGGGCATTTGGGGGTTGATTAGTGGAAGTGAACCAAGACCTAGGTTGGATGAGAATCCAACCAATGACCAGAGAAGGGCCTTCAGGGAATGGAATGAAAGAGACAAGAGGGTTATCTTTATCCTTTCCCAACACATTAGGAATAGCATGATCGGCCATATCCAAGACTTGGATTCAAGCATGAAGGTATGGGAGACACTTGAAAGGATTTATTCAACAAGCACCAAAGCAAGGAAGATCCAACTCAAGAATGAGCTCAACAACCTTAGGAAGAGCTCAGGGAGTAGCATAAATGACTACATACTTAAGGTCAAGGAGTTATCAGATGCATTGGGATCCATTGGAAGCCACGTAGACAATGACAATCTTGTGGCTTATACTCTCAATGGTTTGAGAGATGATGAGAAGTGGAAACCCTTTACCACTTCAGTATATGTAAGGGATAATCTTCCCGATTTTGAGCAATTGGTTGCTCTCATGGTCACCGAAGAAATGAACATAGGTGGAAGTTCAACTAAAAGCAAGGATGCACAAGTTTTCTATGCAGGTAATCAAAGGGGCAAAGGAAGACGAGGACAAGGAAGGGGAAAAGGAAGGTTTGGAGGAAGGCAAGACCACTCAAGCAGTCAAGGACATGACCAAGGCACCTCATCACAAAGAGGGAGAGGAAGAACAAGAGGAAGAGGAGGACGACATCAACAAAACAGGAATCAAGATGGCGAAGGATGTTACATATGTGGCAAGTTTGGCCACTATGCTAGAGATTGCTACCAAGGAGGAAACCAAAGGAGCTATAATCAAGGTTCCTCATACAAAGGCCAAGGTAATTATGCTTCTACAAGTTCAGAAAATGACAATCTCTTGATGATGCAGATGAATGGGAATTCAAGCAAAGTAGATAACACTTGGTATATTGATACTGGATGTAGCAACTATATGAGTTGCAATTCTTCTTGGTTTACTAATCTACATGTTCCCAAAGGTAAAGGACATGTAGAAACAGGTGATGATACAGCCCATGAGATCTCCCATGTTGGAGATGTAGCTTTGGATGACAAGGAGGAAGGAAGATGTCTCAAGGATGTCTTGCATGTACCTACCATCACAAAGAACTTGGTGTCCGTTGGGCAAATGGTTGAAAGAGGCTATCAAGTAAGGTTCAACAAAGGTGGATGCTTTGTGGAGAACCCTAAGCAAGGTTACAAGGTCATAGCAAGAGGAAAGAAGCAAGGGAGACTCTTCACTTTGGAGGTAAATTCTCATTCCACTCAACATGTCTACTTCACATATGGAAACAAGAGGATTTCGGAGTTGGACTTGTGGCACAAGAGGATAGGTCACATCAACATACAAAGAATGAAGGAAATGCAATTCAAGAGGCTGGTTGAAGGTCTTCCCAACTTCGAAGGACAAGGTATGAAGCATTTATGTGAATCTTGTCAACTAGGGAAGCAAGCGAGACTTCCATTCAAGAAGAGTGGCTACATAAGCCAATATCCATTGGAGTTGATACATACAGATGTGTGGGGGCCAACCAAAGAGCAATCCATTGGAGGTAACAAGTACTTTGTCACTTTTATAGATGATTGCACAAGGATGGTTTGGGTTTATTTCATCAAAAACAAATCAGATGTGTTTACATGTTTCAAAGCATTCAAGGCAATGGTAGAGAAGGAAATAGGTACATATATCAAGAAGCTAAGGTCCGATGGAGGGGGAGAATATTTCTCAAATGAGTTTTCTGATTTTTTAATGGATCAAGGCATCAAGAGGCAAGTAACATGCAGGTACACACCCCAACAAAATGGAGTAGCAGAGAGAAAGAATAGATACATTGCCGAGATCGCTAGAGCAATGCTTAATGAGATGAATGTACCTAACATGTTTTGGAGTGATGCAGCAAATACTGCCGTGTATCTAATGAATAGGGCTCCTACCTCAGGGATCCATGGCTTGACACCATATCAAGCCTATTATGGTAAGAAACCTGATCTTTCCCACTTGAAGATATTTGGATGTACTTGTTATGTACATGTGCCAAGTGAATTGAGGCACAAGCTACAACCAAAGGCAGAAAAGTGTGTGTTTCTAGGATATTCAAATGATCATAAAGGTTACAGGTGCTTCAACCCAAACACAAAGGACTTGAGGATATCAAGGGATGTAGCATTTGATGAGCTACTCCCTTGGTGTAAGAAGTATGACTGTATGCAGGACTATGAAGAAGAAAAGCATGGACATGATGAAGAACAAATCGACCTAGAGCTAAGCGGCCCAAGGTGTTCCATCAATGAAGATAGTTCAAGCATGAACTCACCATGGAGGGGGAGATCTTCATCAAGCTATGAAGCACAATCAATCAACAAAGGCAAAGCAACATTGGTGGAGTTGGATGAAGAAGGTAATGAAGTTGAAGATGATGAAGGACACATGATGGAGAAAGAAGCCACGTCAAAGAAAGAGATCAAGTTCCCAAGGCAAAGGAGGTTTATTCCTCCAAAAGGTGAAGAAAGGAAGTCTTCTAGAGTTAAGTATCCAACTCAAAGGTTTACTTATGATTCATACATGGCAACACATTATGCATATATGAACAAAGTAGTAGAAGATCATGAGCCCGATTGCTATGAAGATGCAAGCAGGTACACCGAATGGAAAGAGGCAATGCAAGAAGAGATCGACGCACTTGAGGAAAATCAAACATGGACTCTAGTGCCCAAGAAGGAGAACATGAAGGTAATAGGTAATAAGTGGGTGTATAAAGTAAAGAGGAATTCAGATGGATCTATTTCTAGGTTCAAAGCAAGATTGGTGGCCAAGGGTTTTGCACAAACCTATGGAGTGGACTTTGAAGAGACATTCAGCCCCGTGGCAAAGATGAGCACCATTAGGACACTCATTGCAATGGCTGCTAGCAAAGGATGGAAGCTCTTCCAATTGGATATCAAGAATGCCTTTCTCAATGGAGACTTGGAAGAAGAGGTATACATGGAGCAACCACTAGATTTTGTTCATAAAGAGTTTCCACATCATGTTTGTAGGTTGAAGAAGGCACTTTATGGCTTAAAGCAAGCTCCAAGGGCTTGGAACCAAAGATTGGTGGACTATTTGATCAAATGTGGTTACAATCAATGCAAGGCGGATCCATCTCTCTTCATCAAACAAAGAGGAGAACTTGTGGTCTACATGTGTGTGTATGTAGATGATCTTATCATTACAGGTAATGATACAAAGGGCATTGAGGAGATCAAGGCAAAGCTTGGAAAGGAGTTTAGGATCTCTGATCTTGGAGATCTTAGGTATTTTCTTGGCATTGAAGTTGTATACAAAGAAGAAGGTATTATGCTCATACAAAGGAAGTATATTCTAGACCTACTTGAGAGGTTTGGGATGCTACATTGCAAGCCTATTTCAAATCCCATGGAAGTTAATGTAAAGCTAAGCTCCATTGATGGAGAGCCATTAGAGGATGTAACTTTTTATCACTCTATTGTAGGCTCTTTCAATTATGCCACAATAACCAGGCCCGACATAGCATATGGAGTTGGAGTGTTATCACAATTTATGCATAGTCCAAGGACTACACACTTGCAAGCTGCAAGAAGAATGTTGCGATATCTCAAAGCCACTATAAATGAAGGATTGTTCTACTCATTTGATGATGATATGCAGGTCAAAGCTTATTCCGATGCCGATTGGGACGGTTCGAAGGAAGATAGAAGGAGTACAAGTGGTTACCTAGTCATGCTAGGTAGCAAGATCATCTCATGGATTTCAAAGAAGCAACCCACGGTGGCATTATCTTCCACCGAGGCTGAGTATAGAGCTTTGGCTCAAGTCACATGTGAGCTAATGTGGATTAAGAAGTTATTTATGGAGCTTAATTTGCAGGTTGACACATATCCAATTTTTTGTGACAACATGAGTAGCATTCATCTAGCATCGAACCCTGTCTATCATGCTAGAACCAAGCATATTGAAGTGCACTATCACTTCATAAGGGAAAAGGTGATATCCAAGGAAGTTTCAATACATCATATTGGTACCAAGGACCAAGTTGCGGACATGTTTACAAAGGCTTTGGATGGGATGAAGATTTCAAAATTCAAGC
>CM035406.1:33353129-33385629 GCA_020310875.1 Ceratopteris richardii
CTTGTTTGGAAATACTATAGATGCATATGTTGGGTCTTGAAGGGTTCATGGATGTTGTTCTGAACCTAAAGTCCTAGCTTCTAATCATTCTTCCTCTTGTTTGGCTACTTTACACATCCATAGCTAAGTATCCTCGTGCAACCATGAGGGGTTCGATTCCAATGAGTGTATTGATTCTGTTTCTTCTTGTGTCTTATGGATGGTATTCCATTGTATTGGGGGTACATCTCGATGGGAATAGTCTTTTAGATTGAATTTAGTAGTCACTCCTAAATGTTGCAAGTACAAAGAATTAGTTCCCCAATCGTGTACGATTTGCAACGGACGCATGAATGGTCGTCCTAAAATCATCTCGTAAGCATGATTTTTCCCAAAATCACAAATGGCGAAAGTATGCTCGAACTCTACACCACAAGTGGTGAGAGATATGCCTTCTAGTAAGCCCAATGGTTTCTCTATGAATCCATCATCCATTTGTAGTTTCATCCTAGTGGGTCTTAATGCTGGCTTACCCCAACATTTCCATAAAGCAGTGGTAGTGATGGCTACTCTGGCTCCTGAATCTAAGATGGCTTTGGTGGTGTAGCTCTGATGGGTTATTGGAAGATAAGCGTTACATTCCTCTCCCTTGCTTACATCCCCGATTCTCTCTACGGGTATCTCTGGTACCTTCTTGTGGGATCCTATCTGCGAGTGAGTAATAGCAAGCTCAGGGAATGGATTTGCTACATGCTTCCACAATTCTGGCTTAAGCTTCAACAATTCCTCTAAACTGAGGTGACACTGTATTTTAGCGTTCTTGATTACTTCTATGTTTCTAGGGGTTACTGATTCTTCATTCCTTAGTGAGTCACTATTATAGTGGGTGCTCGCATGCTAATAGACTTGGCTTCCCAAGGTCCCATGAACTGAGGTAATTCTTGCAAAGAATTGGATTCGAAACCTGTGTTTACTCAGTTGCTCTTCCTCTACATCATTGTAGATAGAGGGGATATCTTGAGGAAATTCTTCCTGCAAGTCGTCTATTTCTTGAATAGGAGGATGGGTTTCTTGTTCTTTTCTCCATTTCTCTTCTTGTATTTCTCTTAGAAATTCGTGTGAATATTTATGTATGGAAGACATGTTGTCTTCAACCTCTATATTTGGTACTTGAGACAGGGATGGTACATTCCTTTCCTGTGTCTCTGAGACAATAGGGTTCCTATGTTGATTCTTTTTCTCGTTGCTATTGACCAAGTATTCTAACCTCTCTAGTAGTCCTTGAAAGTGTAATTCAGGTTTTGCCATATTATTCCAATTGAGATAACGAAAGGCCTCGAACATAGTTTGTGCTAGTTCTACCATCTTCATACAAAGTTTAGTCCTCTCAATTTCTAAATATGTTCGTGGATAGTTCTTACTCATTTCAGCTATCTAGGGTCCTTTTAATCTCGCCTGATATGCACAAAACTGTTGGTGTAAATCACAAGCCTACACATTTGGCTTGAAAGATATCTTGAAGACCCTACATATGTGAAGAAGCATAGGAATTAGTGCTGTTAATTACCACTTTATCTCTTTGTAAAAGTCAAATTGACTTAGAATCTTTTGTAATCACCTACCAAAAGGATTCGTGGAAAAAGGTAGCTCTTTGATTGAAGGAATATCTCCTAGTATATAGGAGCTTGATCATAGGGAGCCAAAAGTTTGAATTTGAATTCAAATTTATACTCACTCTCTATAAAAATGGACATTGAAAAGTCGCGGGTAGAACTCATCACTCCCGAGCTTCTCATTAGTAATTTTGAGTGTGTGAGGCCTACACTATAGTCCACACCTATCTACACCATTAGGCAATGGTTTTCATGCCAATGGATTTGTATACAAGTGTTCATTAATACATATATTCACATTGTTCATTTTTGAGTTCTCTGTCATACTACTCAAAAGTCTGTCAACTTGTGAAGTGCATATCTCAGTCATTTCTCCATCAAATTCAGTGATTCAAAGCTTTTTGGATTCAGCTCAAAGTTTTCTACATAGTATCAAAGTTTGAAGAGATTCTATTCAGCCATTTCAGAGAAATACACGTCGAGGTGATCACTAGTCAACGTTTGCTACAGTCCTAAAAAATCGACGGTATATCTTAACTTGCTAAATTGATTTCTCTTAGCATAGTTTATCTTTTTACATCATTTCACTTGGAATAGTTAGCTTGCTAAGCTAATTAGATACCTCTAAAAGGAAGTTTTCCAATTCCTATTGTGTTGGTCATACTGAGCAAAATACCGAGCAGGTGTCAAGACATAAATAGAAGGTTTTCTTGAGTTTGTGAGTTTCAAAGTTATCTATTTTGGTTCAATCATTGCACACATCATTTCCAAAGTACACAGGCCATTTTATGGTGTCATTGGAAAGCTAAGGAGGTCCACTTATCAAGACTAAAGCAAAAGAGGGGTGGTACAAAGCAAGTTTTAGCAGTACCTACTCAATCTCTTGGAGCATCCATCCATCTTTCCCAACAGTGGTATCAGAGCAAACTAAGGTAAAATGGGAGATGGTTTTCCTTCATTTATTGATAAATTGGATTGGAACAACTATCAAGCATGCTCTCTGAGGATGAAGACCTACTTACAAGGAAGGATTCTCTATGGATACATCTCAGGAGATGAGGAATTGCCCTCATTCAAAACAAGAGGATTGCCAAAAAAGGAAGAACATGAAACACATGGTATGCTAAGGATGCATTGGCAAGGTCTTATTTACTCAACTCCATCTCTGATTTTCTTTTGCCACATATTAGAAATTGTAACACGTCCCAAGAGACTTGGAAAACCTTGTCATCTTATTTTTCCTCCAACACAAGGGCTAGGAAAAATCAATTGTGGATTGAATTCACAACATTAAGGAAGCAACCTAAGCAAGCTGTTTCAGAATTTGTGACCAAGATTAAAGATGTAGCAGATCAGTTAGCAAGCATAGGAGAAGAGATTGAAGAAGAACAGATTGTGAGGCAAGTGATCAATGGGATCAAGGCTGATGACAAATGAGAAAGCTTCAGCACTGCCATGGACCTTTACATGGACATGCAAATTTCAGATCTTACAACTCTCATGGGACAATTGTTTACTCATGAAGCAAAGCTCAACAAGAATGGAGATACATCCAAAGGTAATAACTCTTCTGCCCTATACACTGATAAGAAGTCTAAAGATAAAGGCAAGAGCAAGAAGGTGGAAGATGAAGGCTCTACCTCCCAAGCCAACTATGCAGGCAGAGGTAGATCATCAAGAGAAAGGGGTAGAGGAGGTAAGCAAGGTAGGGGGAGATCCTATAACTCCTCACCATGCAACATTTGTGGTTTATCAAATCATACTACAGATGAGTGTTTTAGGAATTACAAGAATCAGAGAGGAAGAGGATACCAAAGAGGTGGATACTCACAGTCAAGAGGTAGATTTAATCATCACCAAGACTACAACAACAACTACAACAAAAATTACAAGAATAATTACAATGGCAACTACCAAGGAGGATTCAAATCCAGAAAGGACTACAACAACTACACAGAGGAGCAGGATGACTCTCTTCTAATCATGAACATGACTTCAAAATTAGGTACAAATGATGACCACCTATTCTACATTGACTCAGGGTGCTCAAATCATGTAGCTGGCAATGTAGCACTACTCTCTGATCTTGAGGAACCAAAAGGTAAGCATCAAGTCCAAACAGGTGATGACACCAAGCATTCAGTAGTTAAAGTTGGAAATGTTAAGACTTGTGATGGAAATCAGAATTTGTTGAGCAGGGCACTCTATGTACCAACCATTACCAAAAATTTGATGAGTGTTGGACAGATTGTGGAGAAAGGTTTGCAGGTTAGATTCAACCAATATGGAGCATTTGTGGAGGATCCAAGACATGGGTTCAAGAGGATTGCTAAAGGAGAAAAATCAGGTAGACTTTTCACTTTTGAGTTAGAAGACACAAAGAATATTGCACTATACAGTTACAAAGATCAAACACTTTCAGAACTTGAGATTTGGCACAAAAGATTAGGGCATATAGGAGAAAGAACTTTGAGCAAATATGCAGGGACCAATGTGTGCTTGGAATACCTAATGTATCCAAGCAACATATGATTTACAAGTGTAGTGCTTGTCAATTTGGGAAGTCTCACAGGTTACCCTTCTCAAGGAAAGGTTACATTCATGAAGACTACCTAGAACTTGTCCATACAGATGTATGGGGACCAAGCAAAGACCCTTCAGTCTCAGGATCAAGGTACTATGTATCTTTTATTGATGATTATAGCAGATGGACTGTATTGTACTTCATGAAGCAGAAGGATGAGGTGTTTAATTGCTTTAGAAAATATCTCACTTGTTGAGAATTAGACAGGAAAGAATTTGAAGAGACTAAGATCAGATGGAGGAGGTGAGTACTTCTCCAATGAGTTTGAAAACTTCTTGCACGACAGAGGCATCAAAAGAGAAATAACCACAAGGTATTCTCCTAAACAGAATGGGGTAGCTGAGAGAAGAAATAGATTAATTGTTGAGACAGCTAGGTCTATGTTGAATGAGAAAAAATTACCTAACTATCTATGGGCAGAGAGTGTTTCTACTGCCACTTATCTCATAAACAGGTTACCATCTAAATCCCTTGATGGGATGACACCCTATGAAGCATGGCATGGTAAGAGACCATCACTAGACCATTGCAGGATATTTAGATGTGTAGCATATGTACACATTCCTTCTCAGATAAGAGGTAAACTAGGCCCAAAGGCTGAAAAGTACATCTTTATTGGGTATGATCTAAAATAAAAAGGTTACAGGTTTTATAACCCTACCAATAAGGGATTCATGGTAAGCAGAGATGTTGTCTTTGATGAAAATTATTCTTGGTATGAGAATGAATGCAGGAAGGTTAAATTACCCTATGATTTGGAAGAGGAGTTTCCAAGTCTTGCAAAGGAGGAACCCACTCAGAATACTCTCATGGACACATAGTCTCAGGTAACCGTCTTTACCACGTTTGTATAGATTATCACCAATAAGTGAGTAATCCTGGGCTTCTTGTTCTAAACTCCTTTTCCTAGCCAGAGTCATGTCTGGAGGGAAGGTTTTCGTCCTCAGAAAGGATACTAGTGGTTCACTCCAATCCGACACTATGGACACTTGATAAAGAGTGGCATGTTCCACCGGTGGTTTAGTGCGACAAATTGGGCATTCTTTGCACAACCTTTGGACATCCGCTTCCATAGTTGGCCAATGCACTCCGAGTCTTCTTAGTGTCTGTAGGGTTCGTTGTTTTGAGTAGTGTTGCTCTAATGCACCTACATGTGCTAATTGCAACCACTTCGCATACTCGTCCTCTTCTACACAACAAGCCAAGATTCCTTGATCTGTGTGCTTGTACATACTTCTTGCCATGATGTGATACTTTTGGGCTTTTACTACCTCCCTATCCTGCGTGTTTATTACTGGATGATTAGGTCCGTATGTCAATACTGGCACTAATGGCTTAGCCCACTGAGGTATTACTTTCAAATTAAACAAGTAAGCATCAGGAAGATCATCTGATACTCCTTGTGGGACTTCCCCTAATGTGAGCCTAGAAAGGTGATCTGCTCTCAAATGAGTCTTCCCTTTCCTTACCACAACCTCGAAGTCATATTCCATTAGTAAGAGAAACCATCTTACTAATCTATCTGTATTACATGGCTTGTTCACAAGATATAGCAGTGCCTGATGGTCAGTAAAAAATTTAAACTTATTTGCAAGCAAATAGTGTCTAAATTTCTTGACTGCATATACCATGCCTAAGCCTTCTCTCTCTGTAGTGGTATAATTTCGTTCAGCTGCATTCAATTGTCTACTGGCATAGGCAATTGGAAGATCCATATTACCTTCACCAGTAGGTTGAGCAAGCACACACCCAATAGCATAATTGGATGCATCCACGTGAACATGGAATGGCTTATTCCAATCTGGTGTGGTCAAGATTGGTGCTGAACATAATCTTCGTTTAAGCTCCTTGAAGGAATTCTCACATTCCTCAGTCCACTCAAAGTTTGTCAGAAGTCCGTACATGGGCTTTGCAATGACAGCATACATGTGAATGAACCGGCGGTAGTAACCACAATGTCCCATGAAAGCTTGTACTTCCTTGACATTCCTTGGCCTGGGTAGCTCTGCTATGGCTCTCACTTTCTCTTCGTCGGTAGATATGCCATTCTTTGACACTATGTGCCCTAGAATCTTTCCTTGCGTGACCATGAAAACACATTTTTCTGGGTTTAGGCAGACTTGATATTCTCTACATTTGTCAAAGATTTGTCTAAGTTCGGGAATATGGGTTTGCCTAATGTTGGAATGAGCACAAAGATCATCAACATAGACTTCTAAGTTCTTCCTCAGGAACTCCTTAAATACATGGCACATTAGTCTCTGGAAGGTAGCTGGTGCATTGGTAAGCCCAAATGGCATTACTCTAAAGGTAAAAATGCCCCATTCTGTGGCAAAGGCTGTCTTATGCTGATCCTCTGGAGCTATGGCTACTTGATTGTAGCCCAGAAATCCATCAAGGAAGCTGTACACTTCTTTGCCTGCCACTCTTTCTAAGAGATGTTCTGTGATGGGAAGCGGATAGTTATCTCGGATTTAGCTGCATTGACTTTCTTTAAGTTAATGCATACACGTAATTTACCATTCTTTTTGGGCACCACTACGATGGGGGATACCCACTCAGTGTGCTCAATTTCATAGATAAATCCAGCTTCAACCAGCCTATCTATCTCTTCTTTGATCTTGGCAGCATAATTATCATTATATGTATATGGCCTTTGCTTAGAGGGTTTGGCATCTGAGGTCATGGGGATAGTGTGTGAGCATATGTCAGGTTCAACACCCTTCAAATCCTTGTAACTCCAAGCGAATACATCGCTGTATTCTCTTAGCAAGGCTATTAACGCATGCTCTTCTTCCTCTGTTAGGTCATGGCCTATGTATGTGCATCTCTCCTCTCCTTCTTCTAGGGCCACTATTATTTTCTTGGTGGTTTCTTTGTTATCATAGGCCTCTCCTGATTGTGCCTCTCGTTTCGGCATTCTGATCATGACTCTCCTGTCATCTATCTCATACTTCTTAAAATTTTTCGGGACCTCAAACAAAGATTCTTCCTCCTCTGGTGAGACTTCTCTCTTCTTTCGTTTCTTCCCTTCTTCCTTCGGGGTCACATGTGTGGCTAATCTTACATCATTTGTAAGCTCTCCATGCCTCTGGGGTTGAAATTCTACTTCATGGAAGTATTCTTCATCTAATGCAAAAGGTGGGTCCATAATGATTGACTCTAGATCGGAGTCACTTGCATCCTCAAATGCATCAGGGCTAGGTTCACACTCTTCTAAAACTGCCTCTCCCATGATTGGCTCTATGGAGAAGACTGAAATGTCATAGCCATCCTCATCACAGTGAGGTGTCCATTGTTCCTCATTGATGGCTACATCCATTGTTGCTAGGATTTCTGCCCAGCCATGGGGTTCAAAGTCCTCATCAGGAAAGACTACAGGTGCATAGGCTGGGTCTTGAATTGATCTATGGTTTTCTTTTGCACCTACCTCTCTAGCTTTCTCTCTCTTCTCTTCTTCTACTGCTACCTTACACATCCATAAGTGAGTGTCTTCATGCATCCATGAGGATCCTGACCCTATGGAATGCACCGATTCTGTATCATCTTTGGCTCTATGGATGGGATTCCATTGGATGGGAGGTACATCTCTATGAGAGTAATCTTTGAGATTTACTTTGGTTGTAACACCTAAGTGTTGTAAATACAAGGAGTTGGTTCCCCAGTCCTGTACCACTTGCAACTGTCGCATAAATGGTCTTCCCAAAATCATCTCATAGGCATGATTTTTGTTGAAGTCACATATAGCAAATGTATGCTCAAACTCGACACCACAGGTGGTGAGAGTTATTCCTTCTAGCAATCCTAAGGGTCTCTCAATATGACCATCGACCATCTGCAATTTCATTCTCGTTGGCCTGAGTGCTGGCTTGCCTCAACGCTTCCATAGGGAAGTGGTGGCAATTGCAACTCCTGCACATGAGTCCAAAATTGCCTTGGTGGTGTACTCCTGGTAGGTAATGGGAAGATAGGTGTTCCCTTCTTCACCTTCACACATATCTCCTATCTTATCCAAGGGTATTTCTGGCACTGTCCTTTGGGATCCTACCTGGGAACGAGGTTTTGCTATCTCTGGTACTTGTTTGGCGACATGTTTCCATAGCTCAGGTCTAACCTTGAGTAGCTCTTCTAACTTGAGATTGCACTGCACTTTAGTGTTTTTCACTACCTCTGTGTTCCTAGGTAAGACTGAGTCCTCATTTCGTACCATGACCGTGGGCGCTCTCATACATGTAGATTTAACTTCCCATGGACCCGTGAAGTGGGGTAATTCTTGTAAACAGTTCGACTCGAAGTCTAGTCTTTCTTGAGAGTGGGTACTCTCTTGCTCCTCATAAATGGATGGGATGTCTTGTGGGAATTCATCGTGCGCATCATCCACAAGTTCAATGGGAGGAGGGACTTCACTTTCTTTAGCCCATTTGTCTTCTTGAATCTCTCGTAGGAATTCTGGTGTGAATCGATTCATAGAAGAAGATGTGTCTGGCTCCGTAGAGTTAGGCACATAGGCTTCTTGGGCGGGCAGGCTCACTCTTTCACTTGCCTTGCCCTTGTGTTGTATGGCGGGTTCCTTTTCCGATTGTGCAATTAGTTTCTCTATTCTTTCTAGCAGTCCATCAAAGTGCAACTGCGTCTTTGCTGAGCAAGAGATGTTAAAGAGGCGGCTGGCTTCAAACATGGTATGAGCCAACTCCACCATTTTTGCACAAATTTTAGTTCGTTCAAGCTCTAATTCTGCTCTAGGGTAGCACTTTCCATGATCAGTTACGTTTGGCCCTTCTTGGATTCTGGCTTGATATGCTTTAAGCATCATGTTTAGGTCCTCGGGACTGGGATCTGCTAGGACTGACCCTACTCTAGGGGGTGGTGGAATTAGGTGAGGCGGGTTGGAAGGTGGCTGGTCGGATGGAGTTGGAAATGGTGGAGGTGATGGAGGTGGGGCAGTGTGAGAGGGAGTTTGAGCTGTGAGTTCAGTTATCCTGGCCTTTGTTTCTCTGAGGCTTTCCTCGAGTTCACTCATCTTTTTTGCCCATTGTCTTTTCATTCTTTCCCGACTATCTTTCCACGCTCTAGTCCTCTTCTTTGTCGTGCTCTCTGTTTCACTAACTTCTGGGCTTTTGTCCTGACCTACACCCTGGTTTTGCTGTAGTGCTTGGGCTCTAGTGATTACCTGTACTGGTGCAGTGGAAGTCACGCTCCCTGTGGAGTCTACCACTAACCCAACAACATTGATAGGAGTGATTTTTGGCATATTATTGGGGTTCTTTAGGCAATCTCGTAAGAGATGCTCCTTTCCACATTCTTGGCAAAAGCCCTGGATCGTCACCGACTGGGGTTGTGTAGGTGGAGGCAAGGGACAATCACGAATGAGATGATCTCCCTGACATCTGTAGCATGGTCCTCTAGGGAATGGGGGTCTTACCTGCCTAGGTTGAGGTCTAAGATTGGGGTTTGCGTACATGACGTTTGTGTAATCTGACTCCCAACTAGGTTCATTCGGTTCCTCACTGTAGTAGGACTCACCATGTTCAGGAGATTGCATGTAGTAAGCATGGGGACTATCGACATGTGTAGAATCAAAGCTATGGTCACTGGGGTCACTTTCAGAAAGCAGTGGTGTTACAGGGACTATAGCTCTATTCAGGTTTTCTTCTGCTGCTGCATATTTTACTGGGATCACATTAGCTGGGGCAGGGGGTTGTTGTGCTAACACAGGCTGAGGCCTTTGTTGGTTTTGGTATGGTTGCTGATAAGGTTGTTGTGGCCTGCCATATGGCTATGGAGGGTACGGGTTCTGGTACCTTCCCTGCTGAGGGTATGGCTGAGGGTAGGGTTGTCTAGCCGCCTGCCTGTTGTATGGGCAATCTTGCGCGGTGTGATTGGTGTACCTCCGTTCTATGGTGCAGTACTGGCTACTAGGATTCACTTGGGGTTGAGCCATAATGGGACATACATTTGCCATATGGTCACCACCACAAGTATAGCATCTTTTCACAGGGGCAAACCTTGGGATCTGTTTACTAGTGACACCTAATTTCTGCGCTACTTTCTCTGCAAGTTCCTCAATTGATGTGGATTGCGTGGAAGAGAGGTTAGAGGCACTATCTGAATCTTTGTGTATTTTAGATAGCTCTAACTCCTCCCCAAGGTTATCCTCAATGTCAATACACATGCGTACACACTCTTCTATGGTCCTAGGGTCCTTCAGATACACATATGACCTCAATTTGGTACTTAGCAATCCATCCAAGAATAAAGCCACTTGCTTAGCTGGCGTGGGTAGCTCAGGGGCAGGGCATCTCTCCAAGTATTGCCTAAATCTTCTTCCAGCAAGTCTCACGGTCTCTTGAGGGGTTTGCTTGAAGCTGTGAATCAGCGAGGAAGTGTTATGTCTTATGCCACTCTTAGAGAATTCAATAATGAAAGCCTCTAGGAGTTGGTCTATGCTCCTGAATTGTCCCTCGTTTAGTGGTTGAAACCATGTCAGGGCAGTGTTCCTAAGGGTTAGACCAAAGGCATTGTACTGCGTGAATAGATCCTCCACTTGTTCAGCTCTCAGGACTTGTCTAAACTCAACCACATGATCGTATGGATCTCCAGTGCCATCGAAGTAGTTCTTCATGGACTTAACTAGCTGAGTTGGTCTCAAAGTCCTTGTGTGCTCTCTAGGTCGTGGTAGAGGGAACTCATCCGCATTTCTTTGATTCCTGTGAGCTCTAAGTACCTCAGGCTCTACTCTATTTGTTTCCGTCCTCGTTCTTTCTCTGCCCCCTGAGTTGGCAAAGCTCACCTCCGGCCTTTCTCTATGTCTGTCTCTTTGAGTTCCGTGAGCGTGGGAGGTTCCAGCACCCGGGTGACCATAGGAAACATTCGATCTTGGTTGGGGGAAAATAAATTCACCCTTCCAAGTGTAAGCGTGCCTATCATTTTCTGTAACCACAAAGATCCTTTCCGAAGCGTGATCTAAGTAGGTCACTCTACCTGGGCTATCTGGATCTTTAACTCATAGATCATGATGGTTCCTATATCAGTTGGCTGATCAGATTTATACCTCCAAAAGGCTTCGTCAGTTTCTCGGTTCCGAAGCAGATCTATGCTCTTATTGTCCTGTGGGATCCACTCGGGAGTGATGATCCTTGTTAGCACTGACTTTCCACGAGGGGTCCTAGGTTCTACACCCATGTGTCCTTGCTCCAATTCACCTAAATCCACTTCTAAGATCACATTTCCGAATTTGTCTGTCCTATCTGGGTGACTGGTGACTACGTATATAGTTCCTTCTTTGTCCAAGTATGCTCTGCTTTCAAACTTGACAGCGGGGTGCTCTAGTCCAATGGATTGGTCAGGGTTTTTAATCTAGACCACGGATCTTCCTAGACCGTCCTCATAGATGCTAGCACCATCGGTTGGTCCTAAGGTATTCCAACTGTGTTTTGTAAGGGCCTTCTACTCTGTGCAAGTAAGGCACTCCTGAACTTCCCGTAAGTCTGTCCATGCCTTGAGACATCTCTGATTCATTGGTATCAGAGCTAGGGTAATGCGAGTGGTGACTCAACTGCTGGGCCCAAGACCTCGCAGTATGATTGACGCTAGCTTCTGAAGACCTAAGGCTTTGTCTATCCCTTACTAGATGCCGTCCTGATCTAAGGTTCATATGCCTAGTTAAGTAGCCCGATTTTTGCCCAGAGTACAATCTCGTTGCCGATCAATTGGTATCAGTCACTTGATTCGTTTTTAGTGTGTTATCATGTTTATGATCTTGTCTGATATTGCATCGTCAGGAATACTTGAGTATTTTTCGTACTTTAAGTTGATCGTTCCACGTTAAATTCTTTTGCTTTAGGATTCTCAATCGTACAAAGATTATGTAGTTATCTTGAACTTTGAGTATTTAGGTAGTCTTCAACTTGATAGATGCCTATCGCCGCCCTAGCTTACTCCTATCACTAGTCGTTCTTAGCCTAAGCTAGGAATTGACAAAGGGAGTTGAGAATTTCCAACCTTTTGTTTCCTTCTGGGTTGCCCTTGAGTGCCCAGGAAGCATGTTCCCAAGCTTGCACTTACTCTTGCTTAGAATGCCCTTCGATGCTCGCAATAGATCTGTAAGAGTTCCAAAGTTAGCTCAAGACCAATTTGCACTGTGATTTTTTTGGAAAACAATTCTAGAGATCCCTAAATTTTGTTCCCCCTGGGTGTGGTCAACTTCAAAATACCCTATCTAATAATCCTGATCTTAATTTAACTATAACCAGTCGATGTTTTGGTTGTGCTCCCCACGAGCTTTCCAACAAAACAAAAATCACAGCAAACGGATTTCGTATGAGAGAGTTATGTCAGTTCAGGGTTCTGGTGCTAAAACAGGGTTCAAACAGGCTAACAGATCACAGGATTTTTCTCAAAAGCACATGTGTAGGGACCTCACAACTCACTAATTGCTAGACCAATATGCCCAAAAACTATCCCCAATGCTAAAAAAAACCCTAATTTTTTGGCCGAAAAGCCTGTCAATCGCGATCGACAGGTCTGTCAATCGCGATTGACAGAGGTGTCCGTCGGGGCCTGTCGGTCGCGATCGACACGTCAGTCGCGATTGACAGTGTCAATCGCGATCGACAGAGTCGGTCGTGAGTCCTGTCAATCGCGATTGATGGTGTCAATCGCGATCGACACTTTTTCCGGGTTTTCCGCCGTGATTTCAATCAATCGGGGATGTGTCCGTCGCGATGGACACGTGGCTACGCGTAAAAGTTTTGAATTTCAGTCGGTCGCGATTGACGGTGTCAATCGCGACTGACAGAGGTGTCGGTCGTGGCTGTCGATCGCGATCGACAGTGTCAATCGCGATTGACAGGGTCCTACGTGGCAGTCTGTCGGTCGTGAAGTCTGTCGGTCGCGATCGACAGGGTCTGTCGGTCACGATTGACAGAGGCTGTCGGTCGCGATTGACAGAAAAACACGGAATTTTTCTACTGTTTTAGGTGATTTGGGATGTGCTCATCATGCTTGTGCTAGTGGTGAACTTTGTTTTACCAAATGATCGAATTTTCTGTCCATCGCGATCGACAGAGGCTGGCGACTGCGAGACAGATTCGACGAGTTTCGTACCTGCGCAGAGTGCTGGGGATGATGATTCAGCAAGAACCTGCAAAATGCTCAAGAAACATGCAAAAACAGTGCAAGCAATATCGCTCTCTCGCTCTCTCTCACAAGTAGAATGAAGGAAATGAGGTGGAGATGGTGATATGATCAAAACTGAAAATTTCCGTGATGATGGAGATGGAGGTGGGAGATGGTGATGATGATGATGGTGATGAAGATGGTGAAGAAAAAACAAGAAAATAGATGAAAGTGAAGAAAATACCTACAACTCCAACGCGTCAACTCTACGTCTTACCATCACACGCTCGTCCTCAAAGTTCGATCCCCGGCAACGGTGCCAAAATTTGGTGTAGCTCAGTGATGAGTAGCACCTCCTTTAATGTCAATCCGGGAAGACGTGAGGATGGTATGAAGACCTCGAGCAAGTGGAGGCACAAGTGCGTGAGTGAGAAGCACACTAACGTGCATACACATACACACACACGCGCACATACGGCAAGACAAAGAGTGAGAAGCAAAGGAGTTCTTAGATTACTTTCAAAAAGCTCTTACAAGTTCATTTCAATTACAATCCAACCCCAAAAATGAGCTCTCTAGCTCCTTTTATAGTTTTTGACTAGCTTTGGCCCTGTTCAGACCTAGTGTCCGGCCTAGTTAAAAATTAGGTTCTAGGGCTTATTTGAGGGCTCAAATGAGATCTAAAAAATATGAAAATTGGTAAGCAACTACTTCTAAGGCTCCTCAAGCTCGAGGACTCCTCGGCTTGCGCAAAATGGAGCCACAAAAAGGTGAACATGGTATTTACAGGGGTTATTAGTGATGAGAATCACTTTTAATTGGTGTAAGGATTTTGAAAAATTAAAGGTTGCCTTAGTGCTAGATCTGCGTGAATGCTCGTACTTGCTTCTTCATGAAGAAAATTATTGGCCTACTTGCCAGATCAGCGTTGACTCCCTTGTTTGTTTGTGCCTTCTCTCCCCTCTGACTCTCTTCTCTGACTGCCATGCCTTGTCAGTCCTTCAGTTCCTTGTCTGCTGCTAACAGACACTAAACCACGTCTTGCAACATAATCATGAATTTTTTTTTCCCCCATGGAAAGATCTCGCAAGGTACTACAAGCTTTCAAGATGCTGGTAAAAATGACCTTATCTGGAGGGCAATCTTCAAGCCGCATTTGATTGAACAACTTTAATGCATCATTGCTCCTTCCACATTGAACATAACCTCCAATGACAACATTCCAAGAAAAAAACATCCCGGTGGGCGAGTTCATATAGCAATGCCTCTGCTTTTCTAAACTCATGATATTTTGCATACATGCTAAGTAAACTTCGTGTAATATCCAAATTCTTATCAAACAGACCATTTTGCAAGATTTCAGCATGTGATCTGGTGCCTGCACAAAGATCTTTATTCTTGGAACATGCTCTAAGCAAGCAAAGATAAAGCATGCCAGGTTCATTCCTCCCCGATGAGAAACTCCCATGGTCTATTGTTCTAGTCATGCATCTCAGATGACATGCATTTCAAGCTGTGAATGCCTTGAAAAATGCCTGTCCTGGGAGATGCCAGCAACATCTCCCAAACACCAAGCCATCATTCTTGCATATAATTTTTATAAATAATGAAATCCTTAAGTTGAATGCATTTCCCATAGTCTTTTTCCCCTCCGTCTTCTTTTCCTTTTTCCTGCCCTAGGGTGATTCTGTGCAGAATTCGGAAAAAAAATCTCCACATGCTTCTCGTCAATCATTAAATTCATGCTTCAAGTACCTAAAATCAAACGCATTTTCCTGCCAAATAGAACCACATTAGTGCATTAAAACCAACCATTTTGTGAGCTAACGTACTCCCCTCTTCTTATTTGCGAAGTCGTCCTCGATGAGCCACTATTGCTGCAATAAAATCCAAACAACCATGAACATGTCAATTTATAAATTGGTTGCATACCTTTTCATCAAGTTGTCACTTCCACTGAACCTGCACTCATCGAAGCTATTAGTGCTAAAAAATCACTCATGAATACATACAAATCAGTCACTTCCAAAATGATCCAAGAACATGCACATATATGCAATTCCATTTCAGCCATGCATCAATTTGCTCATACATTCCATTATGGAAAATGGTCTCAACCAAAATAACACATGCATACCTTTCCATGTTTTACACATGCAACTACCATTGCGGAAAACAGAAAAGAAATTACCGAAATAAACAACAACAACTGAAATGAATCTAACAGGTCATGCAAAAATACCCAAAATGCATACCCCATTATTGCATCTACTATTCGCTATGTACAATCATTCCATCACTAGACACTTCCGAAGAATCCCCATTATCGTCCTACAAAAGCCATCGAAACTCGAGTGCAAGTGAAGACATACATCAGAACCCTGGAGTGTCCCACACACTAGAAAAATCCTCAGATAGAGCACACAAGTTATAAAGCAAGACCGTTACATTACCTCGCTAAAGCCTCATCCATAAGTACATATAGAATATCTGTGCCTTCAAGAATGTTGATTCAAAGTGAGCTGATCTGTCGCAAGCCATCACATACCAATCACACAAGCAAATAATGTTCCCTTCTAGGCGATCATCGCCCTCTCCTCTCTCTCTCTCCCCCTCAGGAGTGGGGAATAACTTCATATGAAAATTTTATTTATATTCACACGTTGGCCTACATTGACACTGGATGCGATTCGTGGACCTGACCACCCGATCAGGTTGATTCCACCCATCTACCAACGCAATGCAGCGCACAACACACAAACACACAAGAATGACACATAACATATATCAGCTAGCCCATAACGAAGCTGGATGCGGCTCATGGTCGTGACTACCCAGCCATGATGGCTCCACCTACCTACCAACCCGTTATGGCACGTAGCTAAGACACAAACATATACCTCCCAAGCCTATGGCGAAACTAGCTGCGGCTCGTGGTCCTAACCACCCGGCGAGGATAAATCCACCCACCTACTAGCCCACCATAGCGCATTGGTACGATCACAACAACACAATATTTTTTTTCTTTCTTTTCTTTCTCTTCGTTTTTTTTTTTCATAGTTAATTAGTTTACCCAAGTCCTGAGAATTAGGGAGAGGAAGAAAGGGACTTTCCCACTTTTCCCACACATGCATGCAAACATATACACACTAGCCTTTGACAGATCAACCACCTCTTCACTCCATTCTTTCAATTACAGACCTACATATGTATTCATCGAGTTGACTTTTCACTAGGTAACTACAACCAGCTATGCCTTAGTCCCTCCTGTACCTATCCTTAGACGATCTAGAATGTGGGTCTCTGGGATGTCTCATGTAGCCTCACATCGTACTCGCATCCCGACAACTTCCCTAAGGCGAGTCAGGCTCAACTTCAAGAGCTCCGTCATCACTCCCTATCGTTAGCACATCTGCCCAAGCCCACGTGATATCGTTTTCCTCGTTAGGCATTTCCCTCGAAGGATCGAAATAGTAATATCGATCTCCCGCCCATCCTACATGTCGAGTCAGGTATTCCTCAAAACACTCAATGTAAAATGCAACACCCAAACCCTGGTTTATAAAGCATACCAGCCAATGCGCTTCCTCTACATCATATTCTGTCTCAAAGTCGTCGACATCTATGTCCATGCGGGCGAATGTTTGGTCTGAGAAATATATCCTTAGCTCGTACAAGTAGAGTTGCGTTATTTGATCTGCCATTTTGTTACTTAGCTCCTAACAGTCTCTGCATAACACAAAAATATTAGAAGTCCAAAATTCTTGAGCTAGCACAGGATAATATTTATGACAATAAAAATCATAACTAACATATGCGCATATATATAAATATATATAACTATACATGTATGTACAAGGAGTCTACTTCGTCCTTCTGCTTGAATCTCGTCTGGCTTCTCTCGTCTTAATATCACTTGAAATATGGTTTAACTCGAAGCGCGTTAACCTTCACAGGAGCATATTCTTCTCCTAAATCTTGAATTTGCATGGAACCATTGGAATTGAGTTCCACCACCTTAAACGGTCCTGCCCATCTTGTCTGTAACTTCCCCGGGAATTTATAATATTTACTATCATAAACTAGCACCAAATCCCCTTCTTGAATCGCATAGGTCTTGAGATTCTTATCATGCCTCTCCTTACGTCTCTTCTGAATAGCTTCCAAACTTTGCTGTGCGATGAGTCTCGTTTCTTCCAGCTTGACCAGTTGTACGTACCTTTCCTTCAGTGACTCTTCCTCGCCCAACCTGGCTTCGATAGCCACTCTTAATGTCGGAACTTCTTTTTCGATGGGAAAGATGGCTTCCTCGCCATATACTAGGGAGAACGGAGTGCTCTTGGTCGTCACTTGGTAGGATGTTCGATATGCCCACAAGGCTTCCAAAAGTCTCTCATCCCAGTCTCTCCTATGCACAGCTACTGTCTTTGTCAGAATCTGTTCCAGCACCTTGTTGGTGACCTCCACTTGTCCATTCGCTCTCGGGTAATATGGAGTGCTTTTTCTATGTTTGATCTTATATAATTCCATTAATTCTTCGATCAGTTCGTTGACAAAATGGGTTCCTCTATCACTTACTATTTCCAACGGGCATCTGAATCGAGTGATAATTTGTTCATACAAAAATTTAGCTACATCAACAGCTCGGTCAGTCTTCAGAGCTTTGGCTTCCACCCACTTGGTAACATAGTCAGTACAGACCAAGATATACCTATTGGATCTTCGTCGTGAGGGAGGATCAATAGGCCCCACAAAATCAATTCCCCACTTCTCAAATGGCTTAAGAGCGAGCACCGGCGTGAGAGGAGCAGCATGCGCTAATGTTGGTTTTCCCATTCTTTGGCATTTGTCGCATTTCTTACAGTATGTGTGAGAGTCTTTAAACAGCGTTGGCCACCAATACCCAGCTAATAAAATCTTTCTTGCCGTCAGTTCACCAGCAAAATGCCCACCGCAGGGTTCGTCATGCAAAGCCCTCAACACTAGGCTTGCTTCTTCTTCCTCGAGACACCTCCGATAAATGCTCTCATGAACAAAATATCGATAGAGTTGCCCCCCAATGATGCTATGGTGCTTCGCCAATGCTAACAGTTTTTGCTTCTCTCTCTTGCTTGCTCCTGGCGGATATTTAGTAGTGCACAAGAAATTCACCAAGTCAGCATACCAAGGTACTTTAGCATCAACCTGGAATAGATGCCCATCAGGAGCATCATCGGGCACACCAGAGATTGGCTCCTCATTAACAATTCGAGATAAATGGTCAGCCAATATATGCGCTTTGCCTGGTTTGGTTATCACTGTGAACTGAAATTCTTGGAGGAGTAGCATCCACCTCATCAATCGTCCTGATAGCTCGGGTTTATTAATGATATACTTGAGGGCTTCATGATCCACATAAAATGTAAAATGCTTTCCCATCAGGTAATGCCGATACTTGTTCACCGCAAAGATCATCGATAGGCATTCCTTCTCCGTAGTCGTGTAGTTCCTCTCAGTGCTATTCAAATTGCGACTTGCATAATAAATAGGATGGTCCAACTTCTTTTCATCGGCTTGGCATAGTACTGCTCCAACCGCAGTATGAGAAGCGTCGGTATGCACATGGAATTCTTTCGTCCAGTTGGGTGCTACCAAAATCGGTGCATTTATCAATCTCTCTTTGATCGAGTCGAATGTAACTTGACACTCTTCAGTCCATTGGTATTGTTGGTCTTTCCTCAAAAGATTCGTCAGTGGTGCCGCTATTGATGCAAAATTTAATATAAAACGTCGATAATAATTCGCATGGCCCAAGAATCCTCTGAGTTGTCGCAAGTTTTGCGGAGGTGAAAGTTGTCCAATCTTTTCCACTTTATCCTCGTCAACCGCAATCCCTTTTTCGGAAATAACATGTCCCAAAAGCAATCCTCTTCGCACTCCAAATGTGCACTTTTCAGGATTCAATGCGATGCCTTTTTCGATGCTTCTCTTTAAAATAGCTTCGATCCTCTCCATCATGTTTTCATCGTCGCCTCTGATTGCAAAGTCATCAAGAAATATCTCCATCCAATCTTGCAAATAGTCTTGATATGCAACTATCATTGCCCTCTGGAATGTGGCCGATGCATTGCATAATCCAAATGGCATCACACGATATGCATACGTACCCCATTCTGTAGTGAAAGTAGTTTTTGATTGATTTCATGGATTTGGATCTGGTTGTACCCACTAAAACCATCCAAAAATGAGTACAATTTATGGCCAGCCACTCTGTCCAAGATTTGATCAGTAAAGGGCAAAGGGAAATGATCCTTCTTTGTGCGCTCGTTCAACTTACGATAATCTATGCAAATACGGATTTTCTTATTTTTCTTCGGAACAACTACAATTGGTGATACCCACTCGCTAGATGCAATGGGATATATGAATCCTGCTTCCAATAATTTAGTCAATTCCAACTTGATCAATTCCGAGTAGACTGGATTTGTCCGCCTAAGTCATTGACATATTGGTCGTGTACCTTCTTCCAAGTCTATATAATGTTGGCAGATTCGGGGATCAATTCCTTCAAATCACTGTATGACCATGCAAAGGCCTTGCTGAAATTTTTGAGTGCCAATTTAATACAATCTCGTACTCTGTCTGGTAGCTCTGACCCCATACTCAAGAACTTTTCTGGAAAGACTTCCCATTTTTCCACCTGAGCTTCTCGCGAATATTCCTTATTCCTTGATGACACTGTGATTGGAATGTGCTCTCCGATCACGCGTGCGTGGTTGGCCAGTAAATCATTGTTTTGTTCTGTTTCGATTGAACCTAATTTCTTTAATGCAGTTTTTGCAATGGCTTCCGACACTTTAGTCTTACTCTTCGCTTCTTTTTCCGATTCTCGACTTCTCTTTAGAATCTCTGCTTCTAGCATTCTAACTCTTTCTCTCAACTGTTGCACTTCCATCGTCGGAGCTAACTCCAGCTCCAGCTCTTCTTTTGAAGTTCCCTTCTCCAGGGATTGAGTAGCTTTGTTTTTACTTGCGTCTATACTCAACATGTAGCACTCAAATTCTCTTGTATGCGTCAACCATCCTAGCAACTCCTGATCGGAATCGTCGTTATAGAGCAATGGATTTTGATACTCTCCCATCTTCGTGTCTTGATTCTTAAAGAGCTGCAAGTTGAACCCGTCTTGAAGCAGATTCTTGTAGGTGTCTGTGTTCAAAGAAAACCTAGCTCGTGCAATCTCGTGGCTTGCTTTCTCCTTCTCTTTCTTTTCCATCTCATCGCCTATTATTGTTTTCTTCTTGTTGCTCGAGGGTGGGGATACTTGCAACTGAATCCGATCAGACTTTGGCCCTATTGAAATAAAACCTGTGCACCAGTCATGCACACATTCGGCTTGCACCAGCCATGGCCGTCCAAGTAGGATCGAGAAGATAGCCTCTGAGGTCCTTGGTCTTACTATCAGATAATCAACTTTAAACTCTAGACCGCCCACAACTGTACTTACATTCTTCAAAAGACCCGCAGGCTTCACTTGTGTTTGATCCGCCATTCTCAAAGACATCGGCGTCTCTTCCATGTGGTTGAGGCCCAAAGCTTTCATCATGAACTCAGTCATAAGGTTGACTGCGGCTCCACTATCTAACTGAGCACCGGGAACTGCATATCCTTTAATCTCGACCGTCACAGCTAGAGCATTTGAATCAATTTGCGTCGTAATACTTTGAATGATTCCTTGGACATCTTTATCTTGTCTCTTTTTATCTCGAGCTTTCCTCGGCTTCTTAATATATTCGTTGTAGAATTGTTTCCTATAAGCAGGTGAACATTTTAGCAATGTGCCAATATCCAGCGTGACTTCCGTGTCAGCGAGCAACTTTACAATATCTACTTCTTCCGAACTTTGTCTTTCCTTTCTACACTTCGGAGCCCTTAATCTTTCGGGGAATGGTGCTATGCCTGGCACAAACTCCCTGGTCACTGGTGGAAGAATCTCTATCTCTTCCCCATCCTCAAGCTCTTGCTGCTCAACAAGTCCTCCAACTTGGTTTTCTACCTCTTCGTGTTCGGCTATCTTCTCTTGACTCCCTTCTTCACCTTCACCTCCTGGATTCTTCTTCGAATACTCTTGAGTTCTTGTGACTACTGCCACAGTTGGATCTTTGTGTGGTTTCTTGGCCTCGTAAGCATCCACAAAGTGCATTGACGAGCTAGAGCCTTCTTGAGGGTTCGGTGTTTTGAACACTACTCCGATTGTAGGAACGTGCTCTTGAGCTCTCGATGTGGAATGCATCTGAGTATCAACATAATTTGAGGACCCTACTGGTCCTTTTTCCTTGCCGGCGGCAGCTCTTCGTTTTGGACAATCTTCATCAAAGTGGCCCTCTCCACTACAGTACCTACATAGTGGGGTATAATCAATTGGCTTCTTTTCGTTTGGACATCTAGATTGAGTATGGCCAAAGCCATGACATCTCCAGCACTGGATTGGACCATCTCTTCTTTGATCACGTGCGGCTCCTCTTGGATAGTCTCCTCCTTGACCCTGAGCACCATATCCATAAGTCGGTCTGTTTTCCCAACGAGATGTAGGTGGGACACTTTGAGCGGGCAATCCCGTGTAAGGTCTTTCTCTTGTATCTCCTGATTTCATGGTCCTCTCTTCGTAGGCTCTCTTGTTGTACCATCGGTCCTCCGTGTGATTTGTTCTTCCACAAAAAGTACAACGCATCCTAGGTGGTGATCTATCTGTGAATACTCTCGAGACTGTAGGGCATTCTGAAGCCAAATAGCCGTAACCATGGCACTTTCCACACCATGTATTTGATTGAAACACTTGATTCGGGTTTGTTGTGACCTCTGGTTTTACTGTGTATGTCTCCTGAGTTATTGTGGCAGCTTTTATAGCTTGCGTGACCAACTCCAATATTCGTTCTTCAGTTAGCGCAGGTTTTATCTCACCTGGCGTGCTAGTGGCAGCTACAAAAGCTGGGGTCGTCAATGCGGGACTTCCTTGGCCAGGATCTTTCATCGGTATGTTTCCTGGGCCTCCCATAGGCTCGTATAAGAGCTCCATCTTCCTTTGTTGACATAATTGTACTTCCTCCCAAAGCCTCGCTTGTTCCTTAGCATCCATTAAAGTTGCAGGTCTTGTCAGGCTGATATGTTGTTGTGCCGTAGGATCTCTCAATCCCGAAATGAATCTTCGTTTCAATGTCTCATCGTTCGGGGCATTCGTGCCCATCTTTCTTACCAACGTTTCCATTCTCTGAATGTAGTTATCGATGCTCTCATTGACTCCTTGTCGCAAGTAATCCATCTGTTGGGCCAATCTATCTTGGAAGCCTTGTCGTCGAAACTTTGCCAAGAAGGCTTCCTTGAGCATCTGATAAGTTCCACGCTCTTGTGGTGTCAGATTCCCATACCAATTGGCTGCCTCATCACGGAGAATAGCCGGAAAAATTCTCAACCTTTGATCCTGGTCAACTACGTCATTGGCCTCACAAGTAACCTCAAACAACTGGATAAAACTATCCGGATCTTCGTCCCAAGTACCTGAAAACTTGGTGAAGTCCCCCAAGTGAACCGAAATCCGTTGAGCCATTTCGAACAGAGGTGTGATGTCGATATCACTTCGATCCCAGAAATTTAATGCACGTGGTCTCAGGATCCCTCCTTCAAACTTCCGCACTTGATTCGCGACTCTCCTACGGGAGTACACGTTTTTGGCCGATTTCTTCGAACCAATCGAGGTCCACTCACCTAGCGGTTCCCACCTTCTCCTTTCTCTTTCAAGGGCTCTTCTCTGAGCGCGTTCCTCTCTTTGCATTTGTGTTGCTCCTGACGATGAGCTCCCCTCGCTCATGTACTAGATCTTGGGGTCTGCAAGCTCGGCCAACCTGTGGCGCTAGGCGAACCTATGGCACTCTCTTATAGAGACGTACCAAGCTAATTCCCGGCAAACGCACCAAAATGTTAGGCTCCTAAGCCCAAGGAAAAAGTGATTATACAAGACTTTATTTTGTTCAAACCCCTCGGAATTGGTCTACTTGGATTACCTAGAGCCCACAATTATCTCACAATGGATTCTTCCTATATCTATGCACTAGCTCGTATGTTCCCGACAAACGCACCAAAATGTTTTGTTCCTAAGCCCAAGGAAAAGATGATTGTGAAAGCCTTTATTTTGCTCAAACCCCTCGCAATCAATCCACTTGGATTACCTAGAGCCCACAATCATCTCACAATGGATTCTTCTTATGGCTATGCACTAGCTCATATGTTTCCCGGCAAACGCACCAAAATGTTTTGTTCCTAAGCCCAAGGAAAAGATGATTGTGAAAGCCTTTATTTTGCTCAAACCCCTCGCAATCGGTCCACTTGGATTACCTAGAGCCCACAATCATCTCACAATGGATTCTTCTTATGGCTATGCACTAGCTCATATGTTTCCCGGCAAACGCACCAACAGTGATAGCCCTCTTTGTCCAAGGGAAAGTGCCGATGGATGCCTACTTTTTGTCGCCAAAATGCCTTGAGATCCAAAAATTACTCTCAAATGTATTCCTTAAAAAGGGAAATGGAAATGCTATGTGTATGTGAACGAGGATCCAAACTTACCGATTTCTTCTCGAGGTCGCTCTCTTCGCTTCCACGTTGTTTTTTTTTCTTACTCCCTTTTTGTTACACACTCTCCGATTCCACTTTAGTTCCTTGTTCTCCCACTTTCGCTTGCTCTCCCCCAGATTCCTCTTGCACAATTTCCTGTCACTCACACACCTACCTCACACACACATGCATATACACACATGTTCACTCCAATTCACCCACACACACTCTTACACATATACCACTTTTGGCCCCTTTTTATCTCACGCACTTACACACAAAGTCTAGGTCACTCTCTTCCCTTCTTCACTTCCCACACATTCACTTCCCCTTTCCTTGTCTCTCTCTCTCCTCCACCCGTTTCTCTACTCTTTCCACACCTTCTCCCACCCTCACATATCCAAGCACAACCACACTTCTCCTTTTCACATTTCATTCCTCACATACTTACACACGTACTCTCTCTTCCCGTTCTTACTTTCCCTTCCTAGCTCATTCACTTTAAACCCTCACCAAGTCATGTATTTTTTGGCAACAAATACTACACCCCATACCAAAATTTAACATGCGGTGTCCTATACAGAGGCATTCGAAGCATTCTTTTGTGCATGGTTGTACAAAATTCGGGTTCACAAGCAAAAAAACTTCGACAAGATAGGTCACTTACTTGGGTCTTTTATTGCCCATTACTACTTATCTCATGTGAGTGCATAACAGAATCATTATCAGAATATGCCAACCTTTCTCAATTAATATCAAAACAACTCACATGAAATTAAGTGTATCACCAGCTCTCCCTTTTGAAGGTGATCGCCAATCCTTCTCAAACTTGCAGCAATAATATTTTCCAAGAAGCTTCGAGTGCATTTCTATTAATTCTTTCTGAAGCAAGAACTCTGATCCTCTTCGATCAACAATGAGGAACCATGACTAAGACTTTATATCTCAGCTGCCAAACGCCAGGTGGATCTGCTGCTATGCGTCCTCATATCTCTTTCAACATGGATACTTAATAATATCAGTGGTTGCCTTTTCCACCACAATACGTGCCTAAGTTGCACTTATCATCTGTTCTGCCTTGTAGGTTTGGTCAATCCCTGACGTCTGCCTCATATCCTTCTTGACTTCTCTCCTGGTGTGTGTGTGTGTGATTTTCTTCATACCTGCATTATGTAATATATTCAACTCCCTTGTCTGCCACGAATCAGATAGCCAATCTAACGTTCATCACGGTTGAACTCCATGGCATAGAATGCATCAAATAATTTGCACTTGGACTTCACTATCATTTCCTCAGGATAGCATATAGTAGAAGATAAGGGCTCTCGTTTCATTGCGAGTTTCAGACAATAGTAATAGCATGTTGACAACTCTTGTAGATGCTTACATCCGATCTTTCCTCAAAGAGTATTTGTAGTGGATGGTCCTTCATCCAACACTAGAGAATAGCGTCTGAGCAAGTTAAGCCCCCACTGAGGACCTCCAAACTCTGAGGCTTAAGTGAAAGAAGGACCCTCGACGCCTACTTCTTCCCCAACGGTCTACCTAATACACTTGCCCAGTTCTTGAATCGTCTTCTTCACATGCTCTCCCTCGTGACTGAAATTGTCCTTACAATGAAGCTTCAATTCCTCCGCAACCTTTTCCTAGCTAACTAAGTGCAGGGAGCTTCCATGATCTAACAAAAATCTTCGCTTGATTCAATATCAAAATCGCCTGCAAACGAAGGTGGACCCTCATGTTCGTTATCATTAGACTAGGTAGAGACATCGAGCTACCTTCCCTTGGACACCTGTTGAAGCCCCCTTTTGTTGAAAAAAACGATGCCCAAAAAATGTTTTGCATGAGCAAAGGAAGACCCTTCTCTTGACACCAGTTGCTACTCTCCTATCGCCCTCTGCTAAGAACAACCCCCCTCTATACATGAAGAAAAAAATAAGCGAGAGAGCCCCCGAAAATTTCCTGCTGGTCTGCTATTGATGCCTGAGAGACATCTCCGTTCCTTCTTCCGGCTCTATGACCTGCACAAGGGAGAACCCCCCCCCTTCCTCGGTGTGCTAGAAGGCAATTTTTTTCTTATTGCACTTTTGGTTGATGAAGAGAGGAATCCGCAACATCTTCCCGCTGAAGGAAATCTAGAGCACAATGTTGCTGTTCCACACACATAAAAATAGTAGTCCCTTGGTTTCCAGCACGATCTGCTCCTCCAAAGCGATGTGAAATGTCTGTGCCATTCGCAACCTCCTAATACACAACAAGATCCATATCTGAAATGGCTGGGCCCCGAGCTAAAACATCTGTTGACACCCCCAACTGTACTCCCCCAGTCCTCCTCAGAGCTTCCTGTACAAAAAACGAGAGAGAGCAAAAAACTCCACTTGCATCCCTGTAATATATGCCTATCCCCCCCAAGAGGAGAAGAAACCCCGTTCGTAGTTTTTTTCTTTCCGTGCCAGCCACACACAGAATTCGACAAAAAAACAAATGGCTAGAATGCCCCCTTTTCAGTTTCTCTTGTCAGAGAAAAAAACGGACCTGCCCCCTATGATTGAATGCACAATATCACATTTTGGAAGCCTTGCCCACGATTTGATTTGTTTTAGTCAGGCCTTTCCCCGAAATTTCATCATGAATTTGACTGCCCTTGTCCAGCGCTCCAATGCTAGCACAAGCTTTCAGAACACATGTGAAAGTAACTGTATCTGGTGATATATCTTCATCCCTCATTTGTTTAAAACATTTTAAGGCATATTCATATTGTCCTATTCCAATGTATCCTTTGATTACTGTAGTCCAACAAAATGAATCTCTCGAAGGAAGTTCGTCAAGCACTTTCTGTGCTTTCCGAAGAACGCCACAATTAACATACATATTCAATAAGGTTGTTGCAAGGATTATGTCTTTGGACACTAAACCACGTCTTGCAACATAATCATGAATTTTTTTTTCCCCCATGGAAAGATCTCGCAAGGTACTACAAGCTTTCAAGATGCTGGTAAAAGTGACCTTATCTGGAGGGCAATCTTCAAGCCGCATTTGATTGAACAACTTTAATGCATCATTGCTCCTTCCACATTGAACATAACCTCCAATGACAACATTCCAAGAAAAAAACATCCCGGTGGGCGAGTTCATATAGCAATGCCTCTGCTTTTCTAAACTCATGACATTTTGCATACATGCTAAGTAAACTTCGTGTAATATCCAAATTCTTCTCAAACAGACCATTTTGCAAGATTTCAGCATGTGATCTGGTGCCTGCACAAAGATCTTTATTCTTGGAACATGCTCTAAGCAAGCAAAGATAAAGCATGCCAGGTTCATTCCTCCCCGATGAGAAACTCCCATGGTCTATTGTTCTAGTCATGCATCTCAGATGACATGCATTTCAAGCTGTGAATGCCTTGAAAAATGCATGTCTTGGGAGATGCCAGCAACATCTCCCAAACACCAAGCCATCATTCTTGCATATAATTTTTATAAATAATGAAATCCTTAAGCTGAATGCATTTCCCATAGTCTTTTTCCCCTCCGTCTCCTTTTCCTTTTTCCTGCCCTAGGGTGATTCTGTGCAGAATTCGGAAAAAAAATCTCCACATGCTTCTCGTCAATCATTAAATTCATGCTTCAAGTACCTGAAATCAAACGCATTTTCCCGCCAAATAGAACCACATTAGTGCATTAAAACCAACCATTTTGTGAGCTAACAGTGTGTGAGGCCTACACTATAGCCCACACCTATCTACACCATTAGGCAATGGTTTTCATGCCAATGGATTTGTATACAACTGTTCATTAATACATATATTCACATTGTTCATTTCTGAGTTCTCTGTCATACTACTCAACAATCTGTCAACTTGTGAAGTGCATATCTCAATCATTTCTCCATCCAATTCAGTGATTCAAAGGCTGTTGGATTCAGCTCAAAGTTCTCTACATATTATCAAAGTTTGAAGAGATTCTATTCAGCCATTTTAGAGAAATACGCGTCGAGGTGATCACTGGTCAATGTCTATTACAGACCTAAAAAATCGAGGGTATAGCTTAACTTGCTAAATTGATTTCTCTTAGCATAGTTTATCTTTCTACATCATTTCACTTGGAATAGTTCGCTTGCTAAGCTAATTAGATACCTCTAAAAGGAATTTTTCCAATTCCTACTGTGCTGGTCATACTGAGCAAAATACCCAGCAGGTGTCAAGACATAAATAGAAGGTTCTCTTGAGTTTGAGTTTCAAAGTTATCTGTTTTGGTTCAATCATTGCACACATGATTTCCAAAGTACATAGGCTATTTTATGGTGTCATTGGAAAGCTAAGGAGGTCCACTTATCAAGCCTGAAGCATAAGAGGGGTGGTACAAAGCAAGTTTTAGCAGTACCTACTCAATCTCTTGGAGCATCCATCCATCTTTCCCAACAAAAACATCATGTCTAAGTTTTCTGGTATGGGTTCCGCTAACACTGATCCTGATCTCTGAGCTGGGTTCTCCTGATTAGATTCTTGCAAAGTCAATTCTAGGATTTTGGCCCTAGATTCCTTTAAACTTCCTTCCAACTCAGTTATCTTTTTACTCCATTTCCTCTTAATTCTTTCTTTGGAATCTTTCCATGATTTTGTCTTTTTGTTACTATACTCTCCAACTTCACTAGTTTCGACTATTTTTTCAGGTTAAGTTGTTGATTCCGTAAGAGCACTTGAGCTCTTGTTATAGCTTGGATAGGCATGTATGTAGGGTTGGATCCATCTGTGTTGTGTACAATACCTATCACATTGATGGGTGTCACTTTTGAAGCATTCGTAGGGCTCTTGGGACAATCTTTGATGATATGCTCTTTATCACATTCCTGCTATCGGAGGATGTGGACAATCCTTTATGAAATGATCGCCTTGGCACCTAAAGCATGGTCCTTTAGGGCCTTGTGGTCTTTGATGTCTTAATTGGGGCCGCGGATTAGCGTTTGCATACATCACATTGGCATAGTTGCGCTCCCAAATGGGTTCCAATGGTGGACTATTGTATTGATATGTTTCCACATGTTCTGGTGACTCTGTGTAATATGCAGGTGGACTATCTACATGAGTAGAGTCAAAACTATTAGAATTAGGATCACTTTCTGTGGTCAAGGGTGAAGAAGGCACTAAAGCCCTATTGAGGTTCTCTTTTGCAGCAGCATATTTGACTGTGATGACATTAGCTGGTGGGGGTGGCTGCTGAGCTAAAACAAGTTGAGGTCTCTGTTAAGCCTGATAAGGATAGTTTTGAGGAGGCCTATAGTAATGAGACTAAGTATTGTATTGACCTTGATACCTACCTGGTTGGGGGTATGCTTGTGGGTAGTTCTCTTGTACTACTTGTTTGTTGTATGGGCAGTCCTGAGCCGTGTGATTCGAGTATCTTCTCTCAATTATACAGTATTGGCCACTAGGGTTGGCTTGTGGGTGTGGTGCATTGGGACACACATTTGCCATATGATCACCACTACAAGTGTAACAATGCTTGTTTGTTGTTAACCTAGGCGTCTGTTTACTAGAAACTCCTAGTTTCTGGGCCACTTTTTCTGCTAGGTCCTCAATCGAGCTAGAAAGTTTTGAGGATCCTAAAGATGAACAATCTGAGTCCTTATAGACTTTTAAGAGTTCCAACTCGTCTCCAAGTTGTCCTCAATGTCTATTCAAATTTTTACACATTCCTCTAGTGTTCTGGGTTCCTTCAATTATACATAGGAGCATAGTTTAGAGCTCAAGAGGCCATCTAAAAACAATGACACTTGCTTGGTTTATGAGGATAACTCTTGCATCGGACATCTTTCAATGTATTGTCTAAACCTACATCCTGCAAGTCTAACTGTTTCCTGAGGGGTCTATTCAAAGCTATGAATTAATGAAGATGTATCATGCCTGATTCCACTTTTAGAGAATTCTGTGATGAACGACTCTAACAAGTGATGGATATCTCTAAATTGCCTCTGTTGCAATGGTTGGAACCAAGTTAAAGCTCTCTTCTTTAACGTTAGTCCAAATGCATTGTATTGCGTGAACATGTCTTCTACTTGCTCTGCCCGTAGCACTTGCTTAAATTCTGCAACATGGTCATAGGGATCTCCTATCCCATCAACGTAATTTTTCATTGACTTTACTAATTGAGTGGGTCTTAATATCCTTGGGTGTTCACGTGATCTAAGTAGAGGAAAATCATCTACCTCCTAGTATTCTAGGTTCCCTTTCTCTTTCCACTCTATCGGTGTCCATGGCGGTTCTAACTCTCCCTATGGGATGAGTGAAACTTACTTCTGATCTCTCTTTGAGTACCATGGGCCGAGGATGTTCCAACAGCCTGATGGATCGTGTTTACATTTGTTCGAGTCGGAGGGAACACTAACTCGCCTCTCCATGTGTAGGCATTTCTCGCGTTGTCTGGTACTATAAATACTCGTTCTGAAGTATCATCCAGGTATACAACCTTTCCCAGAGTATCTGGGTCCTTGAATTTGTAAATCATGATGAAGCCGATCTCACTAGGTTGTTCCATTCTGTACCTTCAAAATATTTCATTTGTCTCCTTATTCAAAAACAACTCTATGCTTCTATTGTCTTGAGGGATCCAATCTAAAATTAATACTCTTGTCAGTACAGATTTCCCTCTAGGTGTCCTTGGTTCTTCTCCTAATGGTTCTTTTCCTTGAGTTCTCGCTTCCGTCTCCAACTAAACTACACCAAACTCATTGGTATGATTTGGCTGAGTACTTATGTATACATTGTTCCTTCTTTGTCTATGTATGCGTCTCTCTCAAATTTCACCACTAGATGATCCAATCCAATGGGTTGATCAGGATTGTGCAATTGCACCACTGATCTTCGCAAACCATCCTCATAGATACGAGCACCTAAGTGGTTGGTTCGAACATATTCTAATTGAGTTCTCTATGGTCCTTCGGGTCTTTCCAGATATGCTATGTTTAACCACCCTTCTAGTCTTTCCGTGCTAAAAGCAATTTTCGATTCACTCGTATCTGAGCACAAATCATAAGGATAACTATTCAATTATTGTGCCCACGAACGTGCAGTAGTTCCTACACTTGTTTCTGATGATCTAAGGCTTCGTCGGTCTGACTTACCTATATGCTTGCCCGATCTAAGGTTCATGAATTTACTTCCTGATTCACTCTCTGATTGTCAATGGTTCTTTGTTCTTTATTGCTTGGTTCTTTTTAATTCCTTGAAATTCTTGTCTTGTCTCAATGTATGCATCAGGAATCGACTTTTTGTTGTACTTTTGAGTTCTCGTTCCGTCAGACTTAGGTTCTTTCCTTTAGGTTTTCGTATCGCACACCTTTATCTTAGTCTTGGACTTGAAAAAAATAAGTCTCTTGAACTTGATGTGTTCCTATCGTCTTTAATCCACAATGCTAAACGTTTATCCTAAGCTAATAATTGACTGAGGGGGTTGAGGATTCTTCCAACCTCGAGTCAGCTTCTTTGATTGCTCTGATGCTCAAAAGTCGCACTTCCCAAGCCTTGTGTTCTTCACTACCTTGCTTTGATTGCCCTTGATAGCCTTTGCTAGACCTGTAAAAATCCAATGTTTGGACCGATTCTTATATGGATGCTCAAGCACATGAATATATACACCTTTAGGTCCCTTTTTCCTTCGCCCAAATTTTAATGCCCCCTTTCTTTTCTAGTCCCAACAATGATCAATATCAAATTATCTTATCTAAATAACAACACGTTCTTCTTGAAAAAATCAGCTGAGGTCACGTAGTACTTGTAAAGAGCTTTTTACTGAGCTATAAAGCTCAAAAAATGGACTTCGAATGAAAAAGATATGAACGTTCAGGCCCTCGAGGGTAAAAACTGACAATTATGTTTTTCTTTCTCGATGAACTAAGGGATCTCTAATGAGCTTAATCACCCAAAAATTTTGTCAAAAATAGCCTCAAAATCGCCCAAAAAATCAAACCCTAAATTTGGTGTTTTGGGTGAATAATCGCGATGGTATGGGACAATCACGATAGTTCAGATGAATCGTCGCGATGGCGTGGTGCAATCGCGATGGTCCGATCGTGCGAGGCGTCGCGATGGTCAAAGTGCGGCATCGCGATGGTTTGACTAGTGAGCAATCGCGATAGCATGAGCCCGTCGTGATGGTCAACTGTCAACGCAACCGTCGCGATAGCATGAGCCCGTCGCGATGGTCACAAGGCACGATGGCTTGAGCCAGTCGCGATGATCCAATTTTTGAAGCGTTGCGATGGTGTACCTGATACCATCACGATGGTCTATCTTAACACGTGGCAGAGGATCGTCGCGATGGCATAGGATCAACGGGACCGTCGCAATGGTCAGGGATCGTCGCGATGATCAGGGATCGTCACGATGGTCAGGGACCGTCGCGATGGTTCACATGAATCGTCACGATGGCGTGAGCCAGTCGCGATGGTGTGACACAATCGCAATGGCATGAGCCCGTCGCGATGATCCACCAAAATGCAAATTTTAAGAATGCACCTATGGATTCATGTGTGTGCAAGGGTCGCCTACCTCGTGGTGTGGTCGCTTACCAAAAATGCCGACTTTGTCAAACTATCGCGATGGTCCAACTCCAACGACAGATTCTG
>CM035406.1:35311613-35799113 GCA_020310875.1 Ceratopteris richardii
GTAATGTGTCAACTCTGCGTTTGTCATACCTCACGGACTGGCGGACTGCTGTGTGGACAGCCTCCAGAACTCCCAAAGATTCTGACACTAATTTGAGGGTGTCAATGAAATGTTGATCCACCCCATCATCTGATAGCATTTCTTGCATCAAAGCTTGACCTGATACAAGAGAGAGTTGATGCCTTTCTTGTACTGCTTTGATTGTGTCGTATAACCCTTGTAGTTGAGCTGTATATGCAGGTGCACCTACAAGTTCTGGCACTTCTTGTTGCTCATCATGATGCTCTTGATCATAATCCTCCTCATCTTCCTCCTGTTCTTCAGCTTCATCATCCTCTTCATCCACTTCAACTGTGGTGACAGGTACTTGGGAGGTTGTTGCCTGCGTTTGCACATTCTCCACTTGTTGTGCCTCTTCTGCCTCCAGCTCTACATCTTGTAATAATTGCTCAAAGTCTTCATTCGTGAGTTCTTCCAAAGGTGCACCACTGGGAAATTCAAGATCGGTTGGGATGGGAGGGAATATCAAGTTAGGACCATTGGTGCTGCATCTTGGAAGTCGGAGTGTGAATGGTCGGACCCTTCGGGGTGGAGGGGTGACGTCTGGTGTTAGGGTGGCTCCACGTGGTTGAGCACAAGGGACTTGGACAGTACCTCTCATCTTCTTAGAAGGGGGTCCAGTGGATGTCCTGCCTCTAAACTGCTCTACACGATTCCACATTAGGGCCCGTTGAATAGGGATGTCATAAGCCAAACACCTATAAATTATTCTCGTCAGAGCACAACATCCATATAAAACCTGTTTCCGCGGCCATCGTTTGTGAGCTAGGTGTATCTGATCAATTATCCAGTGAGGTAAGTTGATGGTGAGGCTCTGTGTCTCTGCCAGATACAAACTAAGCCAAATCTTTTTGGGCGGCATGGTGAATCTATCTTGGGCAGGAAAAGCAAAGTGTTGCATGCACATGCGAAGGTGTATTGCAATATTAGGCGTCATGGACACCATGTCCTTGAGTTTGGTGAGGCTTTGATTCTTCATGTAATCAGGCACTAGGGTCTCCTTCTCTATTGGAATATGCATTCCACGCACATCTAGGGCCTCTCTCACCAAGTTGTTTGATAGCCTGAACCTCTTGAGCTCATTTCCCTTTGTCAGAGATGGAATCACAAATGAGCTTGCACCTTTTGGGTTCTTGTTTGGAGTCAAGGTGTTGATGAGATAGTAGCATCGCATGAAGTCAGGCTTTGGGAGCCGTGCACTGAAATATGCATCCAATCCTGCCTTCTCCCATATCGAACGTAGACCTTCTGCATTTTGTAACTTCTCGAAGTCTCTTGTAAAGAAATGATATTTACCTTGCTTCCCATTGAAGTCCAACTCTGATTCCCATAGGTATGTTCCCTCTCCCAAGGGTCCTGCCACTTCACTAAACCAGTGGGAAGCTTTTCCTACGGGCATGGTATGGCCACTGGGAGGGTCCGCTATAGGTATGATTTTGATGGCCTGCAATTCTTCTGGTCTTTTGTTTGTTTCAGGCAAAACGGGTAAACTGTCTAAGTCCACCACTTGCTGGCTCGTGTCTGTTTGAGAGCTAGTTCCTGCCGCCTCAGCCATGTTGAAAAATTCGCAATCGGTTCTGTGAGAATATATGAATAAATGTTAACATTGCAATGGACACAAAAATGACACTGTGTCCTCGTTACAACATTAACATGAGCTTTTAGTGATAAGTCAGTCAGTCAGTGAGTGCGTGGTGCTTGTGTGTGTAGTTAGGAGTTGGGTAGACCTAGGAGCTAAGTGGAATGATGTAGTGTGAGAGTGATGTAGTTAATAGGTGGACATGAATTTACAACTGGGATCCGGGGGTTTATTACAAGTTTTAGGTCGCCAAATGCAGTGGATGGGTTTTGATCTTGATTTTGTGGAGACTCTAGAAGGTTTGATAGGAGTATCTGCTTGAAAATGCGGGTTTTTAGGGACCCATTTACGAGTGATTCTACTTGTGCGCATGGAAGAATATGTGATCGTGCGTGATGTGTCAGACTGGGCATCAGATGTTCGAGTGAGTGAAACATGTTGTACGGGGTGTGGCTTTGGTGCAGCTATTTGAGCCCGCAAGCAAGCCTTAGGCACCCAGATTTGTCGTGATTGTGGGCTGGCCTTCATCGACTTCTTGGGTACCCAAATAGACTTCACTTTCGCAGAAGAATTTATGAAAGACTTCTTATTAATGTCGTGTTGTCGATTACTAATAAGAGGTCTTGGCCGTGGGGCTGGCATGGTCGCAACAGGGTGTTTGCCTTTCCGCCTCCATACTTGTTTCAACGGCTGAAACAATCTGCTTTGCTCCTTTTTTTGGCCTCCAGTATAGGTAGTGCTCTGCTTCTTCTATATCTGATCGGCCCTTGGTTGCTGCATCCCTCTGGCCTTTGGAAAAGAAGGGAGGGCCGTCGTATCCTGGACTCCATTGTTGAGACAATCCTCTTTCTGCATCATACAGCTTTGGACAAGAACATCATTGTCAACTTCATGTGCACCCCTGGAAGGACCAGGAGTTTGTGCCTTACCTAGTTCCTTGAGTGCCTCATTTTCCAATTCAACTGTAATTCGACTATGATTTACCCACACCTGAAGAAGTCCACTCCTTAGGTTTAGGTTGACTGCATGATCATAGATCCAGTCCTGACCCAAGACTAGAGGCTCAGTGAGGTCCTCATCTTGACACACTAGTACTTTGACTGTCATTGCTTCGTCTTGAATATAGAGGGGAAGTTCCACCTCGCCCATGCAAGGGGTTTCCACACCTCCCAATCCTATGAGATATGCTTCTATGGAATTGATAGTTAATTTCAACTCTTGACAGTAAGACAATTTAACAGCACTAGTGGCTGCACCTGAGTCAATCAAGGCTCTTACAGTCCTTGCACCCTTTCCTTGTCCTATATCTAAGGTTATAAAAGGACGTCGATCAATTATCCTATGAGAGCTGATACCTGAAACTTCACACATAGCCACGTGATATCCTTGATCTGCATATGCACCTGGCCTAGGTTGCTCTCTGCCTTGTCTTCTTAATTTCATTCTCCGTATGCGCTCTAAAGCTTCTGCTTGAGCTTCTTCTCAAATTCGCTTTTCTTCTTCTTTGCGTTTCTTAGCAATATTGAGTTGACTTAGCATTTCCTCAATGAGAGGTTCCTGATATAACCTGACCCTGCATCCGCTTATGTAGCTCGGGAGAACATCACCTTCTAATGTGGCTAGCTGTACTGCCCCACTCGTTGAGATTCTATTAATGATCATGGGTCCATAGCCACGTTTCTCTAATTTCCTTGCATGTTGTTTCAAAGTGTAGACTAGTACTAGATCGCCTGCCTTCAAACCTTTATCCTTAACATGGGCATCAAAGTATGCCTTCTGTCGTTTCTTAGTTGCATATATCCCTGCAGCTGCCCTCAGTCTTGTTTCTCCTAATCGTTCAAGGTCAAAAAGTCTAGAGGAGAGTTCATGACCCGTGCATTCATGTTCTTGTGCTACTTTCAATGTAGGTATTAAGAAGTCCAATGGTAGCACAGCGTTTTGGCCAAATACCATCTGAAAGGGGGTGGCTTGGAGTACCGTTTTGTAGGCGACTCGTTATGCCCAAACAGCATGGTGTAGATGTTTGTCCCAATCAGAGCGTTTATTATTCACTAGTTTGGTCAACACATTGCACAGAATCTTGTTTGTGCTTTCGGCTTGCCCATTAGCTTGTGGGTGGTAGGGGGCAGATTTCTTATGAACTACCAAGAATTCTTGGAGCAGATTTTCAATCACTTCATTCAAGAAGTGAGTGCCCCTATCACTAACTAGCTCTATAGGTAGCCCGTATCTTGTGAATACATTCTCAAACAAGAATTTAGCAGTTGTCTGAGCATCATTCTTTGTCGTAGCTTTTACCTCTACCCACTTTGTTAGATAGTCTGTGGCAACAATGATTTATTCAGCATGTGAACCCTTAGCTGGGGGATTAATAGGACCAACAAAGTCTATTCCCCACTTAGAGAATGCACGTCCACCCATCATAGGTTTCAGTGGCATCTCATCTTTGCGTATAGGATACTGAGTTCGCTGGCAGACATCACATCGTTTCACATAGGTATGTGCATCCATGTGAAGGGTCGGCCACCAAAAGCCCGCAAATAGTATTGCCTTGATCACCTGATCTAGTCCAAAGTGTCCTCGTGCCACACCTTGGTGAGCAGTTTCCAAGATTTTGAGATATTCACTCTCATGGACACATAGTCTCAGGTAACCATCTTTACCATGCTTGTATAGATTATCACCAATGAGTGAGTAATCCTGGGCTTCTTGTTCTAAACTCCTTTTCCTAGCCAGAGTCATGTCTGGAGGGAATGTTTTCGTCCTCAGGAAGGATACTAGCGGTTCACTCCAATCTGGCACTATGGACACCTGATAAAGAGTGGCATGTTCCACAGGTGGTTTAGTGCAACAGATTGGGCATTCCTTGCACAACTTCTGGACATCAGCTTCCATAGTCGGCCAATGCACTCCTAGTCTCCTTAGTGTCTGTAGGGTTCGTTGCTTTGAGTAGTGTTGCTCTAATGCACCTACATGTGCTAATTGCAACCATTTAGCGTACTCATCCTCTTCTACACAACAGGCCAAGATCCCTTGATCTGTGTGCTTGTACATACTTCCTGCCATGATGTGATTGGGCTTTTACTACCTCTCTATCTTGTGTGTTTATTACTGGATGGTTAGGCCCGTATGTCAATACTGGCACTAGTGGCTTAGCCCACTATGGCACCACTTCCAAATTAAACAGGTAAGCATCAGGAAGGTCATCTGACACTCCTTGTGGGGCCTCTCCAGATGTGAGCCTAAAAAGGTGGTCAGCTCTCAAATGAGTCCTACCTTTCCTTACCACTACCTCAAAGTCATATTCCATTAGTAAGAGAAACCATCTTACTAATCTGCCCGTGTTGCAGGGTTTGTTCACCAAGTACAACAATGCCTGATGATTAGTAAAAAATTTAAACTTATTTGCAAGCAAGTAATGTCTAAACTTTTTAACCGCATATACCATGCCTAGTCCTTCTCGTTCGGTGGTGGTATAGTTTCGCTCAGCTGCGTTCAACTGTCTACTCGCATAGGCAATTGGAAGATCCATATTACCTTCACCAGTAGGTTGTGCAAGCACACATCCAATAGCATAAGTGGATGCATCAAAATGAACATGGAAAGGCTTATTCCAATCTGGAGTGGTCAAGATTGGTGCTGAACATAATCGCCATTTAAGCTCATTGAAGGAATTTTTACACTCATCAGTCCACTCAAAGTTAGTCAAAAGTCCATATAGAGGCTTTGCTATGATGGCATACATGTGCATAAACCGTCGGTAATACCGCAATGCCCCATGAAAGCTTGACTTCCTTGACATTCTTTGGCCTAGGTAACTCGGCTATGGCTCTCACTTTCTCTTCGTCAGTGGATATGCCGTTCTTAGACACTATGTGTCCTAAGATTTTGCCTCGCCTGACCATGAAAACACACTTTTCTGGGTTCAAGCAGACTTGATATTCTCTGCATTTATCAAAGATTTGTCTGAGTTCAGGTATATGGGTCTGTCTAATGTTGGAATGAGCACAAAGATCATCAACATAGACTTCTAAGTTCTTCCTCAGGAACTCTTTAAATACATGGCACATCAGCCTCTGGAAGGTAGTTGGTGCATTGGTAAGCCCAAATGGCATTACTCTAAAGGCAAATATGCCCCATTCAGTGGCAAATGCCGTCTTATGTTGATCTTCTGGAGCTATGGCTACTTGATTGTAGCCCGAAAATCCATCGAGGAAGTTGTACACTTCCTTGCCTGCTACTCTTTCTAAGAGGTGCTCTGTGATAGGAAGCGGATAGTTATCTCGGATGGTGGCTGCATTGACCTTCTTCACGTTAATGCATACACGCAGCTTTCCATTCTTCTTGGGCACCACTACGATGGGGGATACCCACTCAGTGTGCTCAATTTCATAGATGAATCCAGCTTCAACCAGTCTATATATCTCCTCTTTGATCTTGGCAGCATAATTATCATTATATGTGTATGGCTTTTGCTTAACTGTGTCTTCGCTGAACTAGAGATGTTAAATAGGCGACTGGCTTCAAACATGGTCTAAGCCAATTCCACCATCTTAGCACAAATTTTGGTTCGTTCTAGCTCTAGTTTTGCTCTAGGGTAACACTTTTCATGATCAGTTACGTTTGGCCCTTCTTGGATTCTGGCCTGATAGGCTTTAAGCATCATATTAAGGTCCTCGGGAGTGGGATCTGCTAGGACTGATCCTACTCTTGGGGGTGGTGGAATTGTGTGAGGTGGGTTGGAAGGTGGCAGGTCGGATGGAGACGGGAATGGTGGTGGTGTGGTAGTGTGAGAGGGAGTTTGAGATGTGAGTTCAGTTATCCTGGCCTTTGTTTCTCTGAGGCTTTCCTCGAGTTCACTCATCTTTTTTGCCCATTGCCTTTTCATTCTTTCACGACTATCTCTCCAAGCTCTAGTCCTTTTCTTTGTCATGCTCTCTGTTTCACTAACATCTGGGCTCTTTTCCTGGCCTACCCCTTGGTTTTGCTGCAATGCTTGAGCTCTAGTGACTACCTGTACGGGTGTAGTAGAAGTGACACTTCCTGTGGAATCTACCACTAGCCCAATAACGTTAATAGGAGTGATTTTTGGCATATTATTAGGATTCTTAGGGCAGTCTCGTAAGAGATGCTCTTTTCCACACTCTTGGCAAAAGCCCTGGATCGTCACTGACTGGGGTTGTGTAGGTGGAGGCAAGGGACAATCACGAATGAGATGATCTCCATGACATCTGTAGCATGGTCCTCTAGGGAATGGGGGTCTTACTTGCCTAGGTTGAGGTCTAGGGTTGGGGTTTGCGTACATGACGTTTGTGTAATCTGACTCCCAACTAGGTTCACTTGGCTCTTCACTATAATAGGACTCACCATGTTCTGGAGATTGCATGTAGTAGGCCTGGGGGCTATCAACATGTGTAGAATCGAAACTATGGTCACTCGGGTCACTTTTTGATAGTAATGGGGTTACTGGCACTATGGCCCTATTCAGGTTTTCTTCTGCAGCTGCATACTTTACAGGGATCACGTTGGATGGAGCTGGAGGTTGTTGGGCTAACACGGGCTGAGGCCTTTGCTGGGCTTGATATTGTGGTTGGTAGGTTTGTTGGGGCCTAGCATACTGCTGTGGTGGATATTGGTTCTGATATCTTCCCTGTTGATACGGCTGAGGGTAGGTTTGCCTAACCACTTGCTTATTGTATGGACAGTCTTGTGCTGTGTGATTTGTGTATCTCCGTTCTATGGTAGAGTATTGGCTACTCAGATTTACTTGGGGTTGAGCCGTAATGGGACACACGTTCGCCATATGGTCACCACCGCAAGTACAACACCTTTTCAAGGGGCAAACCTTGGGATTTGTTTGCTAGAGACACCTAGTTTTTGTGCCACTTTCTCAGCGAGTTCCTCAATTGATGTGGATTGCGTGGAAGAGAGGCTAGAGTCACTATCTGAATCTTTGTATATCTTGGAAAGCTCCAACTCCTCCCCTAGGTTATCCTCGATGTCAATGCACATGCGTACACACTCTTCTATAGTCCTAGGGTCCTTCAGATACACTTATGACCTCAATTTGGTACTTAGCAATCCATCTAGGAATAGAGCCACTTGCTTAGCTGGTGTGGATAACTCAGGGACAGGGCATCTTTCAAGGTATTGCCTAAATCTTCTTCCTGCAAGTCTCACGGTCTCTTGAGGGGTTTGCTTGAAGCTGTGAATCAATGAGGAGGTGTTATGTCTTATGCCACTTTTAGAGAATTCGACAATGAATGCCTCTAGAAGTTGGTCTATGCTCCTGAACTGCCTCTCGTTCAATGGTTGAAACCATGTCAGGGCAGTGTTCCTAAGGGTTAGACCAAAGGCATTGTACTGCGTGAACAGATCTTCAACTTGTTCAGCCCTCAAGACTTGCCTAAACTCAGCCACATGATCCTATGGATCTCCAGTGCCATCAAAGTAGTTCTTCATGGACTTGACTAGCTGAGTCGTCCTCACTCCTTGTGTGCTCTCTAGGTCGTGGTAGAGGGAACTCATCCACATTTCTTTGATTCCTGGGAGCTCTAAGTACCTCAGGTTCTACTCTATTTGTTTCCGTCCTCGTTCTTTCTCTGCCCCCTGTGTTGGCAAAGCTTACTTCTGGCCTATCTCTACTTCTGTCTCTTTGAGCTCCATGAGCTCCCGAGTGGCCATAGGACACGTTCGATCTTGGTTGGGGGAAAACGAATTCACCTTTCCAAGTGTAAGCATGCCTATCATTTTCGGTCACCACAAAGATCCTCTCGGAAGCATGATCTAGGTAGGTCACTCTGCCTGGGCTATCAGGATCTTTGAACTCATAGATCATGATTGTTCCTATGTCATTTGGCCGATCAGATTTATACCTCCAAAAGGCTTCGTCAGTCTCTCGGTTCAGAAGCAGATCTATACTCTTGTTGTCTTGGGGAACCCACTCGGGATTGAGGATTCTAGTAAGAACAGATTTCCCTTGAGGGGTCCTAGGTTCTTCGCCCATGTTTCCTTGCTCCAGGTCACCTAAATCCGCTTCTGAGATCACATTCCCAAATTTGTCTGTCCTATCTGGGTGATTGGTGACTACGTATATGGTTCCTTCTTTGTCCAAGTATGCTCCGTTTTCAAACTTGACAACTAGGTGCTCTAGTCCTATGGATTGGTCAAGGTTTTTAATCTGGACCACGGATCTTCCTAGACCGTCCTCATAGATGCTAGCACCTAATCGGTTGGTCCTAAGGTATTCCAGCTGCGTCTTGTACGGGCCTTCCACCCTGTGCAAGTATGGCACTCCTGAACTTCCCGTAGGTCGGTCCATGCCTTGAGACATCTCTGATTCACTGGTCTCAGAGCTAGGGTAATATGAGTGGTGGCTTAACTGCTGTGAAGACCTAAGACTTTGTCTATCTTTTCCTAGATGTCGCCCTGATCTAAGGTTCATAAGCCTAAGTGAATAGCCCAAATTTGCCCAAGTACAACCTCGTTGCTGAGCTCTTTTGTAACAGTTACTTGATTCTTTTTTAGTGGTTACCGTGTTTATGCTCTTGTCAGAAATCACGTCGTCAGGAATATTTGAGTTAATTTTCGCACTGTAAGTTGATCGTTCCACGTTAGATTCTTTCCTTTAAGGTTATCGCATCACGAAGAGATTATGTTTAATCTTGAACTTGAGTGCATAGGTAGTCTTCAACTTGATTGATGCCTATCGTTGCCCTGACTTACTCCTAGCACTAGTCGTTCTTAGCCTAAGCTAGGAATTGATAGAGGGTGTTAAGGATTTTCCAACCTTGAGTTTCTTTCTTTGTGTTGTTGCCCTAGTGTGCCCAGGACGCGTGTTCCCAAGCTTGCACTTACTCTTGCTTAGAATGCCCTCAAGTGCTCTTGCTGGACCTGTAAAAGTCCCACGGTTAGCTCAAGACTTAGATTCAAATGACACAATAGACAACTTTCATGCATGTAACTCACAGACCAAGTTATCCTTTGCTTTTATGGAAGACAATCCCAAGGATCCCTCAGTTTTCCTACCTCGGGGTATGGTCAACCTCACGAGCTTTCCAACAAAACAAGAATCACAGCGAACGGATTTTGTATGAGAAAGTTATGTCAGTTCAGGCTTCAGGGATTAAAACAGGGTTCAAATAGGCTAATAGGTCAACAGGGTTTCCTCAAATTGCTTGTTTATAGTCTCCCTATATGTCCTATAGCCCAATAGTTATGCCCAAAATTAGCCAAATTCCTCAATTTAATAAACCCTAAAAAATAGCCGAAAATGGCTGTCAATCGCGATGGACTGGGCTGTCAATCGTGATGGACTGGTGTCAATCGCGATGGACTGGTGTTAATCGCGATGGACTGGTGTCAATCGCGATGGACTGGTGTCAATCGCGATGGACTGGTGTCAATCACGATGGATTGGGCTGTCAATCGCGATGGACTGGGCTGTCAATCACGATGGACTAGTGTTGTCAATCGCGATGGACTGAAATTTTTGGTGTTTTCCGTGAATTTGTGTCAATCGGGGCTCTATATGTCGCGATGGACAAGAATCTCGGCAAAGGGGGGTGTCAATCGCGATTTTTCTGTCGGTCGCGATGGATAGGGGTGTCCGTCGCGATGGACACATGTTCGTCGGGGTCTGTCAATCGCGATGGACTGGCTGTCCGTCGCGATGGACAATGTCAATCGCGATGGATGCTATCAATCGCGATGGACTGAAAAAATGCAAATTTTCCAAAAAACTTTGTAGATTTGTGATGTGCAAGGTCTCTAGTCTAATCTGGTGCACTTAATTTTACCAATAGATGAAATTTTCTGTCAATCGCGATGGACAGAAGCTTGCGACACAGAGACAGTTCTGCACATTTCCGTACCTGCGCAACGTGCTGGAGATGATGGGATGGCCAATACCTGCAAGCAAACTCAAAAACATGCAAAAACAGTGCACACAAGATCGCTCTCTCGCTCTCTCTCACAAGTGACATGAGGGAAATAAAGGGGGAAGGAGATATAGTCAAAAAACTAAAATTTTTGCGATGATGGAGATGGAGGTGGAAGATGATGGGGATGATGATGGTGATGATGATGATGAAGTAAGGATGAGAAAAGTAAGGAAAAGTAAAGAAATTACCTACAACGCCAACGTCACAACTCTACGTCTTACCATCACACGCTCGTCCTCAAAGCTCGATCCCCGGCAACGGCACCAAAATTTGGTGTAGCTCAGTGATGAGTAGCACCTCCTTTAATGTCAATCCGGGAAGACGTGAGGATGGTATGAAGACCTCGAGCAAGTGCAGGCACAAGTGCGTGAGTGAGAAGCACACTAACATGCACACACATACACACACGCGCACACACAGTAAGACAAAGAGTGAGAAGCAATGGAGTTCTTAGATTACTTTCAAAAAGCCCATACAAGTTCAAAACTATTACAAGCTAACCTCAAAAATGAGCTCTCTAGCTCTATTTATAGTTTTTGACTAGGTTTTGGCCCTGTCCAGACCTAGTGTCCGGCCTAGTTAAAAATTAGGTTCCAGGGCCAATTTGAGGGCTTAAACGGAGTCTAAAAAATACGAAAATTGATATGTAGGTACTTCTAAGGCTCCTCAAGCTCAAGGACTCCTTGGCTTGCACAAAATGGAGCTACAAAAATATGAAATGGTATTTACAATGATTGTTAGTGATAAGAATCACTGTTATAAAGATGTTGATTTGGAAAACTTTGAAGGGCCTATCTACCAGATTTGCGTCGACTACTTTGTCGACTTAATCCTTCACCTCGCTCTGACTCTCTCCGCTGGCTTCCTTGTCTAGTCAGTCCTTGGGTGCCCATACTGCTCTCAACACCCCCCTTATCCCACAAGAACAGGGCTTTACAAGACTGGGTTAAACGACGGTCAACACTACCGCAGGGATAGACAAACGGTGGCACTCAGCCACAATGCAACATCTTTCCAGATTACATGTCCCTTACATGTTGCTGCCAGGGATTGAACCCTCGCCCCCGCCTCAAGAGGTGAGAGGCTCAACCACTAGGCCAGCGAACTGGGACGGATTAATTCCTCTTGTAAGAGGGGTATGTTAAAAGCGCTTCCGTAAGCTACTTTTAATCCCATTTCTCGGTTCTTGGGAATGGATAGGGGTCTGACAGTGTAGAGGCCCTTTGTTTAATTTTCCCAATTCGATAATTCAACTAAAGAATTAATTGTTTTCCAATTCAAAGGTTATAACAATGCAGTACACTTATCACGTGGACTAACAACCACGACTTCTCACAGACTTATTAAGATTAACCGGAACAATACTGCGTTAATGATTAACTACTGAAACCTTAAGAACAAGACACAGTACTCAGAATTTGCACAAATCTGCAATATGACAACTCCAGCGCGATCGCCCAGACAGACAGTCTGGCGATTTCCTTGTCTCCCCCTGAGGAGTGCCATGCTCACCTTTTCATTAATCAAAGAAAGTTACAACTCTTCGTCATGCCCTTTCCGGTGTGTGCGAATATATGTAAAAAATAAAATTACAATCCAATCCGGCGGCTAACACTGGCATGCACGGTGGACTCGAACCCAAAAAAGAAAAATTCAATCAAGGCTCATCTATAATGCTTTGTATATACACGGTTCTGCCTAGTTTAAAAGTGCAAGTGATTTTCTGCTTTGAGTCCAGCATAGTCTTCAAAATATCTGGCTCGACCAGTTGTGCATCTGTTTGAACCAAACTAATAGAAACTACCTGACTCATCAGCAATTTTTTTTGGATCTGCAAAAATGATTCCTGGAGATAAATGTCGTTGGCTAGTGCAGCATCTCGTCTCAGCTTTATTTCTGCAATCTCTGCCTCAATGCGCGACAATCGCTCTACCTGAAATCCCAACTACTTTTCTCTGCGTTCCAGTTCCTGAGCTTAATACTGGATAGTTTTATAATATGCATCTCTCTCTTTCATAATACCTTCCATCTCTTTCTTTAGCTGAATCATCCGGCCCGTCTGCGCATCCAAGTCGCGACTCTTCTGGAAAAGTTCGGCAGACACTGTCTTGAGTTCTTCCGTGTTCTGCATAGCCAAGTCGGCCATTTCTTGTCCTTTCTATGTCACCAACTTGAGATCCGCACACGTTTCTTCTAGCAAATTGCGGAGTGCCACACGAGCATCTTCTTTATCTTGTACCAACTGCTTCAATTGAGAAATTTCTTCCTCCCAATCAGCAAGAAGGACAGACTTTTCCTGTAATTCCGCAAGCTCGCTATCCCGTTGAGCAATCATGGTGTCCCTTTCTGCTAATTGTGCTTGAAGTTGCTAGAGTTGAAGCTGGAGTGCGTGATTCTCAGCTTTGACCGCAATGGTTTCTTCCTGGAGCAGAGCAATGTCAGCTTCAAGTAAATCCACTTTACTCTGCAACTCTTGTTGAATGCTCTGAGTCACTAGCTTCATCTGGAGGGGTAATTGCTAGGAAAATTGCATAAGAAGGCGACCCATAGACTCCAATTCGGTGAACATGACTGCTGGGGGTGGAAGAGAAGGAGGCGGTTGTGACGATGAGGCAGAGAGTAGATGAGGGGAGGGTGGTAGAGAGTAGTCGGGAGAAGATAACTGAGGTGTTAATGCCGCACGAACAACATTGGAGGGTTCACCGAAAAGAACAGCAACATACTCCACACTAGTAGTGGGCGGAGGAAGAGGAGGCAGAGTAGTGGACACCAAAACAATTCCGGTCTCATGCTGACTGATCTCCTCAGTAGCGTCAGTAACATCCTCAGCAGTGCCAATTACTTCCTTGAGTGATTCTGCTTGGACCTCAGTAGTTGGGGATGAAGGAGATTGGCATTCCATTCCTTCAATAGCTTCCGTAATGATTGCATTTGCTTTGGCTACAGAGATTGGTGATGAGGGGGATTGACAATCCATACCTCCAGCAACGGCTTTGATCTCCTTTACAGCCTCCACATCTGAGTGATGCGATTCTTCTCGTGAAGAGACTTCCTTGACATCTTCCATGCGTGCCCCTTGTTTCGACTGCATGATAGGAGAAGATGGGATGGAGGATTCTACCTGGAGAGAGGTGGCGGTGTCGTGGAAGACTTCAGCTTCATGACCTGCATTGGAACCCTATACCTGGCTTTCGGATGGGCTAATGCGTTTGCGTTTGCGGTGAAAAAATTGAAGCAAATTGGCATCGTGATCATCTTCGTCGTCGACCATTTGGGTAGATGCTTCATGTGATAGAAAAGGAGCGGTTGGAGGAGGTTGCGTGACTTGTATCACTGGAAAGAGGAAGGTTAAGATATGGGGTAAGCGTGTGCGAGAGATATCATGCTTAGCAATTTGCTTTGTAACCGCTACGCATTCACAATGAATGCACCTAAAGAAAAAGGCCGTGAAATTGAGAGGTTCACGGGAAGCCATATCTATCATGGAATAAAAGGGTCGGGATATACCATAGGTGCATTTTTGCAAGTGCGGCGACCAGGAATTGTAGAGCAGTGCACTCGGGTTGTGGGTGACAAAGGATAGCAAACTCATTAGATGAGTGCCGGGGAAACAGTTCCTTCATAGTTGCAAGAGGAAGGAGCGGTCCATGCTCCAATCCTTCCTGAGAGAGGCAAAATCCCTCAACTAACATGGCTAGAGTGATTATGACACGAGGGTTGAAACATGTAATCGGCCAACACTGCTCCGTAGCAGGCATGGTGGCGATGGCAGAAATAATCTACGCATGAAAGGGGTGACACTCCACTGAATGCCAAGGCAATTCGGCGAAGGCCAACAATCCCCGAGTGCGCAAGTACTCACTCACCTCTGGAGTGAGACCTGCACGGAAGGTTGCTATATTAGCCAGAACTTCCATGGCGCACACAGAGAGACACAAAAACACAGAGTACACAGAGCTCGCAAACAGACAAACACAATAGCTATTAACAGTGGAAAGACCAATATTAAATAGGAAGATGGAAATAAATCAGGCGTAAAACCCTACTCATAATGCAGTATTGGAGAGATATCTCATAAGTGCGGCATGCATGCATGAACAGAAACAGTGACATAGAGGCAGCTCCTAATCATAGTTAGATCAGCAAAACAGAAGGATTATGGTCAAATGGTCAACCGAAACACGGGGAGTAGAAAAAGAAAGCAAGTAACAAGCAAAAAGAAAACAAATTATCGAGTACACCTCAGGAGTTACTTGATGTCGTGTGATAAGGGCGGAGCTTAGAGCCATTAATCACTTTTGGAAGGAAAACACCTGTTAAGGTCGCCAACCGAAAAAGGCAGGTCCCACTTTCTCAGCAATCTGGTATGGACCGAACCACCGTAACTTAAATTTTTTGACAGATCTATTGGCTTTAGCATTATAGAATAAAACGAGTTGGCCAATCGTGAAGACAGGGGTTTTTAGAAATTGGTCATGAGTACGGGCTTGGCGTAACTGAACTTTGTGAAGAATCATGAAGCTTTCCCAACGTTGTTGTTGCTCTAGCACAATGGTAAGTACCACGTTAAGAAGCCTCACCTCCTTAATGTCAATCCGAGGGAGAGGTAGGAGTGATATGAAGATCGTGAATGTGAAATGATGTGAGAGTGAAGGTGAGAAGCACAAAGATGCACACACACATACACACACACAATGAAGAGACAAGCAAGACACAATGGAAGGTGGGAAATTAGTTCTATTACTCAAGAATACTCTTACAAGCTCAAGTTAGCTCTATGCTCACACTAACCAAAATGAACCAACCTCAAAAATGAGCTCTCTAGCTCTTTTTATAGTTTCTAGACTAGTTTTGACCGGTTTCACATCTAGTGACCGGCCTAGTTAAAAATTAGGTCCTAGAGGCTATTTGGGAGGGTAAACGATGTCTAAAAATAACGAAATTTGGTACGAGTATTCTACCTAAGCTCCTCAAGCTCGAGGACTCCTCGGCTTGCACAAAATGGAGCTATGGATTACAAAAATGGGGTTTTGTCTATATTACATATGTTACAAGAGTGATGAAAATCACTGTTGGATGTTTGAAGAAGTAATAAAAATATAATTGTTTTGAAAAAATGGTCCGACTGGCTCCCTGCTTCGTCTTCACATGCTTCCGTGGCGTCTGTGCCTCTGACTGCTTCCAACACCCCCCTCCCTCTCGCTTCTGTCGTCCCTGACAGAACCTTGTTGTGAGGTCTGCCGGATGTAATTCTGTAGGAGGTCTTGAGCGAGGGTGTGCTCTGAGACACGAATACCTCGGGCTAGATCAGCCTCGAGTTTCTCCCAGTCGATAGGTTGCAGCTCGTCTGGTGGTGGGAGCTGATAGTGTGTGGAGTACACCATTCGTTCACAGGCGAATAATTGCAATAAGTGTGTCGGCCTGCTTATGAATACTTCGGAATGGTACTCCCAAAAACCGGTGGTGAACATTTCTTCGAATGTTTGCTTGTAACATGCCGGTAGATACTTGATCCTGCAGTGCCAGGCGTAACACACCCGTAGCGATGGCGTTGTGCTCATATCATAGACTAAATCCAAATTGCCATGCTCAAAGCCCGGGGTGTTGACATGGGGAGCCTTGATGCGCCGGAAGACTTTAAAGACCATCTGCATCATGTCAAAGATTTTGACAGTCATGTGCGCGGCAATATCATCCATAGGTTTTAATCGAGGGAGCCAGTGGCGGATCGTCGCCATCATATAGCCAACTGTGGGTAACGCGACTGGTGGCTTGAAGTAGGGGTAGTTCAACCAGTCTTGGCACTGCTTATTGTTCTGTAGCTTTATAGCGAAGGCAGTCCAAGAGCGGCGTCGTGGTACTGGTCCCCAGCACGGATTAAATTTTAAGTGAAGCGGCGCTTTTACCCACGTGCTCATCATCTCTGGATAATTTTGCAGTAAATCTTTGCGCCAGTCTGGTTGAAGAATTTCACCTCTCTGCGCCCTTGGTGGCAAGTCCTCTGGCTCGAATTGAGTTGCATGCGTCGGTTTCATGCCGGTTTCTTTCTCGATGGTTAACTGATATTCTGCCATTAACATAAAGTATGGTTTATACTGAAGCTCATGCCCGGATATGTATCGTCGCGGGGCCATTTGAGCAAAGAATGGTGATTGTAAAATTTTTTCTTCAATTATGGCCATGGCATGTAGCTGTGCCTCTACTCTGGCCGAGTGTGTCGTTCCGAGTTCTTCTACTGTCTTCATCCACGCGGGGGTAGGTAATTCGTAGGTCATCTGGCCTTCGGCCGTGACACGTCCGCCTGGGATGGGTATCGGTTCGTAAGCCTCTTCGAAGGTCTCCTCCACCGGGATAGTGACAGTTTCTTCCTCAGCTGGTAGCTCAGGTGGGGAGTCTGGCCTTGGTGGTGCTTCATAGATGGCGATTCGAGATTCAAGATTCACTACCTGGGCCCGGAGTGCGTTGAGTTCCTCTAAAACTTCAGGTGCAGGGTCCACAGGTGCTGGTACTTCCGCTGCTACTGGTACCTGTTGTGTTGCAGGTTCTCTGAGTTGTAGCTGTTTGTGATCTTCCTTTAACTTTTGATGTTCTTCGTTCATCCGATCATAGTCCTCGAGCAATCTAACATGGTCGTCTAGCAACATCCGCATCGACTCAGATGGGATTGCCTTGAATCTGCTCGGACTTAGTGGCTGGTCTGGATGATCTAAAGCCGCCTCCAAGTTTTCTCTGTTCTGCTCTTGGAGTCTCTGGTTCTCTTCTTTTGCTGCGGCTAAGTGTCTTCGCAATAAGCCCATATTTCTAGTAAGCGTTGCATTGCGGACAGTCTGGGCTCTAAGTAGGTTATCTAAATCCGCGGTGGCCTCTTTGCTTTTTTCCTCACTTTCTATTTCTAACTTGTGATAAGCCTCTCGTAACTCTTGGTACCGACTGTTCAGTGAGGCGTTCTCAATTGACAACAAATTAAGTTGCGTTTGTAAGTCGTTCGTCGTTTTCTGCAGCTGTTGATAATTGGTGCCGAGTGATGCAAACTCATCTCGGACTTGCGTCATACATGCGAACATGTGTTGAAATGCTGTGTCTACGGTGGGCGATAGCAGTAGTGAAGTGCTAAATGAGGATGCAGTGATGGTAGATGCAGTGGGAAGGGGAATCGGGGTTGGGACTGTGGATGCAGTGGTGATTGTGGAAAATTGGGAAGTGCCTAAATATGAGGGTGCTGTGAGTGTAGTGGGTGGTGGTGAGGTGGGTGGTGATATGTCCATGCCATTGGACGTGTTTAATGTTGTGACTGTGAAAAGTGGTGTGATTGGGGGTGGTTGCGTAGGTGTGAATACGGGATTTACAAACGTAGAGTAGTTTACAGGGGGGATGGTGGGAATAGTTTGGTGAAACGGGGAAAGAGGGGTTATGGCAGGTTGGGGAGGTGAGACGGGCGAGAAGGTTAGCGGGGTTAGGAAGGGAAATGGGGTTCTTAGAGGTGGGGGAAACGCTGGGAAGGATGAAGGGGCGAAGGGGTTAACATAGGGATGCAGAGGGCTGGGTGTGGGCCTGGTGGTATGAATGGGTAAGGAAGAGGTTGGGGCTATATTGCTTTGTACAGGTGTGGATGTGGGGAAAGCAGGTGGGTGTGCGGGTGATACAGGATGGGTTGGTGAAAGATGAGGTGAAAGAGGAGTCGAAGGGGTGGAGGTTATTTCGAGGATTGTAGTGGTATGTACAATGGTGGTACGGGGTGGCGAATCTACAAGAATGGTTTCTGCGGTTGCTGAACGTTCGGGGGCGAGGCGTGCCTCCCTGGCTTGTGCTGAAGATTGGGCTCCTGTTGGTACACGAATATATTCCCCGGGTTTTGAGAGTAGTCGCACTCGGCGGGGATCGAACTGTGGTAGTTGCTTTCTTTGTAAAAATCTGAGTGCTTCATGGGAGCCTACTGATTGGACTAACTCTCGGAACCCTCTGATATAGGCGTCTTCGAATCCTCCTGAGATGAGTTCCTGTTCAATTAATGCCTGGCTCTCCTCTTCAGTTAACTTCTTTCGTGCCCAGACTTTCTCCATGGTCCGATATAATTTCTTTATGGCCAATGTATACGCTGCGGCTTCGAAAGTTTCATCTTCATATGTGCTGGTGTCGCCGTGGGTGTCAGTCTGTTGGCCTTGGCCCTCTGTCTGTTCCTCCTGTGAGCCCTGGCTGGCTTCATCGTCGCCTTGATCGTCGTCTGTTTCGGTTCTTTCTTCTTCAGAGCCCGACACAGCCTGTCCCTGTGGCAAGTCTCGCGGCGTAGTCGGGTAGCTGGGACGTTCATATTCCTGGGAGAACAGTGGTGCTTCTGAATACTGAAACTCGTTTGAGAATGCATCAGGCATCTCAAAATCAAATGTCGTGTTTATGGGGTCGGTCTCCATATTTGGTATCGGGAAAGAAAACGCTTCCGCACCAATGGTGGTGGGAGCTTCTGCGGTTGTGGTGGCGGGTTCTGAGGTGGTAGCTGCCTGAGGTGCAGCGGTACTCGTGGTGGCCTCCGTAATTACTGGTCTGGACAACCGTATGCGAATAGGTTGTACAGTGGGCTCAGCTTCTGTCTGTGGTCGCTCGGGAGAGGGTTGTGGTGACGGCGACTCTGGCACTTGGAGGCAAGGGATGGTGCCTCGCATGCGCTTACCAGCCCGTGTCCTACTGGGCTTCTTAGCTTTCTTCGCTGTGCTCTTGAATGCCTTCAATTCTTCTCCTGTTAATGCACGCTCGATGGGCAAGTCATAAGCCAAACACATATACACTATTCTTGTGAGTGCACAACATCCGTTAAGCACTTTTTTACGCTCCCATCTGTGCTGTGCCAGGTACATCTGATCTATGATCCAGCTTGCCAGATCAACTGTTTGAGGTCCCGTACATGCCAAATATAATCCGAACCATATTCTTTTGTGTGGCATGGTAAACCTGTCCTGAGCTGGAAAGGCAAAATGTTGCATGCATATTCTTAGGGGCTTTGACAACTTAGGTGTGATGGCCGAAATCTCTTCCCACTTCGTGACATCCCCACGTTTCATTGGTTCTGGAATCAATCTCTCTCGGTCTGTGGGAGTGTGGGTTCCATGAATCTTGATGGCTGCTCTGATTAGGTCCTTAGAGAGATAAAATCTCTTGTAAGGTGGATCATCCACTAGGGTAGGCAAGATGAAGGTTCCTGGGATGTCCTTATTCTCTGATGCCAGTAAGGTAGTGATCAAGTAATAGCACCTATAAAAATCTGGTTTGGGTAGAGGATCACTGAAATATTCTGTGAAACCGGCTCTAGCCCAAACATGAGTTAAATCTTGGGTGTTTTGTAGGGCTTCGAATTCTCTGGAGAAAAACTGGTACTTTCCCCACGTGCGGTCATCGAAAGTCAGCGAGGATTCAAATATAAAGTCTGCGTCCGCAAGGGGTCCTGCCAGGCCCTGAAACCAATGAGAGTTCCTGTGTATCTTTTCGGTGTAGCCCATAGGGGGGTTATCGATAGGCATGGGCCCTGGAAATCCCTGAAATTCCGGCGGTGGAGCAGTAGGGTGGGACTCTGCTCGTAGCACGTTGAGTGGTACTGCTGCTACACTGGGGCCTGCTCCTGATGTTCCTTCGTCAGTTTGCATGGTGGCTGGTGCGCTAGTGAGAAAGATCTGCTACAAAAGATTAACACATTAGCATGGAAATTAATCATGATCCCATTAAAGTGAGACCGCAATCCCTTTCCATAACTGATGCGTAACCCGTGTAGCCAAGTGCTGTGATGTGATGGATGCAATGTTTCTTGCAGCACTAGTGCAGGTCTCTAGACACCTACACGTTTCAGATCATGCATACATTTCTTGAAGCGATGAGATTACGAGTGATGTGTGATGATGGTGGGTGAATTTTTACAAGGTTTAAAGGTTAGTGATTTAGTACAAGGTTGTAGGTTAGTCGGGGGGTAGTTAGACAACGGGTTAGGGGAAGACGGTTGGACACGTTTCGGTATCCATTTCATAAGGGTTCTTGGCGGGGTGGTGGGTTTCTGCTGAGGGGTAAAAGGTGGTAACGGGTGTGGTGGTATCGAGGGATGAGATGAGTTATAGGGGTGATATATTACATGGCTTATGGGTTGAGCTATGATACATGGTTTGGGTACCCAAATCTGCGTGGGCGTGGGTCTATGGGTAAGGTACTTCTTGGCGATCCACATTTGTCGAATGGTCTGACCTATAGAAGAAGGTCGAGGGGATGGTGGATGTCGATTCTGTTTCTGTTCTGCCTTTTGTTTGTTGATCTCTGCTTGGTTGGAGTTCTTTGGTGCTTTTTGTCCTTTTGGCACCCATATTTGTCTGGTGCCGCTTCCTTTGGGAGGCCTAAACTGCTTTCCTTGTTGTTTCCTCTGATACTGCAATCGGTCTGGGTTCCTTTGTCGTGGTCGACTCTGTTGTTGCTGGATTTGAGAGGTCGGATGGACACTCTGCTTTGGAAAAGAAGGGAGTTCCAACACTTGCGTGACCTGACCATCAGGAAGTGATGCCTTTTGTAACTTTAATCTAGGCCAGTCCGCAACAAGCTTGGAAGGATGAGCACCGTAGGGTGTCGTGCTCATTTGGCCGCTGATGCAACCCACCTGACCTCTGAGTGTGCCCTTCTGCCCTTGCTGTTGGGTAGCTGGCTCTTCTAGTTTGCAGGAAGTCCCAGGGAAGATCTCCTGTCGTCCTTCTGATTGACTTTCATCCATCGCCAAGCCCGAGTGGGTTGGTGTGGACGTAGCGTGATTGAGCTGATCAAAGATCTTCCTGTCTTCCGTCGCATGCATTTCCTTGGGTCTAGGGTCACAACCGTCAAGCGGAATGCCGTTAGGGAAGTCAAGCGGTATCACTCGCTTCTGCTCTAAGGTTCCAACCTGTAAGGAGCCTTGTCTAAGATTTAGGTCCACTGAGTGATCGTATAGCCAATCTTGGCCAAGGATTAGGGGTTCTATCAGGTCGTCATCATGGCACACTAGTAATTTCGCTGTCATCGTCAAATCCTTAATGAGGATAGGAAGGTCCACCTCACCCATGCAAGGGGTTTCCATGCCTCCTAAGCCTATGAGGTAAGCCTCGACTGGCCGCATTTCTATTCCTGAATCCTTATAGTGGGACCATCTAATCGCACTAGTCGCAGCACCTGAGTCAATCAGAGCCCTGAGTTCTTGGCTATGTTTACCGTGCTCTAGTCTAACTGTAACGAATGGTCTCCTATCCACTATGCTCGGATGAGTGGTTGATTTTACTTGACACATGGCCATGGGATATCTGGGTGATGTTTCCAGATGGTTATAATGTTCTCTCCCTAGTCCTTGTCTTCTTAGCTTCATGCGCTTAATGCGTTCTATGGCTTCTGCCTGAGCTTCTGCTCGTATTCTATTTTCTTCCTCCTTACGCTTCTTTGCCAACGTGAGTCGTCTTAGCATATCCTCAGTAAGAGGTTCTTGATATAACCTGACTCTACAGCCACTAATGTAATTAGGCATTACATCTCCTTCTAAGGTGGCTAACTGTACTGCTCCACTAGTCGAGAGTCTGTTAATGATCATAGGTCCATAACCTCGCTTTTCTAACTTGCGTGCATGCTGTTTCAGCGTATACACTAGAACTAAATCTCCTTCTTTTAGGCCTTTATCTTTCACATGTGCATCAAAATATGCTTTCTGTCGCTTCTTCGCTGCGTATATTCCTGTTGCTGCCCTCAGCCTTGTTTCTCCTAATCGTTCCAAGTCCATTAATCTTGCTGATAATTCATGGCCGGTCCACTGATGTTCTTGTGCAACCTTAAGGGTCGGTATCAAGAAGTCCAAAGGAAGCACTGCATTCTGACCAAAAACCATCTGAAAGGGAGTTGCATTGAGTACGGTCTTGTAGGCCACTCGATATGCCCAAACAGCGTGATGTAGCTGTTTGTCCCAATCTGAACGTTTATTGTTCACGAGTTTCGTCAGTACGGTACAAAGTATCTTGTTAGTGCTTTCAGCCTGACCATTGGCCTGAGGATGATATGGTGCAGATTTCTTGTGAATCACCATAAAATCCTGTAACAAATATTCAATGACTTGGTTTAGAAAGTGAGTGCCTCGATCGCTCACTAACTCTATAGGCAGTCCATATCTTGTAAAGACATTTTCAAATAAGAATTTTGCAGTCGTGTGTGCATCATTCTTTTTTGTGGCTTTTGCCTCTACCCATTTTGTAAGATAATCTGTGGCAACAATAATGTATTCCGCATGTGTACCTTTTGCAGGGGGGTTAATGGGTCCTACAAAGTCTATACCCCACTTAGAAAATGCACGTCCGCCCATCATGGGTTTCAATGGCATTTCATCTCTGCGAGTAGGAAACTGCGTTCTTTGGCACACGTCACATCTCTTTACATAGGTATGTGCATCCATGTGAAGAGTGGGCCACCATAATCCTGCAAAGAGAATGGCTTTGATTATCCTATCATGTCCAAAATGACCTCCTGCTACACCTTGGTGTGCAGTCTCTAGTATGCTAAGATAATCGCTCTCATGAACACATTGTCTTAGATATCCATCTCGTCCTCTTTTGTATAGATTATCGCCAATAAGTGAATAGTCTTGAGCTTCCTGCTCTAGACTGCGTTGTCGAGCTAAGGTCATTCCTTGAGGGAATGTGTTCGTCCTCAAGTAAGTCACTAAAGGTTCACTCCAGTCTGGTGTGAGGGACACATGATATAATGTAGCATGTTCTACTGGTGGTCTTTCACAACACACCTGACATTCTTTACACAACTTGTAGACATCTGCTTCCATCGTAGGCCAATATACTCCTAATCTATGCAGAGTCTGTAGTGTTCTATGTTTTGAATGATGTTGCGTTAGTGCACCTACGTGTGCTAATTGCAACCATTTCGCATGTTCTGATTCATCTACACAACAAGCAAGAATCTTTTGATTATCCTGTTTGTATATGCTTCCTGCCATTATTTGATATCTCTGAGACTTGGTAATCTCTCCTTCCTTGATCTTTATCCTAGGATTCTTGGGTCCGTATGTGAGAATAGGGACTAAAGGCTTAGCCCATTCTGGAGCTATCTCAAGGTTAAACAAGTATGCATCTGGTAGATCATCCGCTACTCCTTGAGGGGCTTCTCCTGAGGTTAATCTTGAGAGGTGGTCAGCTCTAAGATGCGTCTTTCCTTTCCTAACTACCACTTCAAAATCATACTCCATGAGTAATAGAAACCAACGTATCAATCGTCCTGTGTTACATGGTTTGTTAACTAAATATAATAGGGCTTGATGATCTGTAAAGAACTTGAATTTGTTGGCCAACAAGTAGTGCCTAAACTTTTTTACAGCGTAGATCATCCCTAATCCTTCTCGTTCCGTCGTGGTATAATTTCTTTCTGCTGCGTTCAGTTGTCTGCTAGCGTAAGCTATGGGGAGATCTATGTTACCTTCACTCGTGGGTTGTGCTAACACACATCCTATGGCGTAATTGGATGCATCCACATGTACATGGAATGGCTTACTCCAATCTGGGGTAGTCAATATGGGTGCTGAGCACAAGCGTCGTTTGAGTTCATTGAATGAATTTTCGCATTCATTTGTCCACTCAAAATTGGTCAAAAGAGAGTACAGAGGCTTGGCTATGATTGCATACATGTGTATGAATCTCCTATAATAGCCGCAATGGCCCATAAATGCCTGTACCTCTTTCACATTAGTTGGTCTAGGTAATTCTGCAATTACCTTCACCTTTTCCTCATCCGTGGAGATTCCATTTTTCGACACAATGTGTCCTAGAATTTTGCCTTGTCTGACCATGAAAACGCATTTTTCTGGGTTCAAACAAACCTGATATTCTCGACACTTGTCAAATATTTGTCTTAACTCTGGGATATGTGTCTGTCGTACGTTTGAATGCGCACATAGGTCATCGACATAAACTTCCAAGCTCTTACGTAAGAATTCCTTAAAAACATGACACATGAGTCGCTGGAAAGTGGCGGGTGCATTTGTCAAGCCGAATGGCATCACACGAAATGCAAATATGCCCCATTCTGTGGCAAAAGCCGTCTTATGTTGATCTTCCGGAGCAATGGCTACTTGGTTATAGCCTGAGAATCCATCAAGAAAGCTGTAAACTTCCTTGCCCGCAACTCTTTCCAATAGGTGTTCCGTGATAGGAAGAGGATAACTATCTCTAATCGTGGCGGCATTAACTTTTTTAAGGTTAATACACACACGCAACTTTCCATTCTTCTTGGGCACAACCACAATGGGAGATACCCATTCGGTATGCTCAATTTCGTAAATAAATCCTGCTTCTATCAACCGATCTATCTCCTCTTTAATCTTCGCAGCGTAATTATCATTGTACGTGTAAGGTTTCTGTTTTGTTGGTTTTGCATCTGGAGTCATAGGGATTCTATGAGAACATATATCTGGGTCTACTCCTTTCAAATCTTTGTAACTCCAAGCAAAAACATCTCTATATTCGTGCAATAGGGCAACTAGTTCTTCTTCTTCTTCCGTCGTCAAATCGTGCCCTATGTAGGTGCATTTTTCTTCTTCTCCTTCTATGGCAACTATTATTTTCTTGGTTTTCTCTCGGTTATCATATACTTGTCCGTCATTCTCTTTTCTATTAGGCATTCGTACCATGATTCTTCTATCGTCGATTTCGTATTTCTTGAAATTCTCGGGTACTTCAAATAAAGATTCTTCCTTTTCCGACATGGTTTCTTTCTTCTTTCTCTTCTTGCCTTCACTCTTAGTAGTCACTTGAGTGGCTAACCTTACCTCGTTCGTAATTTCCTCGTGACTCTGAGTGTGAGTCCCTACTTCGTAGAAATATTCTTCCTCTGATGCAAAGGGTGAGTCCATGATAATTGATTCTAAATCAAAATCGCTTGCGTCCTCAAATGCATCAGTGTTTGGTTCGCACTCTTCTAAAATTGCATCGCACATGATTGGCTCTATCGTGAAAACTGAAATGTCATAACCATCCTCGTCACAGTGGGGTGTCCATTGTTCTTCATTGATGGCTACATCCATGGTTGCTAGGATTTCTGCCCAACCATGGGGTTCAAACTCCTCGTCAGGGAATACTACAGGTGCATAGGCTGGATCTTGAAGGGTTCGTGGATGTTGTTCTGCACCTAAGGTCCTGGCTTCTAATCTTTCCTCCTCTTGTTTGGCAACTTTACACATCCATAAATGAGTATCCTCATGCAACCAAGAAGGATCTGATTCTAATGAGTGTACGGATTCCGTCTCTACTGGTGTTTTATGGATGGTATTCCATTGTATTGGGGGTACATCTCTGTGTGAATAGTCTTTAAGATTGACTTTAGTAGTCACTCCTAAATGTTGCAAGTACAAAGAATTAGTTCCCCAATCTTGTACGATTTGCAGCTGACGCATGAAAGGTCGTCCCAATATCATCTCATACGCGTGATTTTTCGCGAAGTCACAAATGGCGAAAGTATGCTCAAATTCTACACCACAAGTGGTGAGAGATATGCCTTCTAGTAAGCCTAACGGTTTTTCTATGTGTCCATCAGCCATTTGCAGCTTCATCCTGGTGGGTCTGAGTGCTGGCTTACCCCAACGTTTCCATAAGGCGGTGGTAGCGATGGCTACTCCAGCTCCTGAATCTAAGATGGCTTTCGTGGTGTAGCCCTGATGGGTTATTGGAAGATATGTGTTACCTTCCTCTCCTTCGCTTACGTCTCCAATCTTTTCCACGGGTATCTCTGGTACCTTCTTCTGTGATCCTATCTGAGAGGGTGTGGTAGCTAGCTCAGGGAATTGGTTTGCTACGTGCTTCCACAATTCTGGTTTTACCTTTAACAGTTCCTCCAGAGTGAGATTACATTGTACTTTGGTATTCTTGATCACTTCCGTATTTCTAGGGATCACTGATTCTTCATTCCTCACTATTATTGTGGGTGCTCTCATACTAATAGACTTTGCTTCCCAAGGTCCTGTGAACTGAGGTAATTCTTGTAAAGAATTAGATTCAAATCCTGTGGGTTCACTCAGTCGTTCCACCTCTACATCACCATATATAGAGGGGATGTCTTGGGGAAATTGTTCCTGCAAGTCGTCTATTTCTTGAATAGGAGGATGAGTTCCTTGTTCTTTTCTCCATTTCTCTTCTTGTATTTCTCTTAAAAATTCATGTGAGTACCTCTGTATGGAAGACAAATTGTCTTGACTTTCTGTATTGGGTACTTGAGACAGGGATGGTGCATTCCTTTCCTGTGTCTCTGGAACAGTAGGGTTCCTAGACTGATCCTTTTTCTCTTTGCTTTCTATCAAGTGTTCTAGCCTCTCCATTAGTCCTTGAAAGTGTAATTCTGGTTTTGCCATGTTATTCCAATTAAGATATCTAGAGGCTTCGAACAACGCTTGGGCTAGTTCTACCATCTTCATGCAAAGTTTAGTTCTCTCAATTTCTAGATCAGCTCGAGGGTAGTTTTTACTCATTTCCGTGACTTGAGGTCCCTCTTTTATTCTAGCCTGATATGCACGAAACATCATGTCTAGATCTTCCGGTATGGGTTCCGCTAAGACTGATCCTGATTTCTGAGCTGGGATTTCTTGGTTTGATTCTTGTGAAGCCAATTCTTGTATTTTGGCTCTAGATTCTCTTAGACTTCCTTCCAACTCACTTATCTTTTTACTCCATTTCCTCTTTATTCTTTCTCTGGAATCTTTCCAAGATTTCGTCTTTTTGCTACTCGATTCCGCAACTTCACTAGTTTCGGCTACTTTCTCTTGATTAGGCTGTTGGTTTTGTAAGAGTGCCTGGGCCCTGGTTATAGCTTGGATAGGCACGTACGTAGGGTTGGATCCATCTGCATTGTTTACAATACCTATCACGTTGATCGGTGTCACATTTGAAGTGTTAACTGGGTTCTTAGGACAATCTTTGATTATGTGTTCTTTGCCACAATCGGCGCAAAAGCCTTGGATGCTATAGTACTGTGATTGCCTTGCTATTGGGGGATGTGGGCAGTCCTTTATGAAGTGATCTCCTTGGCACCTAAAGCATGGTCCTCTAGGGCCCTGTGGTCTCTGCTGTCTCAATTGGGGCCGTGGGTTTGGGTTTGCGTACATTACATTAGTATAGTCTGGCTCCCAACTAGGTTCCATTGGTGGACTATCATAATGGTATGTCTCCACATGTTCTGGTGACTCCGTGTAATAAGCGGGTGGACTAGTTACATGCGTAGAGTCAAAACTGTTTGAGTTCGGGTCACTTTCGGTGATCAGGGGTGAAGAAGGCACTAAGGCCCTACTTAGGTTCTCTTCTGCAGCCGCATATTTGACTGAGATGACATTCGCTGGTGGGGGTGGCTGCTGAGCTAAGACGGGTTGAGGTCTCTGTTGAGCCTGGTATGGGTAGTTCTGGGGAGGCCTATAGTAATAAGGCTGAGCATTGTATTGGCCTTGATACCTACCTGGCTGCTGGTATGCTTGCGGGTAGTTCTGTCTCACGGTTTGTTTGTTGTATGGGCAGTCCTGAGCCGTATGATTCGTGTATCTTCTCTCAATTGTGCAATATTGGCCACTAGGGTTGGCGTGAGGTTGAGGTGCATTGGGGCACATGTTTGCCAAATGATTTCCACCACAAGTGTAACAACGTACATTAGTGGGTAGCTTGGGCACCTGTTTACTAGATACTCCTAGTTTTTGGGCCACTTTTTCTGCTAGGTCCTCTATCGAATTAGACAATTTTGTGGATGCTAGAGAAGAACAATCTGAGTCCTTGTAGACCTTTGAGAGTTCTAATTCATCTCCTAAGTTGTCCTCGATGTCTATACATATTCTTACACACTCCTCTAGCGTTCTGGGTTCTTTTAGGTACACATAGGAGCGCAGTTTAGCGCTCAACAAGCCATCTAGGAACAGTGATACTTGTTTGGCTTGTGAGGGTAGCTCTTGCATTGGGCATCGTTCAACATATTGTCTGAATCTACGACCTGCCAGTCTTACTGTTTCTTGAGGGGTTTGCTTAAAACTATGAATCAACGAAGACGTGTCATGTCTAACCCCACTTTTAGAGAATTCAGTGATGAATGACTCTAAAAGGTGATGGATGTCTCTAAATTGCCTTTGTTGCAGTGGTTGGAACCAAGTTAAAGCTGTATTCTTTAACGTTAGTCCAAATGCATTGTACTGCGTGAACATGTCCTCGACTTGTTCTGCTCTTAGTACTTGCTTGAATTCTGCGACATGGTCATAGGGATCTCCTGTCCCATCAAAATAATTCTTCATGGATTTTACTAATTGAGTGGGTCTCAATACTCTAGCGTGTTCACGTGGTCTAGGTAGAGGAAAATCATCTCTACCACCTGGTACTCCATGTTCTCTTTGTCTATCCGTCCTATTAGTGTTCGTGGTTGTTCTATCTCTCCCTATGGGGTGAGTGAAGCTTACTTCCGGTCTCTCGTGATTTCCTTCTCTTTGATTTCCATGGGCTGAGGATGTTCCTGCCCCTTGTTGATTTGTATTCATGTTTGTTCTAAGTGGAGGGAATATCAATTCACCTCTCCAAGTGTAGGTGTTTTTAGCGCGTTCAGGCACCACAAAGACTCTTTCTGAAGTCTCGTCTAGGTATGCAACCTTTCCAGGTGTATCTGGGTCCTTGAATTCATAGATTGTGATGATGCCTACCTCACTGGGGTTTTCCTTTCTATACCTCCAAAAGGCTTCATCTGTCTCTTTATTTATGAACAACTCGGTGCTCCTGTTATCTTGAGGGATCCACTCTGGGATGAGTACTCTTGTTAATACGGATTTCCCTCTCGGTGTTCTAGGTTCTTCTAACGGTTCTTTTCCTTGAAATTTCCCTTCTGTCTCTAATTGGATTGTGCCAAACTCATTAGTATCGTTTGGTTGCGTACTTAGGATGTACATGGTTCCTTCTTTGTCTATGTAAGCGTCTCTCTCAAATTTCACCACTGGTCTTTCCAATCCAATGGGTTGATCAGGGTTGTGCAGTTGCACCACTTGCCTCTGCAAACCATCCTCATAGATGCGAGCACCTAATCGGTTGGTTCGGAGAAACTCTAACTGCGTTCTATAGGGTCCTTCAGGTTTTTCTAAGTATGCTACATTAGACCCTCCTGCTGGTCTGTCAGTGCTAAATGCCATTTCTGATTCACTTGATTCTGAGCTCAACTCGTAGGGATAACTACTGTTCAATTGCTGAGCCCAAGATCGTGCAGTGGTTCTTACACTAGCCTCCGATGATCTAAGGCTTCTTCTGTCCGACTTACCTATATGTTTGCCCGATCTAAGGTTCATTAATTTCCTTCCTTGCTCACTCAATTACACACTTAGATCGTCAATGGTTCTTTGTGATTAATTCTTGGTTCCTTTTAATTTCTCTTTGGATTCTTGTCTTAATTTATGCGTCAGGAATTCGACTTTCGTGATGATTTTAAGTTTTCGTTCCGTCAGACTTATGTTCTTTTCTTTAGGTTTTCGCGTCACACACACCTTTACTTTAAGTCTTAGACTTGAAATAATTAAGTATCTTGAACTTGAGGCGTTCCTATCGTCGTTAATCCACAACTACCGTTTAACCTAAGCTAAAAATTGACTGAGGGGGTTGAGTAATCTTCCAACCTCGAGTCGGCTTTTCTGGTTGCTCTGATGCCCTGTTGCCCAAGAAGCCGTGCTTCCCAAGCCTTGCTGTCCTCACTGCCTTGCTCGCTTGCCTTGGATTGCCCTTGCTAGACCTGGAAAATTCCAATGTTAGACCAATTCACAAGATGATTAACACTTGAGTATATACACCTTTTAAGCTCAAATTTTCAATGTGTGCCCCCTGACTTCCTAGTCCCAGACTAGGTGAACCTCAAAATAGCTTCTCCAAAAATAGACGTATCCTTTATGAAAAAAACAGTTGAGGTCACGTAGTACTCGTCACGAGCTTTCTAACGAGCTATTAAGCTCAAAAAACGGACTTCGGATGAAAAAGTTATGAGCGTTCAGGCCCTGGGGGGTAAAAATTGACAATCCAATTTTCCTTCAAATATGAGCTAAGGGGTCTCCTATGAGTCTAATGGTCCAAAAATTTTCCAAAAATACCCTCAAAATTGGTCAAAAATTGAAGTCCAAAATTTGCGATGGGGGTGGGCAATCGCGATGGTCTGGGACCGTCGCGATGGTCCAAGCGAACAATCGCGATGGCGCGGGTCAGCGGTCAAAGTTGGACAATCGCGAGGGCGCGAAAAAGTGGACCGTCGCGATGGCGTGGGATTTGGACAATCGCGATGGCCCGAGAAGGCGAACCGTCGCGATGGCTCGAAACGAACAATCGCGATGGCGTGAGGTCGAACCGTCGCGATGGCTCGAAGCGAACAATCGCGATGGCGTGAGGTCGAACCGTCGCGATGGTCCAAAAAATGAACCGTCGCGATGGCGTGATCGGGCGGACAATCGCGATGGCGCGGTCAACGGTCAATGGTGGACAATCGCGATGGTCCGAAGTGAACCGTCGCGATGGTCCGAGATGCGATGGCTTGAGCCAATCGCGATGGTCCGGTTTTGGGCTGTCGCGATGGTCCAAAAGTTGAACCGTCGCGATGGTCTATCGTGACACGTGGCACTGTCGTGGCGATGGCATAAGCCAATCGCGATGGTCCGAGCTCAGATGAACCGTCGCGATGGTCCAAGTGGACCGTCGCGATGGCTCAAGTGAACCGTCGCGATGGTCCGAAAAAGCGAACCGTCGCGATGGTCCGGCCGAGCCGTCGCGATGGCGTGAGCCTATCGCGATGGTGCGACACAATCGCGATGGTCCGAGCCAATCGCGATGGTCCACCAAATGACGAATTTTTGGGATGCGAGTATGGATTCCTTGTGGCGCAGGTGTGCTCTTCACGCTGGTGTGGTCGCCTACTCCAAATTCCGAACTTGGCGGACCATCGCGATGGTCTGACACAGTCGGAAATTTCTGACAGAAACTTAAATTTTTACCTTTTGGAAGCTTTCCTGATGCTCTGAAGCTCTGTACCTGCAAGAAAACTCAAGAAAACACAAGCACACACAAGCACAAAAGTTCTCTCTCGCTCTCCCGCATGCACAAATGAGGGGAAATGAGGTGGATGGGTGGATATGGTGAATTTTCTGATTTTTTTGGAGATGAAGATGATGAAGCGATGATGAAGATGGGGTGTGGGGAAGGTGAAAATCACTAAAAACTAAGTAAAAACAACAACAAAAACTGAGATTTTTACCTTCCAACGCCACTTCTTGCTATACTCTTACCATCACACATTCGTCCTAGACTCGATCCCCGGCAACGGCGCCAAATTTGGTGTTGCTCTAGCACAATGGTAAGTACCACGTTAAGAAGCCTCACCTCCTTAATGTCAATCCGAGGGAGAGGTAGGAGTGATATGAAGATCGTGAATGTGAAATGATGTGAGAGTGAAGGTGAGAAGCACAAAGATGCACACACACATACACACACACAATGAAGAGACAAGCAAGACACAATGGAAGGTGGGAAATTAGTTCTATTACTCAAGAATACTCTTACAAGCTCAAGTTAGCTCTATGCTCACACTAACCAAAATGAACCAACCTCAAAAATGAGCTCTCTAGCTCTTTTTATAGTTTCTAGACTAGTTTTGACCGGTTTCACATCTAGTGACCGGCCTAGTTAAAAATTAGGTCCTAGAGGCTATTTGGGAGGGTAAACGATGTCTAAAAATAACGAAATTTGGTACGAGTATTCTACCTAAGCTCCTCAAGCTCGAGGACTCCTCGGCTTGCACAAAATGGAGCTATGGATTACAAAAATGGGGTTTTGTCTATATTACATATGTTACAAGAGTGATGAAAATCACTGTTGGATGTTTGAAGAAGTAATAAAAATATAATTGTTTTGAAAAAATGGTCCGACTGGCTCCCTGCTTCGTCTTCACATGCTTCCGTGGCGTCTGTGCCTCTGACTGCTTCCAACAGTTGTTCATCCAACGATCTGAGCACATCCAATCGAAATGGAAAAGATTCTTCCGGTAGCAATTTTTGAGATAAAGTGACTCGCAGGCTTGGTACCACTACTGGCATTGGCGCAATAGCTTCTAGGCCATAAGCGAGTTTAAACGGAGTCATTCCGGTAGCCACTTTATACGTGGTCTGGTATGCCCACAAAACGGCAGATAAGAGCTGGTCCCAGCGTTCCAGACATTCCAAGATCAATTTCCGGAGCATATTTAGCAGAGTCTTATTGGTACTCTCAGCGAGACCATTGGCACGTGGATAGTAAGGTGAGCTGAATTTGTGTGCAATCTGGAAAGTCCGAGTCAGCACTTGCATTAAGTTGTTTGCAAAATGGGTACCCTAGTCCGTCACTATTTCCAAAGCTAATCCATATCGAGGGAAGACATCCTTCATCAAACATTTGGCCACCGAAAAAGCTGTGGAAGAACGTAAAGCCCAAGCTTCCGCCCACCTAGTGGCATAATCTGTACAGATCAAAATATATCGGTTGTTGGTGAGGGTAGCTGGGGGTGTAATTGGGCCAATGAAATCTAAACCCCACTTCTGAAAGGGCTCCAATGGTAGAACCGGTTGGAGAGGAAAGAAATGGCACTGCAAGGGCTGTCCAGACCATTGACAGACATCACACTGTTGTACAAATTGAACAACATCTCTGTACATGGTAGGCCACCATAGTCCACTTTGCAAGATTTTGCGATGAGTAAGATCAGCTGCGAAGTGTCCTCCAGTAGGTGCTGAGTGAGCCATGGCAATAACTGATGCGGATTCATGTGGAGGGATACATTTGAGTAAGACACCAGTCTGATCGATGTAATATAGTTGACCCACAATCAACCGGAATCGTCAATTGTCAACAACAATTTTCCGACGTAGAGCAGCGGGAGTATTAGGAGGTAGACAACCATCAGTAAGAAAAGTCATTAACGTATCATAGTATGTAGGGGCAACAGGAAGTGCTGCAGAGTCGTCGAGAGCTGCGTCGGTTACATAAATAGCAAGCGTTGTGTCATCGACACCTTTCGGAGTCTCACCGGAATCCAGTCAGGATAAAAGATCCGCCAAGACATGTGTCGTACCTGGTCGGTGAATAACTTCATAATCAAACTCTTGTAGTAGTAAAACCCATCTTGCAAGTCTGCCACCTAAGTGTTCTTGGCGAACCAAATACACTAGTGCGGCATGATCCACATGGAAAGTGAATCTGCGTCCCAATAAGTAGTGCATGAACTTCTTAACAGAGTATACCAAACCAAGACACTCTCGTTCTATCACAGAGTAGTTTCTCTCTATCGGAGCTAATCGTCGACTCGCATAGTACACAGGCTGAAACCATTTGTCGGTTTATTGCATTAGCACACTTCCAATTGCTATGTCCGACGCATCCACAAATACGTGGAATGGTCGTTCCCAATTAGGCAGTTACAGGATCGGAGCCTGCGTCAATAAGACCTTCAAACGATCAAATGCCATTTGACACTCATTAGTCCATGCATACTTCCACGAGGTGCTGGTCATAAGTTGGTTAAGTGGTGTCGCTAGATGAGTCAACCACCGTAAATGTCTGCCATGCCACCGGATTTTGCCCAGGAGCCACATAACTTCTTCGGTGTCTTTGGGACCGGTGCCTCCAACATGGCTGCTACTTTATTGGGATCTACCTGTATTCCTTGTTTAGAGATGATATGACCAAGCAGCTTTCCACAGGAGACCGCAAAAACTGATTTGATAGGATTCAAACATAGTCGGTACTCCCGGCACTTTTCAAAGCAACACCGTAAATGATACAGGTGTGCTGAAGTATTGCCAAACAATGAAAAATCATCCAGATAGACTTGCATGAACGTTGTCAGATAAGGTGAGAACACTTCCTACATACATCTTTGGAATGTACTCGGGGCATTTCGTAAACCGAACCACATTACGGTGCAGGCATAGACATCCCAATTGGTGATGAATGCCATCTTTGTTATATCCTGTTCTGCCATCCTCACTTGATTGTATCCACTGTAGCCATCTAGGAAAGAATACATTTCATGACCCGCTACCTGATCAAGCATTCTATCTAGAAAAGAAAGAGGGAACAGATCCGGTACAGTGGCTGCGTTAAGTTTTCGGTAGTCGACACAAATGCGTAACTGTTTATTTTTCTTCGACACTATCACTATTGGTGAGACCCATTCTGCGTGTTCAATGGGAACAATGAATCCAACCTTCAGAAAGCGATCTAGCTCTACTTTTACCTAGGCTGCATAATGCAGATTCATCCGGTAGCTGGCTTGCTTGAAGGGTCACGCATCTGGCTTCAGCACCACCCGGTGTTGATAAATTCTTGGGTCAAGACCTTTCATGTCTCTATAATCCCAAGCAAAGACATCGGAGAAATCGCGCAGGAGTTGTACCAAATCTTCTTGGAATGTATCTGCTAATCCTGCCTTGATTTTTACTGGCCTCGGGTTGACCGTATCTCCCAAATTGTATGTTACCAACTGATCCTCCGGTACCTAAAACTGTCGAGGCTTTGCCAAGTCATCAGCTGGCTGCAACAGTTGTTGTAAGGTCGATTCATCCATAATTATATCGGCATCTTCTTCTGCTTCTTCGGTCAGTGGCACGACCGTACAAGCTACCGGACTCCACTTATCTGATATCGACTGTAAGTCTACAGTCCCTAAGGCAATGAGGTCCTTATTTGTCTTGAGGAAAGCCTCCTCCTTGTCATCAGATAGCCCATCTAACATATGGACTGGTTCTGCTACATATGGGTGTGTGTGGAGATCACAAGGTTGCATAACATCCAATGTCACGACATATTTCTGGTGATTGTTCTTAAAAATTAACTCTTGAGCTGACCAATCCTGCACGACTTTGGCTTGCTTGAGCCATGGTCATCCAAAAAGTAAGTTGTAGTCGAGGCTAGACTCGGGTAACTCCAGGACTACAAAAGTCATTTTAAATGTAGTTCCCTGTAGGGTAATAGGAATATTACGTACTAGTCCCACCAGATGGACTTTGGATTGGTCTGCCATTCGCACAAAGAACTGCACTGGTTCAATTTGGGTCCAACCCAATTTCTTACAGAGTGCAGCGGTCATAATATTCACACCAGGCCCTCCATCAATTAAAACTTGTGTAATCTTTTGGTTTTTATACCAAATGGTGATCAACGGTACCGCATGATCCACTGTAGGATCCATCTCGAGTTGTACGGTCGCAGTCATCGGAGTACAAGAAGGTCCGGGGCTAATCTGCTGTTGAAATTGTTGTCTGACACTAGGAACTAGGGCAAGCAACTGTCCCAGAGGAAGTGTGATTGAGGCCTTAGATATAACATCCCATACCTGGTCTGTTTGTGCTGTGGTCATAACCGACTCGGGTTGTGATTCTGATATTGCTAGGATGGAATTCTGTGTATTCGGTCTTGTATATGGTAGAGGAGACTGAGTTACCGGAATTGGATCAAGGAACACCGTCGGTTCCTTAGTTGTCCATTGTCCTTAGTTGTTCCTTAGTTTTGCAACTGTTTTCCCGATCTTGTCTGTACTACGGCTGCTTGGGACTCCATCGGGGAAATATAAACCATATTTGTCATCGGATTTTGTCTTTCCTTCTTTCTTTTGTCATACTCTGCAGCTTATTTATAAAATCTACGAATATGCCCCACCTCGCCACAAAAATGACAACGAGGAGGTGGGAGAGAGGTACCTTCAGCCGATGTACCCGTATGCCATCGATTTTGATTGAAATTGTTATTGCGCTGACCCCGATAGTTCATATATCCTTGCTGCTGGTTGGTTTGCAACTCTGGCGGTACATAATGGGTGGCTGGCTGGCCGGTTCCTGTATTATGGCATTTATTGCCGCTCTACCCTGCACCTTTGCATTATATGCACAGGTTTCTGTTGAGTGCCCTGTCGTGTTACAAATGGCACAATACAATTGGTTGAGAGCACATGTGGAACTGGTGTGACCGGGATTCTTACACTTAGTACAATACACTTGTTTGGACGGATCCTCAGTCACATTCTTACTTGCTTTCAACCATTCCAAATCCTCCGTAAATCCTCCAACTTTGTGCTCCAATTGTAAGGTCGTTGCAATGACAGCATCTAATGTCATTCCGCCCACACACCGAATGATCATAATCTATTTTAATTGTGGATTTAATCCGTTGATGAACCATTGTATTATGACATCATCTGGCAGGTTGGCATGCATCGGAGGCAGCTACCGCAAATGAGTTCTGAACAAGGTCGCATACTCCTGAACACTCTGGTGTGGTTTCTGTCGATTGTTTTGCAAATAGTCAAAAATTTTTGCAGGGTTCTTCTTCAAACAAAACCTCTGCAAGAACGCGTCCTTCACATCGTCATAATTACCAAAATGATTAAAATCATATTCTGTCAACCACCTTGCTGCTTCATTAACCAATGTGGCCTGAAACACTATGGCCTTATCCGCCGGATCTGGCGGATGGTTCAACACTGCATAGCTAATTTTGAATGTGCGAACATGTGCATTGGGATCATCCCCCGGAAATCCACCGAATCTTATATAGGTCACTCCTGTTGGGACCGGTTGAGGTGGCTGTGGCTGTTGTTGTTGTTGCTGCTAAAATTGCGGTTGCGGCTGTGGTGGTGTTTGTTGCTATTGCTGTGAGCCACTCATGGTGCTATTGTTGGTAGTGTTGTTGTTACCTGAATTTTGCAAGGTGTCTCTTGGCCTTCCGAATCTACATGGTCAGCCTGCTCACTTTTCGATCCAAAAATGTCATCGAACCGTTTGCTTAACTCCAAATCCAGCAACATTTCCTCAGATTTGGTGTCAAAATTAGGTAGAATTGCACCAAAAAGGGGTGAATGTAATAAGTGTCCACCAGGCAACACCACAGTGTCACCAAAAAACTTCAAATTGCCACCGAGTGATGCCGAACTTCCACCGGAACTCATTGAAGTCTCACTGGACCAGGTTACCCTATCACCGAAAATGTTCTCACCTGGTACCGTGAACCTGTCACCGAAAATGGCCGAATTCTATCAAGATAGTGCCGAACTAACTCCGGACTGCATCTCTGTACACCCAGAAGTCACTGTACCTTGTCCAAAAAGTACCGGACTCACACCGGAATTCACTGGAATCTCGTCATGTGCTACCGAACTAGCACCGGAATCACTAGTGATTGGCTCTGATCCTTTTGCAACTGGACTTAATTGGCCTATACTTCTACCACCCGGGGGTGTCGCTAATAAGTTTGGAACTGCCTAGGGATGTTGATCTCTCCTATACTTTGGGTAGGACTCACCGGAACGAGTAACTGGCATATATCACTTCTTCAACTAGCGGTTATTATTCTCCATTGCTTGCCTTTAGTACTGCTCTTCCCTTAATGATTATTCCAAATCTGTTTCCATCTTCCCACAGACGGCGCCGGTGTTAAAAGCGCTTTTGTAAGCTACTTTTAATCTCATTTTTGGGTTCTTGGGAATGGATAGGGGTATGACAGTGTAGAGGCCCTTTGTTTAATCTTCCCAATTCTATCATTCAACTAAACAATTAACTGTTTTCCAATTCAAAGGTTATCACGATGCAGTACACTTATCACGTGGACTAACAACCACGACTTTGCACAAACTTATTAAGATTAATCGGAACAATACTGCGTTAATGATCAACTACTGAAACCTTAAGAACAAGACACAGTACTCAGAATTTGCACAAATCTGCAATATGCCAACTCCAGCGCGATCGTCCAGACAGACAGTCTGGCAATGTCCTTGTCTCCCACTGAGGAGTGCCATGCTGGCCTTTTCATTAATCAAAGAAAGTTACAACTCTTCGTCATGCCCTTTTCGGTGCGTGCGAATATATGTAAAAAATAAAATTACAATCCAATCCGACAGCTAACAGGTACCAAAAGGGAGTAAATTTGGGGGCTCATTTGAATTAAAGGGGAGGAAGAAATGCATGGCAGGTCTCTCATGCGAAGTAAATGGGGGGCTCCTACATATTCTCTCTCGGGCTCTTGCACTGTGTTTTTTTTTGGGGTTTTTTTCTGGTGTCTATGCAGGCAGCAATGAGGGGAAAAGCTCACAGATCTGGCCGGGGTTGATGGGGGCAAGGAGAGGAAGGAGGCATCGTTCTAGGGACAGATTTTCCCTCTTGTTTTTGCGTGGAAAGGTACAGAAGCTACAATAGTTGATGGCAGGAGGGTTGGGCTCACTATCCCCTGGTGATCAAATAATGGGTCTATCAATGGGTAGTTTAGTTTAAGCGCAAGGGAGATATTCTCTGAAATGTATCCCTAGGGGAGGCATCGAAGATCTTAGGAGGTGGCCGGCTGGTGCATTTTCATGTTGCTCCTTGATTGGTGTCGAAGGGTGGGGTTTCAATAGAGGGCAAGGCAATCATCCATAGAATGGAGGGTCTGGAAGATGTATGGGTAAAAACACCCCTAGTATCTGGCTTGGTGATTGACACCCATGGAGCTCTTTAGGCCTGTGTTCTTAGGCCTAAAAAGAAGTTTGCTAGGCAGACGACATTCGGGAATCGAGAACGTGAAGAAGAATTCTCAACCTCGCTCTGTCCCTATGCAATACCAGAGAGGATATACCAGGTAACGAAGGGCTTCTCAGAGCACGATCAATTCGGAGATACAAAGATGGAGTAAAAGACGAGAAAGATTACAGAGCAGGGACCAACCTGAGAATTCGAAGGCAGAATTTGTTCAAAGGCACTGACAGATTTGATTAATGAGATTTTGTTGAATAATGGACAAAGGGAGTACTATGGGAAGCTCTGATGTTGATATTTAAAGCTAGTTGGCCAACCGTTGATGAACGAAGGCAGTCACCCAAGGATTTTGCGGAGGTTTGATGTGAGGCGGAACCTCTTAACACCACATGAAAAAGCTCAGGCACTTTGAAGGTTTCAGTTTTGTAGATAAGGATTAGAAGGGCGGATATCGAGGAGCTCCAAATTGTTTTTTTTGGGGGGGGGGGCTTCGCTTTACTGGTGTTAGTGCCCCCATTTTGGCTGCCGCAGGAAGAGAGGAGGAGATGGCTTCAAAAAAGTCAATGCTGTTGTTCTCCCTATCATTTCCATATGCAACAAGGTTGTGACAGATGATAGATGTTAACATCCATCGAGGCGACTTACAACCTGGTCTTCTTGAAGGAGGGAGTCTTCAGGATGACGAGATGACTGAGGATTGAGGAAGTGGTTTGAAGAGAAGGAGGAGCAGGATTGCCTTACATTGGAGAGAGTTCTTTGGATATGTGTCGATGAGTTAGGAGATGGTACAAAGAGAATACGGTCAAGGGACCTCTTCATGAACGTCTACTGCTTATCATTTGGGGAATTTCAAGCAAGGAATGAAGAGAGACAGGACACTGCGGCTATCATCGGAGGGTTTTATGCAATGAATAGAGACATTCCACGGGATCTTTCATGTGAACTAGCAAGGAGCTCCGTAGATTGTATATGAATGGCATCCAATTGGCACCAAAAAAATTGCATCGAAGCAATGTTGCTGTAAGTTCAATCTTTCACAAATTAGGAGTTCCTGCTCGTTCCGTTTTTTGTTGCCTGACGCATGAAGATGAACCATATAGCTTCGCCTGAATACAGCTAAATGCTGTATATGTGCACTTTGTTACAATTTTGTTTATTGATTGAAATGTGGAAGAGAAGATGCAAATGTATGTGAGTGATACAAAGGGGGAGAAAGAAGGGCCAAGAGAGAGATAAGTTGGTAGTTGAAGTACTCGTGTATGGGCGGGTGTGTATGTGTGGGGGATGGTAGAAGTATATAAGTGTGTGTATGAAAGAGTGGTTGAGGTGAGAGAGTGATTTAAGAGATAAAAAGAGAAAGGTTCATAAAGGGGTTGATCCGTGAGTGGGAAGATGTATGTGTTGGTATGTATGAGGTTGTGAGTTAAGCGCGTGAGTGAGTGAATGCATTAGAGGGCTGTGTGAGAAAGAGAGGGAGCTGAGTGTGTATGCCTGTGGGATGGAGAGAAAGTGAAAGTAAAGAGAGAGAGGGCTGAGAGTTCATACGAACGCGGGATTGCGGATCGAAGGACCCAAGTACATTGCGAGCACAAGAGAAAGAGAAAGTGGGGATAAGAGAAAGTGAGTGCAAGCAGGTGTATATGTGTGTCTACTTGAAGGATTATAAGTAAGTCGAGGGAAACCGGGAGAAATCCAAGAGGGAAACAAAAGGGGTTGCCAAGTGATTAAAAGCACGACTAGTTGCTAGACTTGGGTGAAGAAATCGGACCAAGCATAGGACCAAGACATAAACAAGTGCATTAATTTGCATAAATCTGGTCGGCCGGTGTAGCTCAAGCGTAAGCACCACCTCCTTTACTTGTCAATCCGCGGAGACGTGAGGACAGGTATGAAGACCACGAGCAAGTGAAGGCACAAGTGCGTGAGTGAAAGCACCCAAACATGCACACACATACACACACACGCGCGCAAAGTAAGATCAAAGAGAGGAACAATGGAAAGCTTAGATTGCAAAAGAGTTCTCTTACAAAAGTTCTATTCTCTAACAAGCCAACCTCAAAAATGAGCTCTCTAGCTCTTTTTATAGTTTTTTGACTAGTTTTGGCCCTGTCCAGACCTAGTGTCCGGCCTAGTTAAAAATTAGGTTCCAGGGCTTATTTGAGGGCTCAAACGAAGTCTAAAAATTATGAAAATTGGTACGATGGTACTTCTAATACTCCTCAAGCTCGAGGACTCCTCGGCTTGAACAAAATGGAGTTACTAAAAATAGATAATGGTATTTACAATGGTTTCTAGTGATGAAAATCACTATTTTTGTAGGGGATTCTTCTGAAAATTTGACATACACTTCTTGGAGCTCCCTACTTGCTCTCTCTTCTTCTATGTCCACTTCTTTGATGTGCTTCCATGCTTTGTCCTTGACCTTGAGCTTCAACACTCCCCCCCCTCTCGAGTCTGTCGTCCCTGACAGACCCTTGTTGTAGTGATTGTTCCAAGTAGTGCCTTGAGAGGGAGTGTCCCTTCTGTATGAACACAAGTCGTCCGACGTTCTTCATCTATCACTGTGAGTCTTTGCAGGTTGTAGTCTCTTGGTATGTGCTTCTGCCTTGTATTCCAGCATGACTGTGTCGTTGTGAGTCTCCGTTGATGTTTTCTAGATCTTCCAAAGTTGATCTTCATAGTAGTCAAGCCAAGTACTCATAACCCATATTGAGTGATGGGTAAGTGTGTTCGTGCATGGGTTGAAAAAAGTATGTGCCTTGTGCACGGCCTTGTAATGTAGCCCTACGCATGCTTACTTGGAAAATGCATTGGAAGAAGTATGGTGCAAAAATTGCGGGTCTTGAGCTAAGTGCTCAAGGGATGCTGACGAAGAGGTTTCCTAAACTATCATGGTTATGGTGTTTCCAGAGTAAAGATACTTACCATGGCGAAGGTTGATGGATGTTTGCCTCTTCGTGTGGTACACTCGGCCTTTGGGATGGAACCTTGTTGATGAATGTCCATGTTGATTGTCCACTGATGAGATCTTTTGAGTGGTGGATCCCCTCTCCTCTTTTCAAAGCAACATTTGTCACTAACAATGTGCATTTCTGAGCTTGGGCTCATGCACGTTCACTTCCCTATATTGACACTCAGAGGAATATTGGACACGTGCCGGTTTCTAAGAGATTACCATGCTGATTGACATAGACCATTCACCAGTGCTACTGTTCCATACTGGTTCAGGAAATACTGAGAATTGAATTGCTTTATATTCCTTGGCAAGCAACATCGGATAACTACACCAAGCTGTGTTTCACATATACTCTTTAGCTCACCATATGCAGGAGTCTTCTCCTCCAGAACTACCTTTTGCAGATATCTCCTTGGATGCTCTGGTACATGAAGTAGTTAAGCATCACGCAAGTTGCGGACCTTCCAGCTCTTCATGGTAAGATAAAATCATAGCTGTAGATGCCATGTTCATGCCAAATGCTTGTCCTCTACCAGATAAGGCAGCAATAATCTCACTGCTGGCTGAGACACACTGGGAACAAGCTCTCTCCCACTTCTCTCTTTTTTTTTTTTTTTTTTTTTTTTTTTTTTTATAGAGGAACAGGATATCACAAAACAAGAACACAAAAGTTAGTATCAATAGAAATGTTCGACATATGTCACTGTGCTCTTGTGCATGGGATTCTCAAGTGTGTCTATGCACGGCCGTGTAATGTGGCCCTATATTAATGCATACTTTGGAAATGCATGACCTGAATGGTGCAAAAGACAGGGTTGTGCAAGGAGCACATGGTTGTTGCTCGTTCGAGGCTTTCGATGTTATTTGTGGAGGTTGATGCCGGCCTTAGTGGAGGTATCCATTGAGTCTCGAACTGATGTAATCCTCCTTATTGGAGTCCATTCTAGAACATCATTTGGCACTGTAGAGGTCACTTCAGGCGTCTTTCTCTTTGGATGCTTTCTGAACTGTGGTATCCAGTGTGGTTGATGCTTTGGTTCGGTGGAGGCTACTTGCACTTTTGGCTTCCAAACCCATATCCTTTTTGCATGTCTTCCTACTAATGTTGAAGAGCTGATTTGATCTTCCTTTGGTCTCTGTACGTGGTTCTTACCCTTTTCTCTTTTTGGCCTCTTCGTTGAAACCTTTTGCATGTGGGAGAACAAAGGTTGTTGTGGGTGTAGGATCTTCTTAGGTACCCACATCTGTAATTGCCCTTGTTGAGCTGCAGCTAACTTCTTAGGCACCCAAACTTGTTGTATATCTTGTGACGGAGCTTGTCTGAGCTGCTTCCTTCGTCTTCTGGCTTGGTTAGTGTGCATGGATGGGATTTGTGGGGGTAAGGCTGGTGGTTGCTCTCCTTTGCGTACCCAGATCTGCTTCATGCCCGGAACCGCTTTTTTACCGAATGGTGTCTTTCTATTTGATGTAGCAGTTGTCGTGAACGGTGGTGTTTGCTTGTGTGGTGGGCTCACTACTGTGGCTACTTGAGTCTTTGGAGAAGAAGAAAGATTCACCCGCCTTCGAACCTGGTCTTCCACGACTGACTCCTTCTGCATCATAGAGCTTTTGACACATACAACATCTTCTTTCATATGATTAGTCTTGGAAGAACTAAGAGAGTGTGTGGTGCCATGATCTAGGAGCATGCAGTTCTCTAATTCTAATGTAATGCATTGTTCATGTACCCAAACTTGAAGAATTTGACTTCTTAGGTTTAAGTTAACTGCATGGTCATAGATCCAATCTTGACCCAAGACAAGTGGTTCTGTAAGGTTCTCATCTTGACATACTAGCGCTTTGACTTTCATTGGAACATCTTGAAGGTAGATGGGAAGTTCCACCTCGCCCAAACAAGGGGTTTCCACACCTCCCAATCCTATGAGATAAGCTTCTATGGGATTGATGTTCAACCCCAAGTCTTGGCAGTAGGAAAGTTTAACTGCACTACTTGCTGCACCTGAGTCAATCAATGCTTTCACCGTCCTTGCACCCTTCCCTTGTCCTATCTCTATGGTCACAAAGGGTCTTCGGTCAATGACCTGAGAAGTCGCAATGCCTGACTTTTGACACATATCCATGTGATATTTTGGGGCTTTTGAATTGACATCTAGGCCTAATCGCCTTAACTTATTTTGCCTAATACGCTCTCTGGCCTCTTCCTGTGCTTCTTCTCTCACTCTTAACTCTTCTTCTTTTCGCTTCTTCGCAGTGTTGAGTCTCATTAGCATATCCTCAGTAAGAGGTTCTTGATATAGCTTGACTCTACAGCCACTAATATAGTTTGGCAAGATATCTCCTTCTAGAGTGGCCAACTGAACTGCACCACTAGTGGAAATTCTATTAATGATCATGGGTCCATAACCTCTTTTTTCCAACTTACGGGCATGTTGTTTTAGTGTGTATACCAACACTAGATCTCCCTCTTTCAATCCCTTATCCTTGATGTGTGCATCAAAGTATGCCTTTTGCCTCTTCTTTGCAGCGTAGATGCCTGCTGCCGCTCGTAGCCTCGTTTCACCCAAGCGTTCGAGATCAAAGATCCTAGAGGACAATTCATGCCCATTCCACTCATACTCTTGTGCTACTTTTAAGGCAGGGATTAAGAAATCTAATGGTAGCACAGCGTTCTGTCCGAAGACCATCTGAAATGGGGTGGCGTTGAGTACCGTTTTGTAGGCAACTCGATAAGCCCAAACAGCATGATGAAGTTGTTTGTCCCAATCAGAGCGTTTATTATTTACCAATTTTGTCAATACGTTACAGAGGATCTTATTGGTACTCTCGGCTTGTCCGTTGGCTTGTGGATGATAGGGGGCGGATTTCTTATGTATCACCAAGAATTCTTGGAGAAGATTTTCAATGACTTCATTCAAGAAGTGTGTGCCTCTATCGCTCACCAACTCTATTGGTAGTCCATATCTCGTGAACACATTCTCGAATAAGAACTTAGCCGTAGTCTGAGCATCATTCTTTGTTGTGGCTTTGACTTCTACCCACTTTGTAAGGTAATCTGTGGCTACAATGATGTACTCTGCATGGGAGTTTCTAGCTGGGGGGTTAATAGGACCTATGAAGTCTATGCCCCACTTCGAAAATGCACGTCCTCCCATCATTGGCCTCAAGGGCATCTCGTCTTTTCTCACTGGATATTGTGCACGTTGGCAAGTGTCACATTTCTTCACATAGGTATGTGCATCCATATGAAGAGTGGGCCACCAAAGTCCTGAGAATAGAATGGTTTTAATCACTCGGTCAGGGCCAAAATGTCCACCTGCAACACCACTGTGTGCAGTCTCTAAGACCCTTAAATAGTCTGATTCATGAACGCACAGTCTTAAGTAACCATCTTTACCTCTTCGGTATAGGTTTTCTCCTACTAAGGCATAGCCTTGAGCCTCTTGCTCCATATTTCGTCTTCTTGCTAGACTGGCCTCTTTGGGTAATCTTCCCGATCTCATAAACTCTACCAATGGAGTACTCCAATCTGGAATTAATGATACTTGATAAAGGGTCGCATGCTCCACTGGTGGTTTCTCTCTACACATTGGACAATTCTTGATCCACTCATGTATTTCTTTGTCCATGCTAGGCCAATACACTCCTAAACGTTTCAAATTCTGCAATGTTCGTTGTTTAGAATAGTGATTTCCTAGCAATCCCTCATGAGCTTGCTGCAACCAACTACTATGTTCATCATCCTCGACACAACAAGCTAATACACCCTCAGTATCTTGTTTGTACATGCTTCCTGCCAATATGTGATATTTTTGTGATTTTACAATTTCTTCTTGTGATGTTTTCACATTCTTATTTGCAGGGCCGAAGGTTAGGACTGGTACCAACTTATTTGCCCATTTAGGAACAACTTCCAAATTGAACAGATAAGCATCAGGTAGTTCATCAGACACTCCTTGTGGTGACTCTCCTGAAGTAATGCGAGAAAGGTGATCTGCCCGAAGGTGGGTTCTACCTTTCCTGACAACAACTTCAAAGTCATACTCCATTAGTAAGAGGAACCATCTTACTAAGCGTCCAGTGTTGCAAGGTTTATTGACCAAATATAACAAAGCTTGATGATCAGTGAAGAACTTGAACTTGTTGGCCAATAAATAGTGTCTAAACTTCTTTACAGCATATACCATGCCTAACCCTTCTCGCTCGGTTGTGGTATAATTTCTTTCGGCTGGGTTTAGTTGTCTACTAGCATATGCTATGGGCAAATCTAAATTCCCTTCACCTGTGGGTTGTGCCAGCACACATCCTATGGCATGATTGGATGCATCCACATGGACATGGAATGGTTTATTCCAATCAGGAGTGGTCAGTATTGGTGCTGTGCACAAACGTTTCTTCAGTTCATTGAAAGAATTCTCGCATTCGTCGTTCCACTCAAAATTAGACAACAAGGCATAAAGGGGTCTAGCTATGATCGCGTACATGTGGATAAACCTACGGTAATATCCACAATGGCCCATAAAGGCTTGTACCTCTTTAACATTCCTTGGCCTTGGCAGCTCCGCTATGGCTCGTACCTTATCTTCATCCGTTGAGATTCCATTCTTAGAAACAATATGACCGAGGATTTTACCTTGACGCACCATGAACACACACTTTTCTGGGTTCAGACACACTCGATATTCTCTACACTTGTTGAAGATTTGTCTGAGTTCAGGGATGTGAACCCGTCTTTCTTGGGAATGAGCACATAAATCATCCACATACACTTCTAAGCTCTTTCGTAAGAACTCTTTGAAGACATGACACATGAGCCTTTGGAATGTTGCAGGTGCATTGGTGAGCCCAAATGGCATCACACGAAATGCAAAGATTCCCCATTCCGTGGCAAAAGCCGTCTTGTGTTGATCTTCTGGGGCAATGGCTACTTGGTTGTAACCTGAAAATCCATCAAGGAAGCTATAAACTTCCTTGCCTGCAACACGCTCCAAAAGGTGTTCTGTGATTGGAAGTGGATAACTATCTCTAATCGTAGCGGCATTAACTTTTTTAAGGTTAATACACACTCGCAACTTCCCGTTCTTCTTGGGTACCACAACAATGGGGGACACCCATTCGGTATGCTCAATCTCATAGATGAATCCAGCCTCAATCAACCTATCAATTTCTTCTTTGATTTTGGCTGCATAGGTATCATTATATGTGTAGGGCTTCTGTTTGGTGGGCTTAGCATCAGCAGTCATGGGGATAGTATGAGAACAAATTCTTGGATCTACCCCTTTCAAGTCTCTATAGTGCCATGCAAACACATCCCTATATTCCCTTAATAGAGCTATGAGCTCCATTTCTTCTCTTGCACTTAGATCATCTCCTATATATGTGCATCTCTCTTCGTTCTCTTCAATGGTCACTACAATCTTCTTGGTCTTTTCTTTATTATCATATGATTCTCCTATGATGGCCTCTCTCTTAGGCATTCGTACCAGAATTTTGCGGTCGTCAACTTCATATTTCTTGAAGTTTTCTGGTACTTCAAACAATGATTCCTCCTTTTCTTGTTTCACTGCTTTTCTTTTCTTTTTCTTTTGACTACTCTCACTTCCATCCTTTGAGCTTACTGTTTTAATACTTGTGAGAGGTTCTTCTTCTTTCTGGGTGAACACTCCTATATCTTCTAGATAGTGCTGCTCTGAGTTAAAGCAACTATCCATCACAATAGACTCCAAATCATCGTCATTCTCTTCTTCTTCTATGACATCACTAGGGTCACATTCTTCTAGCAGGGGTTGACACATGAACACTGAGATATCATAACCCTCCTCATCACAATGAGGTGTCCATTGTTCCTCATTGACAGCAATGTCCATGGTGGCTAAGATTTCTGGCCAGCCATGAGGCTCAAACTCCTCATCTGGAAAGATCATCGGTGTGTAGGCTGGGTCTCTAACTGATCTATCTCCTAGTGAAGTTCCTTCTTCCCTTGCCTTTAAACGTTTTTCCTCTTCCTTTGCGACTTTGCACATCCACAAATGAGTATCTTCATGCAGCCATGATGGATCAGGTGAACTTTCAGAATGCACAGAGATGGAATCTTCTTTCACTTTGTGGATAGAATTCCACTGTAGGGGTGGTACATCTCTGAAGGTGTAATCCTTCAAATTGACCTTGGTGGTAACCCCTAAGTGCTGCAAGTACAAGGAGTTAGTTCCCCAATCCTGTACTATTTGCAATTGTCGTAGGAAGGGTCTTCCTAGGATCATCTCATAGACATTATTTTTCTCAAAGTCACATATAGCAAATGTGTGCTCAAACTCTACACCACAAGTGGTTAGAGTGATCCCTTCTAGCAATCCTAGAGGTCTTTCAAAATGACCGTCAGCCATTTGAAGCTTCATTCTAGTTGGTCTTAATGTGGGCTTGCCCCATTGCTTCCACAAGGAGGTGGTCACAATAGCAACACCAGCACCTGAATCTATGATTGCTTTGGTTGTGTAACCTTGGTAGGTGATTGGAAGATAAGTATTACCTTCTTCACCCTCACACATGTCCCCTATTTTGTCTAGAGGTATCTCTGGTACCCTTTGCTTAGAGCCTGCTTTTGGCATATTGGACTCAAGTTCTGGGACCTGATCCTTCACATGATTCCATAACTCAGGTTTTGCTTTGAGCAACTCTTCTACAGTGAGATGACACTGAACCTTAGTGTTCTTCACGACATCCGTGTTCCTTGGAACCACTGAGTCTTCATTTCTTACTAGTATTGTGGGAGCTCTAATCTGGAGTGATTCAGATTCCCATGGGCCTGGAAATTGAGGCAGTTCTTCTAAGGTATTAGATTCAAAATCTAATCTTTCGTCTTCTTGTTCTGCTTCATCTTCGTAAATAGATGGAATGTCTTGGGGAAATTGATCATGAAGATCATCAATCTCAGGAATAGGAGGGGAATTACCCTTCTCCTTGGCCCATTTCTCCTCTTGTATTTCCCGCAAGAACTCTTGAGAGTACTGTTGAATAGAAGGAGGTATTCCAGCATCCGTGGAATTAGGAACATAAGCTCCCCTTGGTGGTGAGCTTCCTCTTTCAATAACTGGTTGAGCCTGTGGAGGTAGAGAAACTTGTGGTTTGTTTACCAACTGCGCTAATCGTTCTAGTAAGCCCTGGAAATGCAAATCCGATTTGATAGAGTTTGTCTGATTGAACTTTTGACTAGTCTCAAGTATGGCTTGAGCTTGTTCTACCATTTTCATGCACATTTTCATTCGTTCAATCTCTAAATCTGCTCTAGGGTAACTCTTGTCTAGGTTTGCAGCTGTAGGCCCTTCTTGAAGTCGAGCCTGGTAGGCCTTGAACATCATGTCCAAACCTTCTGGGGTTGGATCTGCGAGAACAGACCCTGGTTGCGGTCTATTTACAATGGGTGGTGGGGTGGGATGAGGTGGAGTGGATGGAGTTTCGGCATGCGAGGGGCTTTGAGATGCAATGTCTTCTATTTTTGTTTTCGCTTCTTTTAAGCTTTCTTCTAGTTCCGATAACTTTTTATTCCACTTACGATTGGCCTTCTCTCTGGTATCCTTCCATGTTCTTGTTTTCCTCTTACTAGGCTCTCCCGATTCACTCGACTCTGATTGTTCTACTGGTTTATCCTGTTTTAAGGCTTGTGCTCTAGTGACAGCTTGTATAGGAGCCACATTGCTACTACTTGAACTTGGATCTGCCACTAAGCCTACCACATTAATGGGGGTAATCTTGGGTGCACTAGAGGGGTTTCTTGGACAATCTCTGGGGAGATGGTCTTTGCCACAATCAGGACAAAAAGCCTGTATTGTGATAGCCTGTCCTCGACTCGGAGATGGTGGGTGGGGACAGTCACGAATGAAATGGTCACCATGACATCTGAAACAAGATCCTCTAGGGGCTTGTGGTCTCATTTGTCTCAACTGGGGCCTAGGGTTAGGATTTGTGTACATGACATTGGAGTATTCTGGCTCCCAATTTTGCTCCATAGGCGGTGCCTCATATTGATACGAGTAAATCTCACTATGTTCAGGTGACTCTGTGTAATAAGCATGTGGACTACCTTCATGGGAGTAGTCTGAACTATGAGCATGAGAGTCATTATCTGGTATCAATGGGGTTAGTGGCACCAAAGCTCTATTTGGATTTTCCTCTCCCACAGCATACTTGACTGGAATCACGTTGGCTGGAGCTGGTGGTTGGTTTACCAAGACAGGTTGATATCTCTCTCTTTCAGGTCTTTCATTTTCAAATCCTGACCTATTCCTGCCCACTGTGTGTGCAAAACTTACCTCCGGTCTCTCTCTAGTTCTTTCTCTCTGGGCTTCCTGAGCTTGGGATGACCCTACTCCTTGGAGGCCGTGGGAAACATTGGATCTTGGTGGGGAGAAAATCAATTCATTCTTCCAAGTATATGCATGTCTATCATGTTCTGTTACCAAGAAAATTTTCTCTGATGTGTTATCCAGGTAGACAACCTTTCCTGGTATCTCTGGATCCTTGAATTCGTAGATGATGACTATGCCCAATTGGCTAGGTTGTTCTGGCTTGAATCTCCAAAAGGCTTCCTCTGTTTCTCTATTCAAAAATAGTTCTATGCTTTTGTTGTCTTGAGGGATCCAGTCTGGAGTGATCACTCGGGTCAAAACTGACTTGCCTCTAGGAGTCTGGGGTCCTTGTCCTATATTTCCTTGTTCTAGGTCTCCTATCTCATTCTCATGAATGATATTTCCAAACTCATCGGTTCTATCTGGTTGGTTGGTAACCACATACATGGTTCCTTCCTTATCAATGTATGAACCCTCTTCGAACTTGACCACCGGGTGTTCAAGTCCAAAGGATTGATCTGGATTTTTGAGTTGGACCACTGATCGCCTCAGACCATCCTCATAGATGCGAGCACCTAATTGGTTGGTCCGAATATATTCCAACTGTGTCTTATAGGGACCTTCCGGTGTTTGTAGATGGGCAGTCCCTGAGCCACCTGCAGGTTTTCCCATGCTAAAAGACATTTCTGAATCACTTGTGTCTGAACTTAGTAAAAGATCACCACTTAGTTGTTGTGTCCAAGACTTGGATGTATGGTTGACACTAGCCTCAGAAGATCTAATGCTTTTTTTATCCTTGCCTAAGTGTCTACCAGATCTCAGGTTCATAAGCTTTAGTCAAGAGTCCAAAATTTCCCTTTGGTATGGTTCAAAATTCTTTGGAGTCCCCTTGGTTCCCTAGTCCCACCTGAGGGTCAACTTCAAATTATCCTATCTCAAAATCAACGCATTATTCTTGAAAAAAACAGTTGGGATCGTGTAGGATTTGAAACGAGCTTTCCAACAAGCTATAGAGCTCAAAAAATGGACTTTGGATGAGAAAGTTATGTCAAATCAGGCTCCTGGGGGTCAAAACAGGCAAACAGGACCTTTGGAGAAAATCGCGATTTTGTGAACTTTCTGAAAATCGCGATGCTGTGACGTCAAAAAAAAAAATCGCGATGTTGAGCACAAAATCGTGTTTCTGAAAATCGCGATGTTGTGCAGAAAATCGTGATTTGAAAATTGCGATTTTGATCACAAAATCGTGTTTTTGAAAATCGCGATGTTGTGCAGAAAATCGTGATTTGAAAATCGCGATTTTGATCACAAAATCGTGTTTTTGAAAATCGCGATGTTGTGCAGAAAATCGTGATTTGAAAATCGCGATTTTGGTCACAAAATCGTGTTTTAGAGAATCGCGATTTTGACTCAGAGAATCGTGATTCACAAAATCGTGTTTTTGACTGAAAATCGTGTTTTCTCAGAATCGTATTTTTCACATGAAAATCGCGATGTTGATCACAAAATCGTGTTTCAGAGAATCGCGATGTTGATCACAAAATCGTGTTTCTGAAAATCGCGATGTTGATCACAAAATCGTGTTTCTGAAAATCGCGATGTTGATCACAAAATCGTGTTTCAGAGAATCGCGATTTTGACTCAGAGAATCGTGATTCACAAAATCGTGTTTTTGACTGAAAATCGTGTTTTCTCAGAATCGTGTTTTTGACATGAAAATCGCGATTTTGAGCAGAAAATCGTGAATTGAAAATCGCGATTTTGAGCAGAAAATCGTGAATTGAAAATCGCGATTTTGAGCAAAAATTCGTGTTTTCTCAAAATCGTGTTTTTTTGCTGAAAATCGTGATTGGTGAGAATCGCGATTTTGAGCAGAGAATCGTGTTTTTTTGAAAATCGTATTTTTCACATGAAAATCGCGATGTTGAGCACAAAATCGTGTTTTTGAGAATCGCGATTTTGAGCAAAAAGTCGTGTTTTCACAGAATCGCCTTTTTCACAAAATCGTGTTTTTGCTGAAAATCGTGATTGGTGAGAATCGCGATTTTGAGCAGAAAATCGTGTTTTTTTGAGAATCGCGATTTTGAGCAGAGAATCGTGTTTTTTTGAGAAAAACACAGAATCGCGATTTTTTTCAACCAACTTTTAGGCGGGAAAACTGAAAATCGTGATTTTTCAAAAAATTTTGAATTTTCACAGAATCGCGATTTTCATCACAGAATCGCGTTTTTTGGCGGGAAATTCAAATTTCTGAGCGCCGGCTATGGCGAGCTCCGTATGAGCAGAAATTCATAAAAAAAATGCAGCGCTTGCTCTCCCTTGCACCTCCTAACTCCTTCCCACACAATAATGCATGAAAAATGGTATGAAAATGGTGAAAATGCACTAAAAACAAGAAATTTCTATGAAGAAGAAGATGGAAGAAGGTGGAGATGATGATGATGATGAAGATGAAGAGGAAAAAACAGAAAATGAACTGAAATGATAGTTTTTTTACCTTCCAACGTCGCAAATCTACGATCTTACCATCACAACGCTCGTCCTCGAAGCTCTCTCCCCGGCAACGGCGCCAAAATTTGGTGTAGCTCAAGCGTAAGCACCACCTCCTTTACTTGTCAATCCGCGGAGACGTGAGGACAGGTATGAAGACCACGAGCAAGTGAAGGCACAAGTGCGTGAGTGAAAGCACCCAAACATGCACACACATACACACACACGCGCGCAAAGTAAGATCAAAGAGAGGAACAATGGAAAGCTTAGATTGCAAAAGAGTTCTCTTACAAAAGTTCTATTCTCTAACAAGCCAACCTCAAAAATGAGCTCTCTAGCTCTTTTTATAGTTTTTTGACTAGTTTTGGCCCTGTCCAGACCTAGTGTCCGGCCTAGTTAAAAATTAGGTTCCAGGGCTTATTTGAGGGCTCAAACGAAGTCTAAAAATTATGAAAATTGGTACGATGGTACTTCTAATACTCCTCAAGCTCGAGGACTCCTCGGCTTGAACAAAATGGAGTTACTAAAAATAGATAATGGTATTTACAATGGTTTCTAGTGATGAAAATCACTATTTTTGTAGGGGATTCTTCTGAAAATTTGACATACACTTCTTGGAGCTCCCTACTTGCTCTCTCTTCTTCTATGTCCACTTCTTTGATGTGCTTCCATGCTTTGTCCTTGACCTTGAGCTTCAACAGCCGGGCCGTAACCATTTTGGCAATCCTACGAGGGATCCCAAAGGAGGATACATTAGTGGGAGGGAGGGCAATCGTGGACTCGAAGTGAGGAAAGGTGATAGAATACAAGAAAACTAAGAAAAATACAAGTGTGTGTAAGGCACTTTCCTTGGGTTTAAAGACCTATCACTTATTATCGTAGGCTTCTCCCATGAGAGCTTCTTGTTTAAGCATTCTGACCATATTTTTTTCCTTCTATCTCATATTTCTTGAAATGTTTTGGCACTTCATATAAGGATTCTTCTTCTTTTTGTGTGGGGGATTTTTTCTTTCTTTTATTCTTCTCACTCTTGGTGTCTACTTGCATAGTTAACATCACTTCATGCTTACAACCTTTTTGTTTTTGAGTTAGCTTCAACCAAACAAAGGTACTCTTCTTTGAAGTGCAAAAAGGCTCCATGATGATGGATTTTGAATCCTCATGATTGGCTTTTGCTAGTATTGTTGTACTAGGCTCACATTCCTTGATGACCAGTTCAAATAGGATGGCTTCCAACATGAATACCAAAATCTCGTAGCTGTCTTCATCACAATGGGGTGTTCATTGTTCTTTGTTCACAACTTTGTCCATAGTTGCTAGGATTTATGCCCAACCATGGGGTTCAAATTCTTCATCAAGGAAGATCATATGTGCATAGGCTTGGTTTTGAAGTGATCTAGTGTTTTCAGTGGCATCTAGTCTTTGTTGATATATTTAGGTAGTGATATGTGTGAACGCACTAAGATCATCGGGGCACCTTTTTCCCTCTTTAGGAGGTTTTTTTCCCCCAGATTGTATATACGCCTATTGCCCTAATGGGCTAATAATCTTTGTACATTCTCTAGTAATTCATTCAGTATTGTGTGTTGTGCTCCAAGCTTCTACTTCTTCCTTGTGTTGTTTGTGTGCTTCTGTAGACGTCTAACTCCAACAATTGGTATCACAGCAGGTTGTTGCTTCATCTAGGGCGTTGTCTACGCCTCTCTAGTTGCAGTCTCAAATTTGCTCGTTTCGGCCTCCGAACGCACTATTGCAGTGCTTGTGTAGGCTCTTTCATCTTTTTGTGCCAAATATATATACCTGTTTTGGTTCGCCAGTATAAACATTTTGAAGTTTGCTACAGGTTTAGCAGAACTCATCTGGGCAGTTTCGTTCAACTTTTTGAGATATAGTTAATTTTTTGCATCAAGGTATTTGAGTCACCGGCCATGGCTGAAAGCAGTGATGTATTTCGTATGTTGGTTGTTGAGGATAAGTTGGATAGTACCAACTACCCGTTGTGGGCTTATATGATGCAACATGTGTTGGTTGCAAAAGGACTGTGGAACATTGTGCAGGGTGTTGAAAAATGTCCTATCACACATGCATATGTTACAACTGCATGTACTGAAGGTGATGCAAAAGGTCTCGAAGATGATGATATTCTACATATTCCTGTTCGTGCTGCGGTTTTTACTGCACCTACTACAAAGCAAATTCGTTGGTATGGCAGAGATGCCCATGCACATGCATTGATAGCTTTGTCTATCAAACGTGCCATTATTCCTCACATTCGCTCTTGCCGAACAGCTAAGGATGCTTGGGATACACTTACCACATTGTACCAACCTAGGAATGAGGCTCCTGTTGCTTATCTTTGAAAATATTTGGAGAGTGAGCACATGAATGAAGGTGATTCTATGGACAGTTTCCTAACAAAGATCAAAGACTTGAAGGAACAGTTGATTTCTCCTGATGAGGTTATACTAGATAGCTCACTTGTGTAGACCGTTTTGAATGGTCTTCTTGATTCATATCAGAGTTTTGCTTCTACCCTTCGATTGATGATGAAAGGCAATCCAAATGCCTTGTCATTTGAGGAGTTAGTCTCTGTTCTGTTTCAAGAAGATCAGTCCAGGCAGAACAGGTCCATTATGCATGTTGTAGATTAAGATTTCCTGACTAGTTAGAAGGGCAAAGGAAAATGGAGCTCTTCAACTAGTAAGCAGAATTCTGCTAATTCTACAAAATTGAAGAGGGTAGACAAAGATGAAAAGAAATCAGAAAAGCAGAAATTGTTTTGCAAGTATTGTAAAGGAAATGATCATATCATAAAGAACTGTCCAAAACTGGCTGCTCATCTTCTCATAAGCAGTGCATGTCAAAACTATCATAAAACTATCTATGCCATCTTCTCATGAGGAGTGCATGTCTGGAGTAGACTTAGATGTTTGGTACTTTGACAGTGGGGCGACCAAACATATTACCTAGCAGCACAATTTCTTCTCTTCACTCGAGCTTGCCCCTACATGGAATACTGTTACATGCACCAACAACTCCTCTTATCCTGTTATGGGAGTTGGTAAGATCATTTTGACTACTGCTGATGGTAGTTCCTTCACTTTGTCAGATGCTTTGTTTGTGCCAGGGATCAAGAAAAATTTGTTATCAGGTTTTGCATTAGCCAAGATTGGCTTTGTTGTGAAATTTGTTGATGACAGATGTACAGTTCATGATATGTCAAATGGCGATGTGATTATTACTTCTGGCATCTTATGTCATGGGCTGTATAAGCTCATAGACTATGAAAGATCTGTAAATGATTTGACATGTGCAGTACATGATTCTCAGGCTATGTACGATGCAAAGCTTCGGCATGCATGCTTTGGTCATCTAAATTTTGCTAGTTTGTTAAGCCTGCAAAAATCTTAAATGGTATCCTCTTTGCCCAAACTTGAGGCACCCGGAAAACATGTTTGTGAAGGCTATATTTTGGGCAAAATGCAGCATTCTTCCTTTCCAAAAGATGGTTTAGTTCGGGCTACTCAGAAATTGGAGCTTGTACATAGTGATGTCTGTGGTCCTATGCAGATAGCTTCTTTTGGAAATTATCTTTACTTCCTGACTTTCATCGATGATTTTTCTAGGCATGCATGGGTATATCAATTGAAGGCAAAGTCCAAAGTGTCCATGTGCTAGCAAACAATTTTTGGTTTTGGCTAAAAATATGTCAACATGTAAAATGGGCACTTCTGTTCTGATCGAGGGGGGAATATATGTCTTCTGATTTTAATGCATTTCTAGCTGAACGTGGGATAAAACATCAGTGTACAATGCCGTATACACCTCAACAGAATGGAGTTGCTGAACGAAAGAACATGTCACTCATGGAGATGGTGAGGTGTAGTCAAGAGTAAGGCTTTGCCACATAGTTTCTGGCTTGAGACTTTCATGTGTGCAGCATATGTACTTAATAGGTGTCCCACTAAAGCACTGCAGTCTATCACTCCATATGAGGCTTGGCATGATCGCAAGGCATCTGTTGCTCATCTTCGTGTTTTTGGTTGTTTGGCATATGCATTATGTTGGGATTTGTTGGCGAAAAAACTTCGGCTTTTAACGCCTACTGTTGCGGAAATACTTTCGCCCTGAAGATAGGTTTCGCGACAAGGCTTGAACTCTATCAGGCCTGCGGAAATTGTCGCGTCACCGAACAAATAGAATGCTAAGCTAGAGTGATTCAGAACGCCTCTGTAATCAACAGTAGCTCAACCTAATTTACGTCGCTTTAACTGTGTTATTCTGCGACTCAGGTTCCACCGGAACTTCACCAGACAATTACTGGACTGACACCGTAGTCGTACCGGAACTTCACCGAAATAAACTTAGTTCTGCTCGTAATTACTTCAGATGAACTTATGTGAAGTAAAGAAGTAGTGTGTGAGCTTCCTTCACCGAATGAACTTTCTTCTGGAAACTTCACAGTTCTGAACTGCTACTTTCCGGTTAGCTTTTGTACTGTGTGTACATCTTCATTCCACCGGAAACTGTGATCAGCTTAAAGTAGAGACGTCTAGCTACAAGATGAGCTATCTCTCATACAAAACTTCAAACTCTGCTATGAGTTATACTTCGTTTGTTCTACCGAAAAAACTTGTTTTCTGAGAAACTGTAACTGACCAGAAAATTACTGAAACATGTTTACTGCGTAAACTGTTATACGCCGAAACATGCGTTTACAAAGAAGGTACTGAAGCGCGTTTAGTAACGAGTCGTGACAGTTAACGATAAACTAAGCTTCCTACCGTAACGCGAAATAACTTCAGATTCTTCACAAGTAAAGATTGCACGCAAACATCCACATGAATATGTGTTTTCGATTTAGAGAAGATGTGTACAAGTAAACTTGGCCTCTTCTTGCTCAAGTTACAGAAACTCTCCTACAGTGAGTAGTTTCTTATTACAATCTCTCTTCAGATGAAAAGACCCGACACTTCAGGCTTGTGTTATTCATCTGTACATACGCGATCTATGGCGTCTTCTGAGAACTTCTAACTCTCTCTTCACTCATACGTGATCTATGGCGTCTTCTCTCAGTCTCTCGTTCTCCTCTGTGTATCAGTGTCTCTCGCATACACGCATGTACTCCCGCGTTCTTCTCTTCGCGTTCTTCAAATCTTGCTGTATATATATACAATTTCTTTGGCGCTCCTTTGCTCTGTCATTCTTCAATTCGCGTTATGCGCGCCTTACGCGTCCGCCGCGGTTAATTGCTCTGTTATGCGGCCACCGCGCACTAACTTCGCATACTGTACACCTGTGCACCGATTTTCAGAAGATTCCGTTTCTGTCTTGTTTGTTGTGTCAAATTCGTGAGTGTTTTCTTAACAGCTCCCCCTCAATCACTAATTTGACCTCTTCCGGTCTTTCATATATCTTTCTTTCTTTTATACCTGCCATCTCTTTGAATCTGTTTGTCTTTGTTCCATCCAAGCTCTTTGTCAGTATATCTGCAATTTGATCTTTCGTTGGAGTGTAGACTATTTCTATCTCTTTCTCCATTACTTTTTCCCTTAAGAAATGGTACTGAATCTCTATGTGTTTTGTTCTTGCATGAAACACAGGATTCGCTGCAAGATACAGCGAGCTCATATTATCTCCATGTATGATCGGTATACTTTGATCTATACCCATGCTTTTAAGTAACGTCTGCATCCATATTACTTCTTTTGCTGCTTCTACCAGTCCCTTGTATTCTGCTTCTGTTGATGATAAGGCTACTGTGTGTTGCTTCTTCGAACACCAGCTTACCAGCTTATCTCCTAGGTATATCATATACCCGTGCGTTGATCTTCGGTCATCTTGACTTCCTGCCCAATCTGAGTCACTGTATGCTCTGAGCTTTATATCTGACGTAAAAGGATAATATAATCCTTCCTTTATAGTTCTTTTGATATATCTGAGAACTCTTTGTCCTGCAACCCAGTGTTGATCTGTCGGACAATGCATAAACTGTGAGAGAACTCCCACCGGAAAACTAAGATCCGGTCTTGTTAGCGTAGCATATATTAAGCTTCCTACTAACGATTGATATTTCTTCATATCTTTGAATTCTGTTCCACTATATTTACTGAGTTTATGGTTTACTTCAAGCGGTGTTGAAGCTTCTCTGCAATTTTCCATGTTGAACTTCTTCAGTAAGTTCAGGAGATACCTCTCTTGTGTGACATATACACCATGATCTGTATATGAGATTTCCATTCCTAGAAAGTATGATAACTTTCCTAGGTCACTGATCTTGAATTCCTTTTCTAGCAGTTTCTTTACCTCTGTGATTCCTGTATCTGAGGTTCCTGTAATTATTATGTCATCTACATAGATACAAATGTAGATCACTCCTTCTTCTGTCCTTTTGATGAGTAGACTTGCATCTGCCTTCGAACTTTGGTATCCAAGTTCGTTCAGATACTTCACAAGTCTGTAGTTCCAAGCTCTTGGAGCTTGCTTCAGTCCATAAAGAGCTTTTCTTAACCTGCAAACAAAGTTTGGGTATCTGGAACTTATAAACCCTTCCGGTTGTTCCATATAGACTTCATCTGATATATATCCATTCAGGAATGCATTCTTTATATCTAGCTGACTTAGCTTCCATCCTTTTGAAGCTGCTATAGCAATCACTGTTCTTATGGTTGACATCTTTGCCACCGGACTGAATGTCTCGTCATAGTCTATGCCATGCGTCTGAGCATAGCCCTTGATAACCAGTCTCGCTTTATGTCTGGCTATCCTTCCATCTGCAAGTTTCTTTATTTTGAACACCCATTTATTTCCAATTACTTTCTTACCATTCGGTTTAGGAACAAGCTCCCATGTCTTGTTTTCTTCCAGTGCGGTGAACTCTTCTTCCATTGCTTCTTGCCATTGCTTCTTGCCTTTAGCTTCGTCATAGCTTTGAGGCTCTTCCTCTTCTTTAACCATATATGCATAATCTTGTTGAGTTATATATGATGTATCATACGAGTATCTTTCCGGTTGTCTTCTTACTCTGTTTGACCTTCTTGGTTCATATTCTTCGTGTGTGTCTGAGTACCCGTCTTCATCTTCGTTCCTTATACCTGTTCCGGTCCTGGACGTACTTGCCTCTTCATCTTTGTTTACCTGAACAATTGATTTTCCTTTCTCTCTTCTTTTTATCTCTTCTTCAAATTCTTCAGCTGTATGACTCTGATCTGCATACCAGCTTCTCTGTTCATCAAATGTTACATCCCTGGAAACAGTAAAATGTTTGGTTAGAGGACTCCATAACCTGTAACCCATCTGTTTCTCATCATATCCGACGAATACATATTTCTCTGCTTTTGGTTCAAGCTTATGTCTGAGTTGAGACGGTACATAAGCATACGCTACTGATCCAAACACTTTGCAGTGATCAAGTGTTGGCTTCTTTCCCCACCATGCTTCATAAGGGGTCATTCCTTCTAACGCTGTACATGGTAACCTGTTTACCAAGTATGTAGCTGTATTTACAGCTTCAGCCCAAAGATAATCCGGGCAATTCTTTTCTTTTAGCATAGCCCGTGCAAACTCGACTAGAGTTCGGTTTCTCCTTTCTGCTACACCGTTTTGTTGTGGTGTATATCTGCAGGTTATTTCTCTCTTAATACCTGCATTCCAAAGATAGTCATTGAATTCTCGGGAGAAGTATTCTCCCCCTCCATCAGACCTCAGTCTTTTAAGCTTTCGTCCGGTGAGTCTTTCAGCATATGCATGAAAGTGCCTGAAAGCTCCAAACACTTCTGACTTTTCCTTCAAAACATAAAGAGTTATCCACCTTGTTGCGTCATCAATGAATAAAACATAGTACCTTGATCCGCTGATTGATCCTTCTTTCGTTGGTCCCCATACATCTGTATGTATGAGTTCTAGCACACCATCATGTTTGAATCCTTTCTTCTGGAAAGGTAACCTGTGGGCTTTTCCCATCTGACAGGCTTCGCATTTGTGAATCATATGTTGGTTCTGTACGTTCGGTAATCCCAGTACAGACTGATTCGCTATCATAGCTTTGATTCCCTTTTCGTGAAAGTGACCTAATCTCTTGTGCCAGAGATCAAGTTCTGTAATTACCTTTTCATCATGTGTGAGCAGCGCTTGGCCAATGTTCCCTTGTACTCTTAAAGTAAAGAGTCTGCCTTCCTTTTTACCAGAGACGATCTGATAATATCCGTTCTTGGGATCTTCTACAAATACTCCTTTGTCTGTAAATCTGACCTGAAAACCTTTTTCAACTATCTGTCCCACACTGATCAGATTTTTCGGTATTGTTGGAACATACAAAACATTGGTTAGCAAATCTGCTCCACTCTTGCATTTCACTTTCCCGATTGATTGTACTTTGTGTCTTGTATTGTCACCTGTTTGAACAGTGTGACTCGCACTTCCTTTTTCCAATTCTGACATCAGTTCTATGTTTCCTGACAGATGATTAGAGCATCCAGAATCAATGTAAAATACCTTTAGGTCTTCATTTCCTGATGTGCTGATTGAGTTCATCATCAATGATGTATGACTCTCATTCTGTGTGTCATTTGCGTAGTTGTTGTAGGCGGTGTTGTAAGATTGGCTCTGTCCCCAACTTCTTACTCCACCTCTACCGTAGCCTCCTCTTTGGCTTTGTCTTCCTCTTTGGAAGTTATTTTGATTTCTTCCGCTACTGCCTCTGCTATTGTTGTTTTGATTTTGATTTGATCCCTGTTGATTGTGCCAACAGTCATGCGCCAGATGATTACTTAGTCCGCAAATCCAGCAAGCTTTCTTGGTGGTATTCTGGCGGCTTCTTCCTCTTGCTCTTCCTCTGCCAGTGCCTTTACCTCTTGCGTAATAGGCCTGAGAGTTTGACTCTTCTTCGTCTTTTGACTTGCCTTTGTCTTTCTTCTTGTTCTTCATATACATTGCTGAGCTGTGTCCTTTGTCTGCGTCTCCTTTCAGGTCTTGCTCATATGTGAGCATCAAACCAAGCAGCTGATTTAATTCTGGTACAAAATGATTTAGGGAGAGTTCAGTTGATAGTACGAAAGGTTTCCACCTTTCATCTCCTCTCAACCCTGTGAGCACTTGCGCTATCAATCTATGATCTTCGACTTCTTCATTTATGGATCCAAGGCTATCTGCTAGATCCTTCATTTTAGTGACGTAGTCACTGATGCTTTGACTCGGCTTCTTTTTGAACGTTGTGAACTCGGACCATAGGCTGGCCTTCCTAGCTTTCGTAGTATTTTGGAAGTGATCTTCCAATGCACTCCATATGTCCTCTGCTTTCTCCAGACCTCTAATGTGCGGTAGCAGATGATCTGACACAGTGTTGTAGATGTAGGCTCTTGCCGTTGCATCTTTCTTCTGCCACAGCTTTAGGGCTTCTAGTTCTTCTTTTTCCGGTTGACTGTCATCTTCGAAAGTCGGTTTCTTTTCTTCTCCGGTTACGTACATCATTAAGTCCTTACTCATAAGTAAGGCTTCCATGCGCATTACCCATGCCGGGTAATTATCTCTGTCTAGTTTATCTATTTGGACATGATCTGCCATGATAGAGAATACTCTAGGCTCTTATACCGATTCTTGGGAAAGCTAACCTGCTCTGATACCAAGTGTTGGGATTTGTTGGCGAAAAAACTTCGGCTTTTAACGCCTACTGTTGCGGAAATACTTTCGCCCTGAAGATAGGTTTCGCGACAAGGCTTGAACTCTATCAGGCCTGCGGAAATTGTCGCGTCACCGAACAAATAGAATGCTAAGCTAGAGTGATTCAGAATGCCTCTGTAATCAACAGTAGCTCAACCTAATTTACGTCGCTTTAACTGTGTTATTCTGCGACTCAGGTTCCACCGGAACTTCACCAGACAATTACTGGACTGACACCGTAGTCGTACCGGAACTTCACCGAAATAAACTTAGTTCTGCTCGTAATTACTTCAGATGAACTTATGTGAAGTAAAGAAGTAGTGTGTGAGCTTCCTTCACCGAATGAACTTTCTTCTGGAAACTTCACAGTTCTGAACTGCTACTTTCCGGTTAGCTTTTGTACTGTGTGTACATCTTCATTCCACCGGAAACTGTGATCAGCTTAAAGTAGAGACGTCTAGCTACAAGATGAGCTATCTCTCATACAAAACTTCAAACTCTGCTATGAGTTATACTTCGTTTGTTCTACCGAAAAAACTTGTTTTCTGAGAAACTGTAACTGACCAGAAAATTACTGAAACATGTTTACTGCGTAAACTGTTATACGCCGAAACATGCGTTTACAAAGAAGGTACTGAAGCGCGTTTAGTAACGAGTCGTGACAGTTAACGATAAACTAAGCTTCCTACCGTAACGCGAAATAACTTCAGATTCTTCACAAGTAAAGATTGCACGCAAACATCCACATGAATATGTGTTTTCGATTTAGAGAAGATGTGTACAAGTAAACTTGGCCTCTTCTTGCTCAAGTTACAGAAACTCTCCTACAGTGAGTAGTTTCTTATTACCATCTCTCTTCAGATGAAAAGACCCGACACTTCAGGCTTGTGTTATTCATCTGTACATACGCGATCTATGGCGTCTTCTGAGAACTTCTAACTCTCTCTTCACTCATACGTGATCTATGGCGTCTTCTCTCAGTCTCTCGTTCTCCTCTGTGTATCAGTGTCTCTCGCATACACGCATGTACTCCCGCGTTCTTCTCTTCGCGTTCTTCAAATCTTGCTGTATATATATACAATTTCTTTGGCGCTCCTTTGCTCTGTCATTCTTCAATTCGCGTTATGCGCGCCTTACGCGTCCGCCGCGGTTAATTGCTCTGTTATGCGGCCACCGCGCACTAACTTCGCATACTGTACACCTGTGCACCGATTTTCAGAAGATTCCGTTTCTGTCTTGTTTGTTGTGTCAAATTCGTGAGTGTTTTCTTAACACATTAGTGCCTGAGCAACATCATAGAAAATTGGATGATAAAGTAGTAAAATATATTTTTGTTGGGTACAGTTCTGAAAGTAAAGGCTATCGTTTGTATCATCCACAGACCAAACGCATTTTGGTTAGCTATGATGTTGTTTTTGTGGAAGATGCTATTCATCCATTGCTTTCATGTACTAAGGAGACATCTGTTAGCTCCAAAGACATGTATGATACTTTGCTGCCTCTTTTTACAGGTGGACAGTCTAGTGCTGGTCCTAATGAGGCAACTTCTCAACCTTTGCAAGTTTCATGTGATGATGCAGATCATTCCATTTCGGATGCAGATTTACATGATGCACTTATTGATGAGAGAGATGATATTGAGCAGGCAAGAACTATGCCAAAATGGCTGGTACAGACTTTGCGTGACAACAAATTAGATGCACCTCTATAATATCGTACTCGATCAAGATCTCATAGTGCCTCTTTTGCATCACATTGCTATGCTATGGCTGCATCTAGTCTCTGTGATGAGACTGAACCTGTTTCATTTGATGAAGCACAAAATTCAGAAAATTGGATGGCTGCTATGCAATCTGAATATGATGCTATAATGAAGAATGGCACTTGGTCTTTATGTGACTTGCCTTGTGGAAAGAAGGCCATTGGTACTAAGTGGGTATACAAGCTGAAGCGTAAGCCTGATGATATAGTTGAGAGGTATAAGGCTAGGCTTGTTGTAAAGGGTTATGCACACCAAACAGGCATTGATTTTGATGAAACCTTTGCTCCTACTTGCCGAATGACTACTGTTCGTAGCATCTATGCATTTGCAGCTCATCATGGTTGGAATGTACATTAGTTAGACATTAAAACAACATTTCTGAATGGTGACTTGCATGAAGAAGTGTATGTTTTTCAGCCTCGTGGCTTTGTGCAGAAAGGGCATGAAAACCAGGTGTGCAGGTTAAAGAAGGCATTATATGGTTTAAAGCAAACACCACGTGCTTGGTATGAGAAGATACATGCCTATCTGATTGCACATGGTTTTGAGAACAGTCCAACTGAAAGCACCTTATATGTCAAGCGTGCTAATGATGTACTTCTAATCATTGTGGTGTATGTTGATGACATGCTGCTCAGTGGTCCTCATGAGAAGCATATTGCTAATTTCAAGGTTGATTTACATGCCTCATTTGAGATGTCTAATTTGGGGCATTTGCATCATTATTTGGGCATTCAGTTTATGCACGTTGATGGTGGAATGTTTTTGTGTCAGACAAAATATATTGACTCATTATTGCATCGTTTTGGCCTTAAAGACTGTAAACCTATTGCCACTCCTATGGAAACAGGTTTACGACTGAGTCTTCATGATGTTGGAGATGCATTTGATGCTGTTCTCTATCAGGGGGCTGTTGGATGGTTGATTTACTTATGCATTACCCGGCCAAATATTCAGTTTGTTGTCTCATAGATGAGCAGGTTTATGCATTGCCCAGGAGTCAAGCATTGGCAGGCGATTAAGCGCATCTTTCGCTACTTGAGTGGTACTCGGCTACTTGGGTTGTTTTATCCCAAGGGGAGATCAATACTGCTAGATTTGCATGCTTTTTTTTTTACTCTGACTGGGCTGGTTGCTATGACACTCGTGTGTCCACTAGTGGCTTTTGGTTCATACTTGGTAGCTCATGTATATCTTGGTTGAGCAAAAAGCAGCCTATTGTGGCCACTTCCAGTTGTGAGGCTGAGTATAGGGCAACTTTCACAACTACTGTTGAGTGTGTGTGGCTCAGATGCCTTATGGCTGATTCGGGTGTTGGTCAGTCTTCTGCCACCACCATCTTCACTGAGAGTCAGAGCGCATTGGCAGTTGCGAGGAACCGTGTGTTCCATGCTCGCACTAAGCACATTGAGGTGCATTATCATTATTTCAGGGAGAGGTTCTCTGCTATGGAGATCAGCTTGGCATATATGCCCATGTAGGAGAACATTGTAGACCTTTTCACGAAGGTCTGCCTAGGGAAAAGTTTGAAGCTTTCCGCAAACCTTTGGGCTTACTTCCTTTTGTGGATTGATTCCACATATCTTGGCACTTCCTTATACATGAGTGCTAGCTACTTGTTCACCGCATCACTCCCAAGGGGGATTTGTTGATATATTTAGGTTGTGATGTGTGTGAACACACTAGGACCTCCGGGGCACTTTTTTCCCTCTTTAGGAGGTTTTTTTCCCCCAGCTCGTATATACGCCTATTGCCCTAATGGGCTACTAATATCTGTACATTCTCTAGTAATTCATTCAGTATTGTGTGTTGTGCTCCAAGCTTCTACTTCTTCCTTGTGTTGTTCGCGTGCTTCCGCAGATGTCTAGCTCCAACAGTCTCTTTACTTCTTCCACTACAAATTAACACGTCCATAAGTGTGTATCTGTTACCCTTTGTGTCCATGTGAAAGGCCAAATGGCTGCCATACACTTTTGCATATGTTCTTTAATGAAACATATAGTGGCTTGGTCAGCCACAAACTGTGAGTTTGATCACATTTGTATGACCTAAGAAATTTATGTTTGTGGTTTATGTACTGTGTGTTTTCTACATATTCTGCAACCCCTATGCTGATTACTATGTGTGGCATCTGGAACTCAGTTTTGTACTTCGAGGGTATTGTTATGGAGCTCTCAAGAAGGAGATTCCATTATCATGCATTGCTATCAAAATACTTCACTAGTATTAGAGCATTCACACATAAAATGTTTGTTCCTTTTGTGTGAGCGAAGCGAGCACTTGCCCACCACCCAAGGCTTACAAGTAAGGCAGTGACCAAGGCATAGACCTTGCCATACTTTGTCATCCAAGTCATCAAAGTCACCATTGGCACCATTGACTGCACATGAGGGAGGACCTCAACGATCAAGGAAGACAAAGGTTCTTGGTACTTCTCGGGAGGTCACCCATCCCACTATTGTTCCCTCTGGAGCTCGCTTAGCTCACAATCTCTTGCCACTAAGCAACACTCTTTTGGTGTTTGAAGAAGGCGAAAGACTAAAGTTAACATTACCTTGAGCATGTTTTGGGCCCTCAAAGCTTCATTCCTTGCTTTCAAAGCCTATTTTGAAGCATTTTTGGGATGATTCTTGGAGCAATTTTGGAGTACTTTCGTGCATAATTCTCTTTACACATGTTTAAGAACATCAAGAAGAGTGCTCTTTTTACTTTTTCTACAATGAATATTCACCTTTTAGGGTTTTGTTTTCAGCCACACTAGTAACCCTATAGGTTTCTTGAAAGGTTTTAGTTGTGATGGGAGTAGCCACCACAAGTCTATGCAAGTTTTTTGAGCTTGAAGAACACTGTTGAAAAACACTTACAGGTTTTGTTGCCTAGTGTTTGTACTATGAATTTAACTTTTCAATGCCATTTTACTACATATATTAAGCATATACACACTATGTATGCTTCTGTGGATACCACTTTTGTACATCCATGTGGACGTTGATATAGTGGTAATGTTTTTGCATAAAGTCTTTTACGTTTGATAAAGAGGTTCATGGTGAGGTCTTCTTTTACGTTTGATAAAGAGGGTCATGGTGAGGATCATCTGGGAGATACCCAGATGTCGGGGTGTCTTCGATGATGCAGGTGCAAGAATTACCCAATCTCACCATAGAAGATGTATGCTAGTTGTTCATAGGTGCTCAATAAGCCTAGTTGGCTTCTTTTGGGTAACAGATTATATGCATTTTAACATGTCAGTATTTGCTATTTTATGAGATTTTGACACTTCGTATGCTCATTTTGTAGAGGATACTCTAGCAAAATTTTTCCATATTTCATGGTTTTGTCAACTATATAGTGGTCGATTTACTCCTCGATAGACTTATTGGTGTGAACACATAAATTCTCACACAATCCTTTTGGTTGGTCATTACTCTTCATTAATTCGTTTCTTTGGGAAGACTCTACTAATTTTTTTCCTAGAATCTGACACTCGGTCATCCTTTTTGAGCCTTAGTGGTGTTTGGACTCTTCTAGATTCATTATCATTCTATTCAGTTCTCTATCATCATGGCATCATAGGTCTCTGGCATGTCTGGTCGATTAAGATCTAGTGCCAGTGTTCCAAGGAGGAGCTATAACCTGCAAGGTAAAGACCATTTTGAGATCCAAAAATTTGACGGCACAAACTTTGCTCTATGGAAGAATCAAATTAAAGATGTGCTGATTGAAAGGAGGCAATGGAAGCAAGTAAATGGAATCTCAAAGAAGCATGTTGACATGGATGAAGATGACTGTGGTGAGTTGGATGAAATGGCTAGGTCTACCATTCAATTGCACCTAGCAGATAATGGTTACTTTACAATATTGGATCGTGAAACTGAACAAGAGCTTTGCAAGAAGTTATGCAATATAAATGAAAAAGAAATAGAATCAAATAAAGTGTATATGATGAGAAAGTTATATGACCTTTGCATGAAGGGCACATATAGTATTGCTTCTCATATAAATGAGTTTGATGCTATATTCTCCCAGTTACAGGCTCGGAAAATGCACATGGATAATGAAATGAAAGCAATCTTGTTGTTATGCACCTAACCATCATCATGGGATATGTTTTGCACAGCTATTAGCAATAGTGCACCAGATGGTAAACCATTCTATGATGACATATATGTAGCACTTTTAAGTGAGGACATCAACCCTCAATGGCTTGAAGAGTGAAGAGAAGTGGAAGCCTCTCATCACGAAATTCTTTATAGAGATCCTCTACCAACATTCGACGAGATTATACCAAATCTTGTGGCTAAAGAGGCTGCTCAACAAGGAAAAGGCAACAAAGGTAAGGAAAGCCATAACCAAATGTTATATGCAGGTCGAGGTAGAGGAAGGAACTCAAGAGGAGGCTCGAGAGAAAGAGGAAGAAGATATAACAACACAAATTCCAACCAACACAACTTGGAGGACAACAAGGACAACTCAAATGACAACACACATGGAAGAGGTCGAGGTTCATACAATCATCATAAAGGTATAACATGTTATCATTGTGGTAAAGTAGGACATTATGTAGATGATTGTTGGCAAAAGAATGGAAGGTTGAATGGAGGCAACCAAAGGAGTCAAAATAACTATGCGAGTACATCAAGTGAAGGAGATAAGCAAACCATGCTTGCCATGAAGCATGAATACAACAGCTCGAGAAGTGATGATAAAAAATGGTTTATAGATTTAGGTTGCACAATCATATGACATGCCAAGGAGATTTATTCACAAATCTACAAGCTCCAAGTGGAAAAGGATGTGTACTATTGCAAAGAATTTGATTTCAATAGGAAAAATGGTAGAGAAAGGATATCATGTTATCTTCAATGAAAAAAGCTACTTTATAAAGAATCCAAAAGAAGGATTCAAGGTCATTGCTCAAGGAAGGATGTTGACTTTGGACATTCAAAAACCACATGGGAAGGTGATGTATATTCAGTTTGGAAACAATTGATTTGTGGCACAAAAGGTTTGTACATATCAACATTCCCAAGCTCAAGGGCATTGGCAACCATGAAGTGGTAAGAGGTCTTCCAAGATTCAATGATGCTGGACTACATGAGTTTTTTGAAGCATGTGAACTAGGAAAGCAAACTCGAAAACCATTCAAGAAGAGCAACTATGTGGCAAGGAATGTCCTCGACTTGATACACATGGATGTATGGGGACCATCACAACAACCATCGATGGCTGGTAATAGATATTTTGTCACTTTTATTGATGATCATTCAAGAAAAGTATGGATGTTTTGCATAAAATAAAAATCAGATGTGTTCTTTGTGTTCAAGAGATTTAAAGCATGCGTAGAAAAGGAAACAGGATAGTACATAAAGACTTTGAGGTCTGATGGAGGAGGAGAATATTTCTCCAAAGAATTTTTAGATTTTCTTTATGAAAATGGCATCAAATGACAACATACATGTAGGTACACGCCTCAACAAAATGGAATTGTTGAAAGGAAAAATAGACATATCACAAAAGTTTCAGCTCAACGAGATGAAGATGCCACTAAACTATTGGGTTGAAGCAGGTAGTACAGTTGTTTATTTGATGAACAAGTGCATAATAGATGGAGTGCATAATTTAACTCTCGAGGAGGTTTATTCCGGTAAGAAACCTGACCTTACACATCTCAAAGTTTTTGGATGTGTGTTATGTTCACATTCCTCAATAAACTAAGGACAAAGATAGAGCCAAAGTCAGAAAAATGTATCTTCATTGGATATTCATCGCAGCAAAAGGGATATAGGTGCTACAATTTGGTGAGAAAGGAGCTACGAGTCTCATGAGATGTGGTATTTGATGAGCTAAGGCCATGGTTTGGAGACAAAGGGAAAGAGAAGATTCTTGAAGAAGATTATGAAGATGATGGAGGTGCTGTCCAAGAAGAATTTCAGCAAACAAGCACTCAAATGCCAGTTCCAAAAGCTTCTACAGAGTCACATGAAGAAAGCTCAACATGGAAGGGGAGACTAAGGAGTCATTCCTCATTACCAACATCAAGTTATAAAAGATTTGAAGCTGAAAGTGCTGCCCAAAATAGTGATTCAAATGCAAGTGAAGAAGAGTATGAAGAGGTGATTACACCAAAGGTAAAGTTGAACCAGTTGAAGAAGAAATATTCAAAAGGAAATGAAAGGAGGTCTTCAAGAGCAAGGTATCCAATTCAAAGGTTGAGCTATGATACTTTTATTGCAAAGAATTTTTCATATATGACACAACTAGTCAAAGACAAAGAACCGCATGCATATGAAGAAGCATGTACACAAAAAAGAATGGTAGCAAGCTATGCAAGAAGAGATAAAAGCTCTCAAGGACAATCACACATGGGAGGTAGTTCCAAAGGCTGAAAGTATAAAGATTTTTGCAAATAAATGGGTGTTCAAAATAAAGAGAAATGCTGATGGTTCTCTAGCTAGACATAAATCTAAACTAATAACAAAAGGATTCAAGACGACTCACGACATCGACTATGAAGAGACTTTTAGCCTAGTTGCAAAGTTGGGAACAATTAGAACCTTGATTGTAGTGAGTGCAGCAAGGAGATGGCCATTGTATCAACTTGACATAAAAAATGCTTCTCTCAATTGTGAGCTTCAAGAAGAGGTATGCATGAGTCAACCGATTGGATTTGAAGATAAAAAGCATCCAGATTTTGTTTGCAGATTGAAGAAAGCTTTGTATAGGCTGAAGCAAGCACCACATGCTTGGAACCAAAGATTGGTTGAGTACCTCACAAGGTGTGGATATAGTCCAAGTAGGGTAGATCCTTCTCTCTACATGAAGAAAAAAGAAGGCAAACATGTATACATCCGCGTATATGTTGATGATCTCATCATAACAGGAAGTAATGTCATAGCAATACAAGAGATAAAAAGAAAACTTGGTAAGGAGTTTAAAATTTCAGATCTTGGTGAGTTGAAATATTTTTTAGGCTTTGAGGTAGTCTATGGGAAAGATGGAATCTACTTGATGCAAAGAAAGTACCTGTTGGATGTTCTTTTTAGATTTGGAATGAGTGAATGCAAACCACTCACTCAACGTATGGACATAAATGTGAAGCTATGCTCAAATGATGGAGAGAAGTTAAATTCTGTGGAAGATAAGGCCATAGTTGGTTGCTTCTTGGATAACCAAGATATGAGTTTTCGATCTGCAAAAGATAGGTACCCTGAAGTGCTCCTCCTATCATCCTTGGACCCAACCCAATCTGCATCAGAATACATATTTATATCTATGTCAGAAGTTAAGGGATAGAACAATCCCTCATTCATTGTACCGTTTAGATACTTAAGCATGCTCTTTGCAGGTTCCATATGAGACTTCCTTGGTACATGCATGAATTGACTCAATGTACTTACTACATAGGCAATATCTACTCTTGTCAAGGTAGCATAATTATGATTACCCACAACTTGTTGATAACTTGTAACATCTTCAAGTAGTTCACCTTCATGTGAACTTAGCTTATGGTTGATCTCCACAGGAATACCTGCAACTTTAGTGTTTTCCATCTTAAATTTTAACAGCATATCATTTATGTACTTCTTTTGTGTGATGCATATACCTGAATCTGTATACACAAGTTCTAGGCCAAGGAAGTAGGTTAATAACCCTAGATCACTAATTTTGAATTCCTTCATTAATTGAGGCTTGACCTGCTTGATACCATCATAATCATTACCTGTAATAATGATATCATCTACATAGACACATAAATAGATGGCCTGTGATTTATTCCTCTTAACAAATAAAGAAGAGTCTGCCTTGCTTGCCACAAAGCCTTGATCCTGCAAATAGGTAACAAGCCTATGGTTCCAAGCTCTGGGAGCTTGCTTGAGACCATAGAGTGCTTTTCTAAGCTTGCATACATAGCCTGGTTTTTCTTCATCTTCAAAACCTGGTGGTTGTGCCATATATACTTCCTCTGATATCCAACCGTTTAAGAATGCATTCTTGACATCTAACTGATATAAATTCCAATTTTTTGATGCAGCAAGACTTACCAATACCCTGATTGTTCGCATCTTTGCCACAGTTGAAAATGTTTCTTCATAGTCTACTCCATGTGTTTGGGCAAATCCCTTTGCCACTAGCCTTGCTTTGTACCTATTAATAGAACCATCAAAGTTCTTTTTAATTTTGTATATCCACCTTGAACTAATTACCTTCATATCTGGCTTCTTCGGAACTAGATCCCAAGTGTGGTTTTCCTGCAATGCTTCCACTTCTTCCTACATGGCTTCTCTCCACTCCTTCTTCTTCTTAGCCTCTTCATATGAAGAAGGCTCTTCTGCCATAGAATCTTTTGTGATATACACAAAGTGCTTTGTGACTAAGGATGTATCATATCCATACCTTATGGGCTTCTTACTTTCTCTTTGTGATCTCCTTAAGGCTTGATTGTAAGACTCGGGTAGATCCTCTAATTGCTTGTATTTGAACTTGCCTCTTGACTTCCAAGCTTTGAAGTCAATCTGTTGTTTTTCTTTTGAGTCGATGTCCTCTGCTTGGTGTTGATCTTCTTGAGTGAGGGTTGGAAAATCATTTTCCAAATCATATGGTGATTTGACTTTTTTGCAATCATCGTCAAACCATGAATTATTCTCATCAATAACTACATCCCTACTAACTAGGAATGCCTTGTTAGTGGGATTGTAAAGTCTATATCCCCTTTGATTCTGATCATACCCAATAAATATACATTTCTCAGCCTTAGGGTCAAGCTTCCCTCTGATTTGTGATGGGATGTGTACATAGGAAATGCACCCAAATATTTTTCAATGATCGAATGAGGGTCTCTTGCCATTCCATGATTCATATGGTGTCATGGCATCCAATGATTTGGATGGAAGCCTATTAACCAAATAGGCGGCTGTGGATACAACCTCTACCATTAATAATTAGGTAATTTTTTCTCATTTAACATAGACCTAGCTGCCTCAACAATTAATCTGTTCCTTCTTTCTGCCACTCCATTCAATTAAGGAGTATACCTGGTTGTTACTTCCCTCTTTATGCCTTTGTCCTGTAGAAATAGATCAAAATCATGTGAAAAGTACTCACCACCTCCATCAGACCTGATGTAGTTATTGATTTGTTGACACTTGAGTCCATTGAAAAACATGAATATGAAGGTTGTACACTTGGAATAAAAGCATCATGCTTCTTTTCTCAAACATGGTGCTACACATGCTACACAAAAAATTGCAAGTTGTTCCTAGTGATGTGTGTGGTCGAGTCAAGCTTCCATCTTTTGGAAAGCATATATACTTTATTACTGTCATCGATGATGGAACACTCCATACTTGGGTGTATCCTATAAAAGAAAAGAATGAGGTATTCACTTGCTTTAAAATACATTTAACTATGGCTAATTTTTTTCTTTTTTTCGCTCTTTTTTTTGTGGCAATAAGCATTTGACTCTTTGCATGGATCATGGTAGTGAAATACATGCCACATGAGTTTAATGTTTTTTCTTTATGAAAGAGGTATTGCGCATCATTATATAGTGCCATATACACTTAAAAAATGGTGTTGCGGAACGCAAGAACATAACACTTCTTGAAATGGCATGATATGGTTAAAAGAAAGCCTCTTCCAAATAAGTTTTGGATAGAAGTTATCATGCATGAAAACTATGTATTGAATTGTTGTCCTACAAAAACATTGACAATCATTACACCTTATGAATCTTGGAATGGGTAGAATCAGATAGTTAGTCATAGCTCATATTTGGTTATTTGGCATATGCTCGTGTGCCATTCTTAAGTAAGGGGCTTTCTTGATTGAATTCCAACACCTAATGCACACTCTTCATGAACCACAAAACCCAATGAGAGAAATAAAAAATATATATACAATAATGGCATAAGAATGCATATATACAAGAATGAAAAAGTTCTGCTACAACGTAGGACTACTTTTCGTGACTTTTCTCCTCCTAAGTTGGAGGGACAGGTTGAGAGATTTGGAGGATTTTTTTGGTGTATTCAAATTGCTTAAATCACAAGCTGAAATCCTTCATTTGCATTTGTCGAGGTGGAGATTTTGTGAATCTTGCATTTTTAACATCAATAAACGTTTCCCTCTCTTCAAGAGCCATATACACTCTCTCAACTTGCATAGATCCCCATAAGCCTAATGACATACTAACCTTTGTAAATAAATACTTCATAATATCATTTTGAGTTTGTTCTCATAAAATTTATTCTCTTTCATGCTACGTGCATGTTCTTTGCACTTCTTAAATGACGTTAAACAAATGGTTCTATGTCCTTTTTGCACATTATGGTTTCCTTTCTTTCTAATAAATGATACATTCATTTCTACACTTTTTTTTGGAAGTTTTTTTCCTCAAGTGATTCTTCCTGTCATGCTTGAAAGACCAAACATGAACAACACACACATTGGAGATCCCCCACTTTCCATGGGTTATACGTCAAGCTGCACTTAGTTTTGAACCTTTGACCTCATAGTTCAAGGTCGAATGTTTTACCATTTCTATGCCTTTTAGAAATATTTTATCGGGGTTCATTTACTATAACTAAGGAAGATGTGGGAAAAATGTATAGTTTCTATAAAATATGTTGAATCATATTCCAAGTATGCACTTGAGATAGAGATAGTGCATTACCTTCCTGTGTCTCTAGGATAGTAGGGTTCTTTTGCAATTTCTTCTTTTCGTTGCTCGATATCAAGTATTCTAACCTCTCTAATAGTCCTTGAAAGTGTAACTCTGGTTTCTCTATGTTACTCCAATTGATATATCAAGAGGACTCAAACATTGTCTAGCTAATTCTACCATCTTCATGCAAAGCTTAGTTCTCTCAATTTCTAAGCCTGCCCGTCGATAGTTCTTCTTCGATTCAGCTACCTAAGGTCCTTCTCTTAACCTTGCCTGGTATGCTCAGGACATCATGTCTAGATTTTCAAGCATGGGCTCAGCTAAAACTTATCCTGATTTCTGGTTAGGGGTTTCCTGATTCGACTCTTCCAAAGTTAGTTTTAAAATTTTAGCTCTAGTTTATTTTAGACTTCCTTCTAACTTGCTTATTTTCTTACTCCATTTTCTCTTGATTCTTTCTCGTGAATCCTTCCATGATTTAGTTTTTCTTCCACTGGACTCTCTAACTTTGCTTGCCTCCACTATCTTATCAGGGTTAGGTTGTTGATTTTGTAACAATGCTTGGGCTCTTGTTATAGCTTGGATAGGTACATAAGCAGGTGTGGATCCATCTAAAGTATGCACAATACCTATCATGTTTATGGACATCACTTTTGAGGCATTAGCGGGGTTCTTAGGGCAATCTCTTATGACATGGTCTTTGCCACATTCTGCATAAAAGCCTTGAATGTTGTAATATTGTGATTGCCTTGCTATCAGAGGATGTGGGCACTCCTTTATGAAATGATCTCCTTGGCACCTAAAACATGGTCCTTTACGGCCTTGTAGTCTTGGCTATTTCAATTGGGGCCATGGGTTAGGGTTGTCATACATTACGTTGATGTAGTCAGGCTCCCAATTGGATTCCAATGGTGGACTATCATAGTGGTATGCTTCCATGTGTTTCGGTGACTCAGTGTAGTATGCAGGTGGACTATCTACATGGGTGAAATCAAAGCTGATAGAATTAGGATCACTTTCAGTGATAAGGGGGGAGGAAGGGACTAAAGCCCTAGTGAGATTCTCTTCTAGAGCATCGTACTTGGCTGCGATTACATTGGTTGGGGGAGGTGGCTACTAAGCTAAGACTAGTTGACATTTTGGTTGAGTCTGGTAAGGGTAGTTTTGTGGGGGGCTGTAGTAATGATGTTGAGCATTGTATTTGTTGGGGATGTAAGGGTCATGTAACCTTACCCCTATATTCATATATATACATCATATATAAAGCATTGCCTCAAGAGAGATCATTATGTGGGTTTTGAGGCTCCCATGCATCTGTGTGCGTCTCTCCTCTCTTCTCTCTCCCTCCATCTCATCCTTTGCTCCTCTTGTTCTGCACACCAAAGCCCTTCATTGGTATCAGAGCATGTTGAAGACTGGTGTGCAAGAAGCTTCAATGGAAGGTTAGATCATAAGAGGTGAAAGTGCAGGTCGGCACCTTTTGACAGCAGTTCAGTATTTCAGCCATAACTCGAGCTAGAAAGCTTGCATTGATACGTTTTAAAGTTTTATGTGTAGCTACTACAAAGACCCATAACTTCACAGAAGGGTCCAGAACTTGGTTTGGAGTTTTAGACTACCGAAAATTAGAAAAACACAGACTGATGTAGAAGATGAATTTACAATCACTTGAACAGGAGGTCAGTATTTTGGCTATAATCAAGATTTTGAATGCAAAGTCGTCGAAATTGCAAAATACAGAGCAGTAAGGTTGCAAGTGAAGGTGAAATTGATAGCTGATGCTTGTTTTGTGCATATCTTGAGGTACGCACCTTAGATTGAGGTGTTCTTTATCTTTTTAGGCAGGCAAGAAAAAGTTCTTGAAGTTTTTTGAAGAGGAAAAATTCAGATTCAGAGACTATCACCTCTGAAACAGCAAAACATAGAGCAGCATATTTTCACCATAGTAACCCTAATTGCTTTTGGAGGTCCAATTTTCTTTGGAACTTCTTCGAGAGAGATTTTTTGGTGTGCAAGCTCTTATTTTTTGAGCTTCAAAGCATTATCCATGTATGATCATTGTGTTAGCTCATCCGCATGAGAGTAGAGCTTTATCTTGTCACGTGTTTGGCATGTGAGATGACATTGTGGTATAGCTTTTTTGAGGTTCATGTCATCATAATTTGATCATGGCATTGTCAATAGATGTATAGTGGCATTAGGGTCTCTATCTTGTTTATGCCACTTGGTTATGGATTTACTTGTCGGTTGCACATAATTTTATGAGAGCTGATTTTGGATATTCGTTAGTGTTGGGGGATTCTTGGACAAGAAGGGATTTGAGTGTTTGTAGGAGAAAAGGGGAAGACAAGAAGAAAGATACACACTGGAAGCCTCTGTCGACTGATTATAATAAGACAAATACAATGTTGAAGCACAATACAATCCAATGCTTCTGTGCAAAATCCCACAGAATGCTCAATTACAAAAGACCAAATACCCAAGGGGCTTGTTGCTACCGGCCTCCTCTGCACCAAACCTCCACCTTCTCCAAGCATGCACTTGTGCACACCTTGCACCAAGCTTCCACTAAGGGGGAGGGATGGGTACCTTCTGTCGGCACGCACACACTTCAATAAGACCTTGGGATTCTTGGGGGACTAGCTTAGCACTTCTCTACACACTTCCTTGGTCACTCTTCATGCACACCTTGCACTTCACTTCTCTGTGTCGCACACTGGGTGTCCCTTGCACTTCTCTCTCTTGCCTTGCTTAGACTATGCTTCCTCTTGCTTACACTTAGAATAGTCCAAGAATAGTCCTTGCCTTGATTTGACTGTCGGTTCACGTATGCTCCTAACTGCAAGAGTATCTTGGTGCTCACTTTGATGTCCCAAGATTGTCTTTACAAGTGGCAGCCAACGAATCCCTGTTTTGTCCTATAGTGACTTTAGGTTAAAACAAAAAAATTTAATTGGGAGGCCATACTTTCGCTTCTACATACAATGCCGCTTCACATACCTTCACATTTTCCTTTTAAGTCTTCACTTTTGCACATAAGAGAGGGTTCACATAAACCTTCCAAAACACTTTAAAAACACTTTGAACCTTAGGGAAATTAGAGAAATACCTTTGCAACCTACAACCCACTTTCTCCAATTTACCCTTTGTGGACAATTAATGGCGCACTACCTGTGCACCTTGGCACCTGTACTTCAAATGCTTTGACTTTGCACTTGTTGACTTTGACCTTGAACTTGTTGACTTTGACCAATTTGACTTTGACTGCAGTTGACTTTGACCAATATGACTTTTATGGGCTCAACAATTGCCCACCACCTAATGTGCTCTCCGTCTCGGAGAGCTACAGCCAAAACTCTGAGGAGATAGGACAGTATAATACTTGTGCATGCAAGATCTCGAAAAAGGACATTGAACAGCTACCAAGTCCACCAGAAACAGGAGAGAACAAGCACCGGAGAAGAACCAAAAGGGGGATTTTTGGCATGGAGAAGCAAAGGAGGGAAATGGGAGGGTAGAAAGGAGGTGGAGGGGAGGGCTGAGGGGCGGAGATGGATAGGGTAGGGAGGGTTAAGGATGTGGCTGGGCAGATTGGTAAAGGGAGGGATTGGAAGTATGATTATGGGGTCTGGAGAAGGTTAAAATGATCAAACAATAGAGCTATAGAGGGTGCATATGGGAAATTATGAAACATAAGGTAAGACCAAGTGATAATAGACCATGTGGACAATGTGGTGAAATAAAAACATGTAATAAATGTGCTCAAAACATGTAATAAATGTGCTCAAAACATGTGGGGTTTTGATCAAAAGTCAAAGAAAAGGTAGGATTTTGGAAAAGTTAATGCAAAAAATGAATTCAGAGGTGCCAAAATACATGAAAATGACCCCACTTTGGGAAAAAACGGCCATCCGAGGCACGATCCAAAGCCAAAAGGGTTTTAGCCATAAAAATAAAAAAAATATATTTTTGAAATAAAAATACACAAATAATAAAAAAATATAAAAAAATTCTCTTTATCTTTATCTTTCTTTTTTTTTTAAGTAAACATGAACGCTCAGAGCTGTGAAAAAATGAAAAACAATATTAAATAAATAAAAAATAAAATAATAAATAAAAATAAAATAATAATAAAAAAATAAACACAAAAAGAAAATGAAAACAATAAAACAATTAAAATAAAATAAAAATAAACAAAAAAGAAAAGGGAAGGGGGGGGGGGGAGGAGGGGGTGGAGGGAGTGGGGGGGGGGGGGGGGGGGGGTGGGGGAGGGGAAGGAGGGGGAAGGGGGGGAGGGGGGGGGGGGGGGGGAGGGGGCTGCGGGTGGGCGGGGGGAGGGGGGGGAGAGGGGAGGGGGGGGAGCACCGGGGGGGGGGGAGAAGAGAGGGGAGGGGGGGGGGGAGGGGGAAGGTGGGGGAGAGGAGGGATTTTTTTTTTTTTTTTGAAAGTAATCCGAAAAAGCCAAGGGGGGGCTCTTTTTTTTTTATGTGGGAAAATCCCCAAAATATGAGCAAAAACCCAGAAAAAATCCCAAAAAATTGCAAAAAAATCTCAAAAATTTTTGAAAAAATTTTCTACAATTCTAGGGTAATTTTGTCACACAAAACCATAGAGAGATTCCTTTATTCCTCCTATTTGGCAAGAAAATAACATCAAAAAAGGATAAAAAATGCTAGAAAAATTCTAAAAAATGCTTGAAAATTTCCCAGAAACTGTACTTTTGTAGAGGTTATGAAATGCCTTCTAATTTTGCTAAAAACTCAAGGAACAAGCATGAAATGGATAAAGAAAACTACTAAAACTTAAGAAAAATGAACTGAGAAAGCTATGTACAACCTGGACAAATTTTGCAGGTTCCAGGTGATCCATAATTCTTCAGTTGGCTTGATGATAGGCCTTGAGCCTTGATCTTGATATGTTGACTCATTGAAATTCCTCCATAATCTCCAATTATACTGCACTTCATTTGTTTTGTCTTCTTGTTGGGCACACTGATCATTTGATAGGGCCACCTTAAATCCTTCCGTAAAATATTGTCTCCTCCATACTGCAACTTTTGTATCTTTGTGTCAGCAACTTTATAACTTAATCTACAAAAATTCTTTTTCACTATTCCAGCTTCTTCATCAAATGGAACTCTCTGTTTCCAAAGACTTGTAGGTACTCCTTCCCCATTCTTGTAAAGCCCTACACTTACTATCATAAAAATGGACATAACACATAACATCCATACTAGTATCCATACGAAAATGGCCATTGACATTTGATTTGAAGGCTCTTCATCACTGCTACACTTAAGGGCTCTTCTTTCCTCCTCTCTTCTATGGACTTTAACTGAGACAGTCTCACTCGAGTTGGAACCTGAATGATGTTCTCCTTCTCTTCATATGGTTCCTCTCTACTTGAGTTTGGAAAAATTCCATAGCAGTAAGATGGGTCGTCTGCATGGAGCCAAGCCAACATGTTTTCATCTTTATATAAATTTGCTCCTTCAAATAGATCTGCTTCTAGGTTATCCAACAATTCTTCTTCCATACAAATACCAATTGTCTACATCATACTAGTATTTCTCTGCATGTCTGGTCCTTCTTCTAAAATTATCTACTGCAACTCTTTTCCCTCTTGCTTTACCCACATTGTATCCTTGCCCCAGTCATGCAGCACATTGGCATGCCTTAACCAAGGTCTCCCAATTAACAGGGGGAAACTTCCTTCTACCTGTGGCAGCCTTACAACAACAAAGTCCAAGTTAAAGATGGTACCTTGTATTTTGATTGGGACTCCAGGGACCACTCCCATAGGCCTTGCTATGCTTTGATCTTCCATTGTTACAGTGAAGTTGGGAGGTCTTGAAGGGTATAGTCCAATATTTTTCATGGTATATTCAGGCATCAAGTTAATGCCAGAACCACCATCCACAATAACTCCTTGAAACTCATGACCTTTAATAGAGACTGTTAGCCTAGGGCTCTTGTAATATGTGAGGGGTGCTTCTCCTACACCTTTATCTTTATGCATAACAGCAGCCTTTGCCACTAAACTTGTTGTGGACATTTCATCAATTATCTGCAAGAGTTCTGACCTGAACTTCCCATCCATCTTTATTAAATAAAAAATACTGACCTCCTTTTTCATGGACTTGAGTAGTCTGGAAGTTTCTGATTCCTTAAAAGCATGGGCTCCATTTGACTTATCAAACTCCTCATGAGCCCTGTTGAATGCATGTCCAATGGCATCACTGGTACCTATGAAGTTTTCTTTTGCCTTGTATCTGCACATGTGGTGGCTTTATCTTCAGATGCAACTTTGTCTTTCTTCAATCCATTGATCATTGATTCTTCACCTGTTTCCACTTGAGCCTTCCCTTTGCTTCTGGTCTGCACTGTAAAAGATTCAATTTCTTCTAATTGCACCACCCTGGTAGATGGAGATGGCACATGGACTTGATCTACCCTTTCTTCTTTGCACACAGAAATCATTTGAATGTGGAGCCCAGATGAAGATGCTTGGTTCTTAGGACAACAATTAGTATAGTGGTCTCTGGCCTCTGGGCAGTTCCTGCAAGGAGGGGCATTTTCTGGGAGAGTGCACCTACTTTAATAGTGCCCACATTCTCCACATCTGAAACAAATAATTGGCCTCCTTGGCCCATTTCCAAAGTTATCCCTCTGTCTAGGGTTGTAATTATTACCTTGATTGGGTGCAGCCGCCATTACATTTGCTGGTGGTAGGGGTCCTCCTTGTGTCCAATATGTTGTTGCAGGTATTCCCCTTGATTGGCATTCCTGGGCCTCATGACCATCTTTCCTGCATAATTGGCAAGTCACACTTAACAGAGGACATTCACTTACTATATGACCTTGCTTGCTGCACATGGAACACCAAAGTCCACTCTTGATGCCACCCCCTTTGAGTTCCTGCAGCTCCTGTCGCAGTTGGGCCAATTCCTCTACTTGGGTCTCCTCCTCCTTTTGGAGCTTTAATGCTTCAATCTCCCTTCTCAACTGAGTAACAACATTCTCCTCCTCTTTGTGGGGCTTATTCCTTTTTAAGCCCTCTAGCTCCTTCCTTAGTTGGATTACTGGATCCTCCATTTCTGTGGAATATTGTAGTTGAGAAGAACTTGCTCCATACTATTGCCTTATCTGCTCTAGTCATGTAGCCGTGTTGATGAACTCCTCTATGGAGGCTGTAGGCAACACTAATTCCTTGATTTTGCATTGGGTGGCCACTGGAAGTGGCTTAGCTAACCATTTCTTAACAAAAAAATCGTGTCGTGGATCTAACAATTTAGCCATTAGTGCCTTGGCCCTAGTCATAAACTCTGGAAACTTTTCACCTCTACCCAATCTCAAATTCTCTAATTCCTCTATGATGATCTCTACAGTATTTCCATGTTGAAATTGATTTTTGAATGCATCTTTCATTAAGTCCCAAGTTGTAAAATGGTTCTCAACAAACTGGCTGAACCATTTATCTGCTAATCCTTCTAATGTAGCAGGGAAGAGTATCAAAAAGGCATCCTCTCTTCCCATTAAGCCTCTAGGTTTGCATAGTGCCAAAAACCTTCTAATATGCTCGTCCGGATCTTCCTGAGCTAGGCCTTTGAAAGAAGGAAATTTTATATTTAATCTTGATAGTAAGGTTTCCAAGTCTACCTGACCAGCCATGCTCCTTACTAATGAAGTTGTTGAAAGTGGACTAGATGATCTTCTAACAGCCTTCCTTCTTGTTTTCTTGCAGTTGACCCTCAATGTTTGGGACCGGGTTGCAGTCATGGGTAGTTCATAGTCCTCTTAGTATGAAATAATTGATAAGAACATGTACCTCTTAGTCCACTGAAGTAGTACTATCGACACTTGAATATTGGTTCTCCAATTGCAATATATCTTCTCCTATGCTCAAATCTCCTTGGAGGTCCCACCGGGCGTGCCAAATTTTGTTGGGGGATTCTTGGACAAGAAGGGATTTGAGTGTTTGTAGGAGAAAAGGGGAAGACAAGAAGAAAGATACACACTGGAAGCCTCTATCGGTTGATTATAATAAGACAAATACAATGTTGAAGCACAATACAATCCAATGCTTCTGTGCAAAATCCCAGAGAATGCTCAATTACAAAAGACCAAATACCCAAGGGGCTTGTTGTTGCCGGCCTCCTCTGCACCAAACCTCCACCTTCTCCAAGCCTACACTTGTGCACACCTTGCACCAAGCTTCCACTAAGGGGGAGGGATGGGTACCTTCTGTCGGCAGGCGCACACTTCAATAAGACCTTTGGATCCTTGGGGGACTAGCTTAGCACTTCTCTACACACTTCCTTGGTCACTCTTCATGCACACCTTGCACTTCACTTCTATGTGTCGCACACTGGGTGTCCCTTGCACTTCTCTCTCTTGCCTTGCTTAGACTATGCTTCCTCTTGCTTACACTTAGAATAGTCCAAGAATAGTCCTTGCCTTGATTTGAGTGTCGGTTCACGTACGCTCCTAACTGCAAGAGTATCTTGGTGCTCACTTTGATGTCCCAAGATTGTCTTTACAAGTGGCAACCAACGAATCCTTGTTTTGTCCTATAGTGACTTTAGGTTAAAACAAAAAAATTTAATTGGGGGGCCATACTTTCACTTCTGCGTACGCTGCCGCTTCACATACCTTCACATTTTCTTTTTAAGTCTTCACTTTTGCACATAAGAGAGGGTTCACCTGAACCTTCCAAAACACTTTAAAAACACTTTGAACCTTAGGGAAATTAGAGAAATACCTCTGCAACCTGCAACCCACTTTCTCCAATTTACCCTTTGTGGACAATTAATGGCGCACTACCTGTGCACTTTGTCACCTGTACTTCGAACACTTTGACTTTGCACTTGTTGACTTTGACCTTGACCTTATTGACTTTGACTAGTTTGACTTTGACTACGGTTGACTTTGACCAATATGACTTTTATGGGCTCAAAAATTAGTACTTGTATCTTTGTTTCTATGCAAGTACATGATCCAGATTGGAGCCTCAGTTGCAGATCTATTTGTCACATTGATTGCTATTATTTTAGCATGTGGCCATTGATTTGATATCTCATTTGCTAGTGTGATTCTTGGTATATGTGGATGGTGATTCCCACATGGTTATTTTGGTTCTATAGTCAATTTTACAGAGGAGATGTTGTCAAAATTTTATCGGTTTTTATGCTAGATCCTTTATGCTTGTGCGATAGCTTTGGATCATTGTTTATTTCCATTCACTTAGACTTGGTCACAGGTTGTTCATGACAGGTTGGATCATCTTACAAGATTCATTCTTGAGTGGGAGGTGTATCACCATATTGTTGGCATGCATTTCCATCAATTTTTGGCATATATATTGGCCATTATCTTTGGTTGGATCGATGAGAGGTGGTGACATATTACTCATTATTCTTTTGCTACTGATTATCTTGTTTGATTGCTCAGTTTACAGGTGATACTCTGTCTAATTTTATCCAGGATTCTTTCACATCTACTTAGTCACTGTGGAGACTTGGTGAGCAGGCTTATGCTCATGGTTTTATGTGCATGCTAGATGCATGGTTATGTGATAGGTTATTCACATGGTTTTTCGAGTCTCTTATTATATTGCTAGTCTCTTGGATTGCCAGCATGATGTCTTCTCGATTTAATGGCACTGACTTTCCGAGATGGAAAGCTCAGATGTGGCATACATTGGTTTGTGCAGGGTTACACATGTATGTGCATAGAGATGCGCAAAGGCCTCGTGACATGTCGGACCATGTATGGATGGATATGGATGCATTGGCCAGCTCCACTATCCGGTTACAACTTGTGGATTCTATATATGAGTCTGTAATGTATGAGGAGACAAGTTTTGCATTATGGAAGAGACTACATGATATGTATGCAAGTCCATTGACTCATGTGAGACATAGATCACATCGACAGCTTTGATGTTGGCACTGTGGTCGTGAGGGCCATATTCGACGACATTGCTTTAGGCAGATGCGATGACGACGTCAAAGATATACATGTGATGCATGTCAGGTAGTGATTTCAAGAGAGTCTATGGTAGTTGATTATGCTAGTGATGGTGATATCACTTTCTCCTATGGTTCATCTCACGATTCCTCTTGTTCATTGGATAACACACATATGGCTTGGTTGTTTGATGCATTAGCCACTTTTCATGTTACTTCACATCATGAGTGGTTTTGTCGATTCTCAGGTGAGAGTCATGGATGTGTGCACTTGTCGGATGGTATGACATATGACATTAAGGGTCTAGGAGATGTATGCCTTATGCTACCTAGTGGAACATCACTTATGCTCAGACATGTATGTTATGTGCCTTCATTCCCTATGAACTTGATTTCAGATAGCCAACTACAGGAGAGCAGATGTTATGCATTCCTTGGTGAGCATCATTTTTAGTTGCAATTGGGGCAACTTATGCTTTTCAAAGGTGCCAGGGTTGGGCACAAATATCCACTGCAGGTACTTCATGTGAGAGACAAACTTGTCTCAGTGGGAGTTCAGCCTTATGTGCAATGTGAGACTTTCCATGTCTTATTTTATCTACCTACAGATAGTTCTATTGACATTCATGATGCACATGTATGGCAGGATTCAGATGCTCCAATGGATGCACATGTAGAGCATGTTTTGGATGCTCATGATGCTTATATAGAGCATGATTTTATTGATCATGTAGATGCTGTTATGGAGCATACTTTGGATGATCATTTGGATGCTTTAGAGCATGATGTGGATGCTCATGTAGAGCACTATGATGATACTCAGTTAGAGTGTGATCATCATTTTCACCTTGGTGTTGATGTTGTGCGGCTAGCTCATGTGGAGCATGATCATACACTTGGTGTAGTAGAGCAAGATTGTTCTCATGGTACACAGTGTGTGATAGAGCAGTTTAGCTCTCATGATGCATAGCTAGACACATCCTTCGTTGATAGGATGGCTAATTTGGATGTTGAGCAGTCTGCAGTTATGCAATCATTCTTGGATTTGCTCATGCCAGATATTGACACAGATATGTCAGGTAATGTTGGTTTTGACGATGATGCTTTGGATTTCTTGTATATAGGCATGGCTGACATACTCAGGTTAGCCAGTATAGCACAGGTTTCATCAGCATTTGGGAGTCTGATGTACGAGTTGTTATGCTCGAGACCAAATATTGCAGTTGCTATTGGAGCATTTGCACTTGGACTTATCAGTCATTCGATGATTGACATAGGCATAGAGCGAGTGGGAGATTTGCTAGAACTTCATCAGTTCTTGCATCAGTCAGATGTGAGCTCGACTCTTATCGATATGAGTCTAGAGCAATTTGAGGTGCATGGATATACCTTGTTCGAGGCAATTGGTGTAGGATGATCTATATGGGTTGAGATCCATACTCTTCCTGTACATTATTGTATAGTCCTACATCATTCTTTGTATGTGTTACCACTTATGATCACATTGATCCTTAAGTGGGAGATTTTGGGGATGTAAGGTTCATGTGACCTTACCCCTATATTCATATATATACATCATATATAGAGCATTGCCTCAAGAGAGATCATTATGTGGGTTTTGAGGCTCCCACGCACTTGTGCGCATCTCTCCTCTGTTCTCTCTCCCTCCATCTCCTCCTTTGCTCCTCTTCTTCTGCACACCAAATCCCTTCATTGGTATCAGAGCACTGTATTGACCTAAATATCTACTTGGTTGGGTAGTTCTATGGGGGCCTCTACTCATGATGTTGAGCATTGTATTGACTTGGATATCTACCTAGTTGGGGATATGCTTGGGGTAGTTCTGTTTGACCACTTGTTTGTTGTATGGGTAGTCTTGTGTTGTATCATTACTGTACCGCCTTTCCATTGTGTGGTACTAGCCACTAGGGTTGGCTTGAGGTTTTGTTAGATTGGGACACACATTTTCCATACGATCACCACCACAGGTATAACAACGTTTAATAGATGTTAACCTAGGCATCTGCTTGCTAGAGACGCCTAGTTTCTGGGACACCTTTCTGCTGGGTCTTCTATAGGGCTAGAATGTTTTGACGATGATTGAGAGGAGCTATCCGAATCTATGTAGACCTTTGAAAGTTCCAATTCATCTCCTGAATTATCCTCAATGTCTATACAAATCTGCACACATTGTTCTAGAGTCCTCGATTCCTTTAGATGTACATAAGATCGTAGTTTAGAGCTCAAGAGGTTGTCTAAAAACAAAGACACTTGCTTAGCTTGTGAGGGCACTTCTGGCATTGGGCATCTCTTAATATACTGTCTAAACCTATGTCCTACGAGTCTGATTGTTTCCAGGGGAAACTGTTTGAAGTTATGGATTAATGAGGAAGTGTTATGCCTCATTCCACTTTTGGAGAATTCAGTGATGAATGACTCTAACAGTGATGAATGTCCCTAAATTTCCTTTGTCGTAATGGTTGGAACCAGGTTAAGCTCACGTTCTTCAATGTGAATCCAAAAGCATTGTATTGTGTGAACATATCTTCCACTTGCTCTGCATGCAACACTTGCTTAAAATCAGCAACATGTTCGTAGGGATTGCCTATCCCATCAAAGTAATTTTTCATTGACTTCACTAATTGGGTAGCTCTAAATATTATTGGATGCTCACGGGGTGTAGGTAGAGGAAAGTCTTCCGTACCACCTTGTAGTCTTGGTTCTCTTGGTCTTTCCATCCTATTAGTGTCCATGGTTGATCTGTCTTTCCCTATGGGGTGGGTAAAACTTACTTCTAGCTTTTCCTTTTTTATTTTCTCTTTGAGATCCATGGGCTGAGGACATCCTAGCCTTGATGGCTAGTGTGTGAATGTGCTCGAGATGTTGGAGATACCAATTCACCTCTCCATGTATATGCATATCTTGCATGATTAGGTACTACAAACACTCGTTTTGAAGTGTTGTCTAGGTATACTACCTTTTCGGGCGTATCAGGCTCCTTGAATTCGTAAATAGTGATTGAACCTAATTCACTAGGCTGTTCCATTCTATACCTCCAAAACTTCATTAGTGTCCTTATTTAGGAATAACTCAATGCTTCTATTATCCTGAGGGATCCATTCTAGATTCAACATTCTTTTCAGTACCGATTTCCCTCTAGGTGTCCTAGGTTTGTCTCTTAAGGGTTCTTGTACTTGGGTTCCTACTTTTGTCTTAGGAATAACTACACCAAACTCATTAGTGTGGTTAGGTTGATTATTTATGATATACATAGTTCCTTCCTTGTCTAAATATGCACCTCTCTCAAACTTAACCACCAGATGTTCCAACCCAATGGGTTGGTCAGGGTTGTGCAATTGAACCACTGATCTTCTCAAACCATCCTCATAGATGCGAGCACCTAAGTGGTTGGTTCGGACATATTCTAATTGGGTCCCGTAGGGTCCTTCGGGTCTTTCTAAATAAGCTATGCTTAACCCTCCTTCCAGTCTCTCCATGCTATAAGCCATTTCATAATCACTTGTCTCTGAGCTCAAGTCGTGTGGATAGCTTTTCAATTTTGGTGCCCAAGAGTGTGTTGTGGTCTTCACACTTGCTTTCGATAATCTAAGGCTTCGTTGATCTGCCTTAACTATGTGCTTCCCTGATCTGAGGTTCATTAATTTATCTCCCTTGCTCACTCAATGCGCATTCTGGTCGTCAGTACTTCTTTGTTCTTAGTCACTTGGTTCGTTTTCAATTCTTTTAAACTCTTGTCTTGTCTCAATGTACACGTCATGAATCGACTTTTTGTTGTATGTTTAAGTTCTCACAATATTGAAATTAAGTTCTTTTCTTTAGGTTATTTGGTATTGCACTCTCCTAGCTTACTCTTCCAGTTGAAAAATTAATGCTCTTGTACTTGATGCATTCCTATCGCATTGCTATTTCAATCAACAATACTACATGCACTTAGCCTAAGCTAACAATTGACTGAGGGGGTTGCGTATTCCTCCAACCTCGAGTCAGCTTCCTTGATCACTCTGGTGCCCAAGAAGATATCCTTTCCAAGCAATGCTTACTTCACCATTTGCCTTGCTTTGAATGCCCTTGGATGGCTCTCAATAGACTTGTAAAAATCCAGTGTTTAGACCACTCTTTAAGTCAATGGATGGACACTTTGATGTATACACTTTTAAGGGCCCTTTTTCTCTTTGTGAAATCTTCAGGTGCCCCTTGGTTTCCTAATCATAGAAGGTTTCCAACGAGCTCTAGAGCTCAAAAAACTGACTTGGTATGAGAAAGTTATGATCGTTCAGGATTTTGGGGGTTAAAACTCACAAACAGGGTCTCTTCAAATATAAGCTAAGGGGCCTCAAAGATGCACCAATCACTCAAAAATTCCCTCAAAATTGGCCTTGAAATTTGCTAAAAATTCAAGCCCTAATTTTTGTGTTTTGCCCGAACCATCACGATGATGTGCAAGGATTGCGATGGTCTAAGACTGTCACGATGGTCTACCTGAATCGCCGCGACAGTGTGACACAATCGCAATGATCCAAATCTAACAAGTTGTCGCGATGGTCCTAACTACCATATCATCGCGATGGGCTGATCTAGGTGAGTCGTCACGATGGTCTACGAGAATCAAGGCATCACGATGGTGTGAGACTATCATGATGGTGTGGTCAATCGTCATGGCAGTCCAGGGTCAATTGAACCATCACAATGGTCCAAATGACACGTGTGTCACCATGGTCCAATCACAATGGTGTAGGGTAGGCATGATCATCGTGATGGTCTACCTGAACCGTTGCAATGGTGTGAGACTGTCGCACTGGTCCAATCGAGTCATCGCAATGGCTTAAGCCAATCACGATGGTGACACCTTGTCACGATGGTGTGAGCCAATCGCGATGGTCCACCAAAAGGAGAATTTCGGGAATGCATCTGTGGATTCCCCTATGCGCAAGGGTGCTCTATGCCATGTTATTGATGTAATCCAAAAAAGTAGAGATCCTCAAACCATCGCGATGGTCCCAGGCAAATAGCAAATCTAATAGAAAATGGATATTCTTACCTTTTCAGAGCTTCCTTTCTGTACTGGAGTGGTTTCCCTGCAAGAAAACTCAATAACACACAAGCATGAACTAGCTCAAGAGCTCTCTCTCTCTCTCTCTCTCTCTCTCTCTCTCTCTCTCTCTCTCTCTCTCTCTCTCTCTCTCTCTCTCTCTCTCTCTCTCTCTCTCTCTCTCTCTCTCTCTCTCTCTCTCTCTCATGCGCAAATGAGGAAAATGGAGAGAATAGGTGCATATGGTGAATTTTTGGATTTTTTGGGGATGCAAGAAGATGATGTGACGATGAAAAGGGAATGTAGGGGAGGTGAAAAATGCTAAAAACAATGAAAAAACAACGAACAAACAACAATAAAAATTGAAATTAATTACCTTCCAACACCGGTTCTCACTATACTCTTACCATCAAGCATTCATCCTAGAACTTGATCCCCGACAACAGTGCCAAATTTGGTGTTGTTCTAGGTTAGGATAAGCTCCTCACTAAGAAGTTCCACCTCCTTAATTGTCAATTTGCAGAAGAGATAAGAGTGATATGAGGATCATGAACGTATGAAGTGAGTGAAGGTGAAGATGAGAAGCACGAGAATGCACACACACTTACACGCACACACACATGGTAGAGACAAGAGACAAGCACTAGAAGGTCATGAACAAGCTCTATTAATCAAGAACAATATCAAAAGCTTAAAACAAGCCCTAATCTCCAACAAGCTAACCTCAAAAATGAGCTTCCTAGCTGCTTTTATAGATTCTAGACTAGTTTTGACCAGTTTCATACCTAGGGTTCGGCATAGTTAAAAAATAGGTTCTCGGGGTCATTTGGAGGTCCAAATGAAGTCTAAAAGTTACCAAAATTGGTATGATCATTCTACCTAAACTCCTCAAGCTTGAGGACTCCTCGGCTTGCACAAAATGGAGTTGTTAAATACAAAGTTGGGTGTTTTATGGTACATATGTTATAAGAGTGATAATAATCACTATTTAAAGTTTGAAGAGAATATCATGAAATATGTTTCTTGAAAACAATGAAGTTGTCTGGTCCCTACAACTCACTGCACTCTTGTCTTTACATGCTTCCTCTATGCCAATGCCTCTGGCTACTGCTGGATGTACTTCCAACAACATTTAAGTGCCTATTGTTGTGCCTCTTCTCTAATGTGTTTGGCTTATGATTGTCTACTTTTTGAAGTCTAGCTAACATTGCTTGTGTAAGAGGCTCTTTGTAAAGCTTTACTCGACAACCACTTATGTAGTTTAGCAACAAATCTCTATCTACGGTAAACTAACTACCCCACTTGATGATACATGATTGACTATAAGGGGCCCCATCACCTCAAGAGCATCATGCCTAACCCCTATGGGTCTAAACTCACTTATGAATGCTTGCAAGAGTTCATATTCTTCACATTTTAGTGCTTGAAACTATATTATAGTAAGTTCCTTCAAAGTTAGGCCAAATGCATCATATTGCATCAAAAAATCTACAACATAGTCAACTCTGATTAACTGATAGAAGTTAGCCTCATGGGTTCTAGGGTCCTTGCCCCCATTAAAAATGCTCTTCATCATCCTTGCTACTTCAGTGGTTCAGAGGGGTCTACCTATGTTTAACTTTTAGGCGATTTGAGGTCTCAAAATCAAATTCTTGGGTTTGGTGGTGAGATGGCTCTACTTGACCTTGGGGGCCTTGGGAAACCATGCAAGGTACACCTTTTCAAAAAGTGCTCTCCCTTGATGAAAGTACAAAAATTGTTAACATGAAGAGAGAGGAAAATAATTCTACCTTCCCTCATCTACATATGTTGTTTCTCCTTAGAGAAAGCTTTTCATTTCTTGGATGTACACCTCAACTATCTTTTCCTCCGACAAATGTGGGTGGGTTTAGTAGAAATATGTTTTTCCTCTCTCTTCACACTACCAATGTTTTTACTTTCATTAAGGTAGACCACTTTTTGAAAAACGGTGTACCTTGCATGGTTGCATAGGGCCCCCATGGTCAAGTAGAACCATCTCACCACCAAGAATTTCAAGACCCCAATTTTCCTAAAAGGTAAATATAGGTAGACCCCTCTGACCCATTGAAGTAGCAAGGATGGTGAAAAGCATTTTTGATGGGAGGCGAGAACCTAGAACCCATGAGGCTAACTTCTGACGAAAAGTATATTTGTACTATTGAGTTACCTTGGGGGATCTTGTGCACTAGTATCCTTTGAGTAGTGGATGGTAAGTTTTGAGTTTCAATTTCCAGTGCCTTAGTCTTTTCACCAAAGAGATAAGAGATCAAGGGTTTCATGATCCACAATTGATTCTCAAGATCTTCCTAGAGAAATCGAGGTAAATTAGTCTTCCTCGAAGGTCTTGCACCCCCTTTTGATGACCAATGTTATTGATGAGTTTCGGTACTCTTGTTCACAAACCAACGTCAAGTTCAAAATATTGTACCTTAAAATCAATGTATGATTTTTAATCAAAATAGTTGGGAGCACATGGGAATTCTAAATGGGCTTTTTGCCAATCTCTAGAGCTCAAAAAATGTATTCTTTGCCAAAACATTATGATAATTCAGGCTCCTAGGGATCAAAACAAGCAAACATGTTACATGTCAATCATGGAAGCCTCTCCTTTCAATCTATGGCTTGATGGTAATGCCAAACTCTTGAGATAATATATCTTAAGCTCACGTATGTTCTAGACTATTTCAAAGTAAGCCCGAAATCCCTAAATATACTTAAGCAACTAATCTAGTAGATCACCGCAATCGTGGATTTGCACAAAGTAGAGTATGCACTAACCTTTTCATCGATCTGCAACCATTTACGATGATTTCTATCCTCTTTTAAGCCTAAATTCCACTAATGTCACATGGATGATTGCTCTACTAGAGCAATCTCATGTATGCAACTTGGTGTTTCATGTGAAGCTTTTGGATCCTTTGTTTAGTTCTAGCTTTCATCTAGATCTGTGAGTATTAATGAGTTCCACTTTCCATTTGTATATTGACTCTCTTGCAAACAGATGATTCTCTGACCCTTTGACCCTGGATTATTTTATTTGAATAATTTTTTTGCACTTGGATGATGACGAGCTCAATTTGCATGCAGTTTATTCGAGGAGATCCTAATGCATGAATAGGTCAAAGGAGCATGCAAGGTGAGTAAATAGACACACATAGCCACCTCATACACATCAGATTATGCAAATAGACACACCACACACAACAACAACACACACTAAAAGGGATTTTTCTCTCAGTTCGAGTCCAAATAGGATCAGTATCGATTCCTTCCAAATCTATTGACAAGACAACTTAAAGCACAAAACAAGGTCAAGACTCTACTGCCTCCAACCATTGAAATAGTTCATCTTACTCTTCTTGACTTTTTGTTCTTCACTCCTCTTTCTTATCTGTTTGGTATTGCTCCCTTTCTTCCTTTCTTGTGTGCATGTACATGGAAAGCCCCTACTACTTCAACAAGGTTGCTTTCCAAGTAGATATTTCCCATCGTAATACCAAGAGGATCTAGGACCCACATGGTGTTTGTATCCCAATCATGCATTACTTGCTATATCTTTAAATAAGGTCATCCTATGAGTAGAGGAAATAACCCTTAACGTTTGGAAATGTTATAACAAGAAATCTAGCGTGAAGTTAAATCCTTGCACCTTGTCTTGCATGTATCCTACTTCTCCACTAGTTGCAGTTGGCTATGGTATGCTAAGATGACAATAAAGTGAGCAGTCTTGGAGGCTTCAAACTCAATATGGACATAGTATACTCTATCAGTAGGTTAATAACAAAGCATCCATCTATTATGACTCCATTGATGGTTTTCCCCTTAACACTTAGGGTCCACCTTGGGCTCTTGTAGTCTAATAAAGGGTTAGTTTGGTTGCGGACAAACAAAATGTGGATGAAGAACATTTGAGCTGGCAAGTGTTGGCTCATGACGATGGCTTGTCTACCACTATTTTGTAATCATGAGGCCATATCATTTCTGGTTTTCAGTGGGTCACTCCAAAGACTTAAGCTTATGTTCATTACATTGCAGAGTGGCACTTGTTTATAGGTAGTTCTAAAGATATTTTTAGTTGTTATTGTTGTTTATATTATTTTATTTAACATAAGATTATAATTGAAACATCCATTAGTGTATTTAATTCCTCCCTTTTCTATGCATAGGCCTTTTAGATAGGGCTTGTGAAGAGATTTGCCTTACTAACATATACGTTCCTTTTGGATAGTGACCCCTTCCTTCATCTTGAGTATCTTGAAGTGCCAACTTACTATAAGCCTTTGAGGATCTTCCCCTTTTAGAGAGTCATTTTTTCCTTGTTATATTGAACCTTCACTTATTATTGGTCCTCCCTTCTTTTGTTGTCCTCCTCCGTGGGATCTTAAGTTTTTGAATGATCTTCCCCTTTTTTGTGGAGTCATTTTTTACATGATGTTTTTCCTTGTTATATTGAACTTTCACTTATTATTGGTCCTCCCTTCTTTTGTTGTCCTCCTCATGTATTTGGGATCTCGTCATGATGCCAAGGAGTTCTTCAAGTTGTACCACCTTAGTGCTAAGAAATCTCCCATCCTTGTTTGTACATGGTAGGGGAGTCTAGTGTGTGACCGTAATTATGTGTAAGAGGAAGGAGGTATTCATAGCACTTGTAGAAGGGGTAGTCTTTAGGTAGTCCTTGGTGTGGCCATCTTTGTCTTTCAGACACTGGTAACAAGGAGGGGCATCTTTAGGTAATGAGAATTTACTTAGGAATATCTACCATATCTAAAACACATGATAGGCCACTGGGGCCTACCTTGCCTCTACCTTCTTATCAGGTGATAATGGCGAACTCATTCATTTGCAAATGTTAAAAAGATTGATCTTCCAAGTACATTTGAGTTCACCAATTTTCACCTCTTTATTTTTTGCGATCTTAATGTTGAACATATTGGGATTGATAAGTTTCAACTATAGAGCTTTAGATCACAAAATCCAAAAAATAAGCAGAGTCTAGAATCAAGAGTAGTTTACATTGTACAACTAGAATTTTGTGTAGATGGATTCTTTAACAGATTTCGCATTGCAAATGACCTTACTAGAACCAAATTTGGGTCTAAAAATATCATACTAGTTTATGATAGATTAAAACACAATTACAAATTCATAATTCACGAAACTTTGTGTATGTAATTCCCATTGGGTAATATCCTCTTTGTGTATCATCCACCATTCCTCTGTTACTATATCTGATTACCGTAAGGATGGGCTCTTTGGTATGGGTTTCGGTTAAGATGTGCTCGTTTGTCTTGGTTTCGGTTGCCACCATAAAATCCACTTGATCGAATAATTCCTCTTTATTTTGACCTTCGTATGCTAACAATCCTTAGTGTCCAGAACGTGTTGCAACCCTAGATAATTGTCTCCTTCAACTAGTACTTTGTCCTTCAATCCCGGTTTACTTCTAGTCAACTCTTGATCCTTTCGGTCACTATCCGGTCTCTTCTTCTTCTTTCAACCTTCATCGAAATCCGCTCTAGAAGGGGATACTCATATGGGTAATTTATCTACCAAAGGTAGTCAATGCCATAGTGTAGGATTGGCACACACTACCCTGACTTGTCTACAGTTTCTAGTTGCCACTCCCTAGTGGGATCGCTAATGTTAGTCCTAGAATCCAGAATGACTAAACTAAGGGTTCTTGGGTGGTAGTTCACAGTTTAATTCTTGTAAACTATTACTTTTCCACTACGGTTTTTCACACAATACTACCTCAACATATATCTCCATAGAATGTACACCAAACCTTTACACTGTACATGCAAAGATTAATTTTTGTAACTTCCTCTCTACATCGATAGTTCTGTGAATTTTGTACAATTAAACACTTAACCTTATCATCACCTTAATCTTAACAATTAAATATTACCTTCCTTGACGGAGTTCAATGACATAACAATAGCGCTACAAACTTAACATTCAATTTAACTTCTATAGGTATTTTTCAAAATTTGCAGAACTATCAACCACTCTTAATCTTCACATGAGTTAAACTTTAACCACACACTAACTAATTGTTAATCAACAATGCAATGACAAAACAACTAATACAAAGATACCGAACAGAATAGATTAAGGAAACTTAGTCAGCACAATGATCCTCCTGCCATAAACGGTCCCTCTGGACTCGTCATGCCGGACTCACACATATGCGACTCTTCATTGTATTAATTCATGAAGAAAGGATTACAATGGTTGGCCAATACGACGCTTCATCGGAATTATAGATAGTTACAATTAATCACACCACCGGCCAAACATTCCCATGGTAGTACCAAGAGGATTTAGGACCCACATGGTCTTTGTATCCCAATCATGCACTACTTGCTATATCTTAACCAAGGTCATCCTATGAGTAGAGGAAATAACCCTTAACGTTTGGAAATGCTATAACAAGAAATCTAGCACGAAGCTAAATCCTTGCACCTTGTCTTGCATGTATCCTACTTCTCCACTAGTTGCACTTGGCTTTGGTATGCTAAGGTGACAATAAAGTGGGCAATCTTGGAGGCTTCAAACTCAATATGGACAGTATACTCTAGCATTAGGTTAATAACAAATCCTCCATCTATTATGACTCCATGGATGGTTTTCCCCTTAACACTTAGGGTCCACCTTGGACTCTTGTATTATAATAAGGGTTAATTTGGTTGTGGACAGACAAGTTGTGGATGAAGAACATTGGGCTGGCAAGTCTTGGCTCATGAAGATCACTTGCCTACCACTATTTTGCAATCATGAGGTCATATTATTTATGGTTTTTAGTGGGTCACTCCAAAAAATTAAGCTTGTGTTCAGTACATTGCATTGTAGAGTAGCACTTGTTTATAGGTAGTTCTAAATATATTTTTAGTTGTTATTGTTGTTTATTAATTTACCTAACATAAGAATACGATTGAAACATCCATTAGTGTATTTAATTCTTCCATTCTCTATGCATAGGCCTTTTACATAGGGTTGTAAAGAGATTTGCCTTACTAACATAGTTCTACGTTCCTTTTGGATAGTGACTCCTTCCTTCATCTTAAGTATCTTGAAGTGCCAACTTACTGGAGGCATTTGAGGATCTTCCCCTTTTTTGTGGAGTCATTTTTACATGACACTTTTCCTTGTTATTTCACTTCTTATTGGTCCTCCCTTCTTTTGTTGTCCTCCTCCTATATTTGGGATCTCGTCATGATGCCAAGGAGTTCTTCAAGTTGTACCACCTTGGTGCTAAGAAATCTCCCATCCTTGTTTGTACATGGTAGGGGAGTCTGGTGCATGACCGTAATTATGTGTGGAAGGAGGTATTCGTAGCACTTGTAGAGGGGCAGCCTTTAGGTAGTCCTTGGTGTGGCCATCTGTCTTTCGGACAATCGCAACGAGGGGCATCTTCAGGTAATGAGAAATTACTTTGGGATATTTACCATATCTAAAACACATGATAGGGCACTGGGCCCTAACTTACTTTACTTTCCTATCAGGTGATAATGGTGGACTCATTCATTTGCAAATGTTAAAAAGATTGATTTTCCAAGTACATTTGAGGCCACCAATTTTCACCTCTTTATTTTTTACGATCTTAAGGTTGAAAGTATTGGGATTGATAAGTTTCAAATGTAGAGTTTTAGGTCACAAAGTGCAGATGACCTTACTAGAACCAAATTGTGGTCTAAAAATAGCATACTAGTTTATGATAGATCTAGAAACAATTACAAATTCATAATTCAGGAAACGTAATCGATTCGACTATTAATGCCCAGTTTTCTACTAAGGTCGCAAGGCCAGAAGTTTCTCTTATCAAGTGAGAGTCTTTTACACAGGTTTGAGATGTCAAGTCAGTGCTTTGAGAAACTTTAAATAGACGCATCATTAATATTCTTAATAAGCTGATCAGTTTCATATAATCATAAGCAATCAATCATGGATAGAAATTTTTCCTCGCCAAAAGATTGCCTGTTTAATTTTGAATACTTGGAGTTCCAGCCACGTACGTTCAAATGTTCAACCATACAGTCTTAAGGACAGTTATCACTTATAAAATGTTCTGTCATATGCATTCACTTGCATTATTTAATTTCAATATATATCGATAGTCTAATTTGTAGTAGAGGGAAATGAGTAAAAGGACATTTTCTCCCATAAACATAGATCAATTGGAATCATTCTATCAATGAAAACGCATTTTCCAAGTAGCACATCAATGATCACTGAATTCTCTCCTCCTGGGAATTCTGCATCCCATATGCTAGATCAAGGTATTAGAATAAATTATGAGCTCTTTTTAGTATATTCTTTACCTCAACCCCTATCTGTATTGAAATAATAAAACCAATTATTAAGGTGGTCAAGTTTGGAATCAGTTACACATTGACTCGTAAGTTGCTTTTTAGTCTGTCCGACAATGTTGAGTATCTAGCTGCAGTGCATAAGGTACCTATAACTAAAACTAGCTTGAGGGATTATAGATCTTGATATCTCACTACTTCATGAATTAAATTGCATGATTGGAACAGCTCCACATTTAATTGAATCAGATCAAAATTTACCACTTAATTATGTACTACTAAATCCTTGTGGAAAAGAGTGTACTAATCAAAACGCCGTCTTACTCATCCAAAGTCCAAATGATACAACCTACAATAATTGAAAGAATTGTTACATGAATGCAAAACAAAATGACGCTCTAAAAAGCGAGTTTATCACAAATTAATATATTTAGAACTCGTAGAAAACATTGTTTTTTTTTGTTTGTCAAAAGAAAGTGAACTAACAGAATTAAGGCGGACTTCAATCCGGGTAACTGTATTTTGTTTGAATGACAATTTCAATATGACCCTAAGATCGAGTAAGAGCCTTGATATTCAGTAGGCTCAGTCAAGAAACTCACATCATCTACATAGATATGTATGATTGTGCATACATACATTCATATGACCTACATGCATATGTACCTACTTAACTATCTATCTATCTACTCACATGCCTACGTTTTTCCTTGCCCCCTTGTGGAACCATTTGAAATTTCAACATCATCACTTAAATTGCAACCTTACCAGCTCCCATTTGCTTGCTCTGTTTGAGTATTTTACGCTTTACATGTTTGAATGTTCTATTATTTGGTTGATAACTGTTGCATCTTTGCATCCTTGCTACCTGCTTGTTCATAAGCATATCTGGTTAATTACTTCCATGCTTTATTTTAATTTAATTACAGGCATGATTGCTTAAACCTTGTGTGCTTGTTTGCATGCACGCTCACATATTTGATTGCTTTTTTACCCACCTACTTCCTTGATTGATTACTTACCTGCTTGTTTGCTTATGTATCTGCATTCCTCTATTATGCATATGTTTTTATAAGAAGGTACATTTACGCACATACGTAGATCATTATCATGGCCAATATTATTCAGTTACAAATACACTTGCTGTAGCCAAATCTTCCAGTGCCGACAAAGAACTTGATTCTGAACTTGCAGACCGAGTCTTCTGAGACTGCTTCCATTCAAATAAACTTTGTACATTTTCAAGTAATCTTCACAAAAATGTCCAACTAGTGCAAAAATGATTGCAACCTACAAATCCCTTGAAATAAATGTGTTCTTCTGCATTATGGCCGAGAAAGGACTACTTGATAAAAAACATGCACCTGCCCCTTCCCATGTGTTATGTAAGTAAAAAAAGCCTAGTTCATCAAGACTGGATGATCTTAATGAAACTCGTACCTGCCTGTCTATTGTTACATGATCCTGATATAAGTTCAGTATCCTGCCTATCAAAGAGCACAAAATTTCTTCTGCTTCTCCTCTGATAAGGACCAGCATATAGACCATAGCATAGTTATGTGGTTTTCGTACATATCCACTCTTTAACCATTTTGATCATCTGCAAAATGTTCCTGATAAAATAAACTCTTTAGACTTAGTTCCAGCAGAATTAGCAATTTTGCCAATGATTAAACAGTCCATAGGGTAAAGTTTCGACCTCTGGCACAGCTCAAACTCCATTCTATAGATCACATTTTACCTCCAGAATTGCAAACAATATTCATCGAGCCTCTAATGCAGTTATCTTGCCCTTTCTGCTTCAAAACTTTAACAAGATATTGCTCATAAGGCCCCACCACAGTTACGTGTATGACCGTGGGTTCTGGAATTGTCCATAGCAATTAAGACTGCACTTCACAGGGTATCCTCATTTTATAGCATACCCTTATTTAGTGAGAACTGAAGTTCCTAAATTTCTAAAAGGCACAAGCTCAAAAACCCTCATATTCAGTAAATGGCTAGAGATTTGGCGATATCTATTCAGAAGGTTTGGCTTATTAGTGCACAAGTTCACCCTCGGACTGGAGCTCATGGGTTGATGCTACATTCACTTAGACGACCAACGCTCAATCCTTTATGCTGAAAGCATTCATTCGAAAGGCTGAAGCTCATAGGCTGCTACGGAGTCTAATATCCAGGTGTGTCCCACTACTTTAGCTCCAAATGTTTCTGCAAATGATTTGGCTTCAAGGTACCTTCTTTTACTCGAACCATCCATGTTGATTGCATTACTATCTGAATATACATCTTTGCAATAGACAATAATAAGGGACACCTTCACTCCCTTCTCCATTGAATCTGATATTTCATTGAGGACCATCCCTCCAGCTGCCGTAACAAGAGCTTCTAAGTCTGCCTTGTAAGCAGCAGCATACTCTCCCACAAAGTGGAAAATCAGACCTTCAAAAAGGTCATGCACCTGATACGGCAATATGATAACATCAACTAAATTTACCATTTTGTATCAGACAGGCAATCTATCAAGACCTTAGAATTTGTTTGTACAGTTGCAATTTCAAAGTTCAAGTCCGGGGGAGTAGGCCTCGGCCGAACCTCCATTTAAAAAAAAACATTGTTAAGTTTAATCCCACAATTACTTACCTTCTCAACCACCATAGCACGTGCATGGCGTGGCCCACCAATTAGCCCATGAATATCTAAATTGATTTCATATGGTTCTTCATTGACATAGCGCTTGGATGCCATGCAAGCAGATACCCCTGTGAAAAAAATTAAGCAAGAAAGCTTAATGACCATCATGCCAGATTACAAATACAAGCTGCATGAATGCTACAAAGGTGATGAAAATTGAGCTCCCTCATTTTCTCTCTCCCCCTCTTTTTTCTTTTCCTCCCTTTTTTTTTCTCCCTCTAGTCAACATATTGGAAGAAGCTTACAATCTATTTTAAGGATCCATTTTCCAGCCAGATTTGCCATAAGAAACTTGAACGTCCTCCTAGAAGCACCGACTTCATCGGTACCAACAATAAGATGAGTAACAGAAGGGGTCCATGCCTTCTCAACTTGCAGATGATAGAGTCTTGCAAAGGTGGCTAGCAGCTCCTAATTTTACAAGTCACAATTGACAAAAGAAAGTTACTTAGATTAAGAGAGATCGGTTCAAAAGAACAGGACAACTAAACAACTTACATTTGCCTTAGGGCTTAATCCAGAGCCACATAAAACCAGTTTCATAGCAGACCATTGTTGTGAAGGATCACCATTACAGGCTTCGACCTCCTCAGATGGCTTTGGTCCACAGGCTGCAATGGATGCAGAAGGAGTAACAGGGGCATCCATTGTCTTAGAGGTGCTCTCTATGGAGCTTTCATTCGGAAATCTTCCGGAGGTATGTTCAGGACAAAGAACTAAATAATTGGCCTATGTAAGGGAAAATTCGTGTTAACGTTAGAAAAAAACCCACAACTCAAATCAAAATATGCAAATGAAACCAGAAATTCCCTCACCTTGTTCCATCTGCATGGAATGGTATGAGCACATGGATAATGGAAGCTTTTGCGACAACGCTTCAGGTAGCACCCAAGAACTGCACCCCTGAGCCCACAAACATGACATTTCATTTTGTGACCTCTTGCAATTTCTTTCGGTATATTTTTTGCAACCTTATCCTCATAATAAACCCCAGGTGACCTGTATAAAACAATAAATTATGAAGTATAAATAATGTGCACATTCAGAACTCACAGCAAACTCAAAAGAAAGTTATACATACCATTCAACACAATTCTTATACACAATTAGAACTCAGAGAAAACCTGACAAGTAAGCTGCACATACCATTCAGCACAATTCTTATGCACATGATACAAGTGGCCTGATCGTTTTGTTACACTAACAGGAACTCCATCCTTGAAATGAATCATTTTCCCTGCAACCTGCAGGTACATGTACAGGCTAGATAAATTCAACCTATTAGGTAAAGTGTGACAATGGATCTTTACATTACCTGGGAATCAGCTTTGTGACAGAAGGCACAAGTTATTTCCTGCGCTCCCCGCTCTGATTGATGTGATGGAAGATTATTCATTTTGCTAAGGTCGTCCACAGGCTGATCATCTGTATTCTGAGCTCCCATATCAGGCTCTGGAATAGACAAAATATATGCAAGTTTCCAAAAGAAGTTATGCTGTCATAGAATTGCATGAAAGATTTGATTTCTGGCAGAAATAACATCTTACCTTGCTTCTGAGACTGATTCTGGTCACAGGAGGATGGACCAGTACTTGCCCCTGGATTTTCCTGTCCATGAGATGAAGAGTAATGCAAAGATGAATATACCCTTAACTTCTACTCAAACTTCAAATGAAAACTCCCAGCATAGATGACATTTTACCCGTCCACGACTATTGGAACGAAGCACCCGGAACTGCCTCCTGATCATATCCTTCTTAGAAACTTCAGGCTGTCCATTAATCGACTCTCGAACTGGTTCTGACACCTGTTCATCTACGGCAGCAGCCGATTCCATATTTCTCACTTGTCCATCACCCATCGTGATAGAAGCAAAGATGAGCTGCTTTTGTCCCCCTACTGATGCATTAGCAACAGTATCTTTACTTGGAGTGTCTACCATGGCACGAGAGCTTGAGCCTGGATCTTCATTAAGTAACCCACCTGTATCTGCTGGGAGAGGAGGACATGGGAGCTGTATCCGCTTTGGTGCAGGCAAGACTGCTGTACAAGCTAAATCCATTAAAGAAGCATCTCTCTTTCTGCTTTCAGATTCTGTTCCTACTACCACACTAGACAATCCCTTTCCAACTTCATGCTTCTGTCCCTTCATTGTGTTAGGACTCAAACATTCATCTGCTCTCTTGACAATAATACTCAGATCCCTTCCATCTAAAACATTTTCCAATTGAGAGTCTTGAGTGTCTGTCCATAATATAATAAGGGGAAAAAGCGAATCGGCATCATAACATGTTCAAACAATAAAGTTGAATAAATATGTCCAAATGGGGGAAAAAAGTCTAGCGGAGATAGTTATTATCTAGGAAAACGAAAGACTCTTAAACATTCATAAAGAACTGAGAAACAGGCTGGCCAAAAAGTGATCTATTTAAACTTTGATGTTAGTTGACTTGTCCAGCAGCTTTAATTGTAACATCATGAATACTCGCCCCAAAAAAGAAAGTGTAACCATCACATCACGATAGTCATCATTCGGAATACATACCCCTCGCTCCCTCCCCATCTCTCCCTCCCCTCCCCCCCTCTCCCTCCCCCCCTCCCTCCCTCCTCCCACCCCCCCCCCCCCCCTTTTCCCTCCCTTCCCCCCTCCCTCCCCTCCCTCTCCCTTTCTCTCTCTCTCCCCCCCCTCCTGCCCCCCGTCCCTCCCGCCCTCCCTCCTGCCCTCGCTTCCTCCTGCCCTCCCTCCCTCCTTCGCTCCCTCCCCCCTCCCTCCCCCCCGTCAATGTATTTATGATCCTATGTAAGGCACAATGATCACCCGTCAATGTATTTATGGGCCCGACCCGCTTGTCGGCCCACTCTCGTTCACTCATTCCCTCATTCGCTGGCCCCACGACGACCATTCCGTGGCAACCACCGTGAGGTCGGAGGTAACGTCCTCCATATGCCGGCAAGGCTGCCTAGTTCTCCGGGCCGGGGTAGTGCTGTAAGTCACTCTGGCACGCCATAAGTCGCGTCCCTTTGGGGTGGGGGCCTCCGTCCGCGAGACTTAATCTGGGGAGCAACACAGGGCAGTCCCTCCGTGCTCCACCGCGGGTGGGCCGGCAAGGTAGAGTGCTATGGAAAAACGGTGTTGCTTCCATGTGCCGAAACATAATCTGTCAGACCTGTTTTGCAAATATTGTAAGATCATTTAATTCAATCGCCTACGAGCTAAGCGCAAATATGGAAGCAAAAGGCCAACAAACCGTGTTTTACGACGAGGGAATGGCATTAGCCGGGGTAGTGAGCGCCTCGAGGCCCAAAACATTTTTTTTCTTTTTAAATGGAGGTTCGGGCGAGGCCTACCCCTCCAGGCTTTAACTTTGAAATTGAAATTGTACAAGAAAGGGCACTGTACGTGGAAAGTTGTATCTTGTGGCTGATGTGCCACCGTTTGTCCTTCCTTGTGGTAGTTGTGACCGCAGTTTAACCCAGCTATGTAAACCCCTGTTCTTGTGGGATAAGGGGGGTCCCATGGGTACTATGCCCAAAACATTTTTGGACGAAAATAAGTCCCTATCCTTTACTCTTGCACCGACATGCCGAGAGTTATTCAAAGTGAAGTGTCGTGCTACTCGTCGAGCCATAAGGGGCAAGGGAATGCACTATGTGGAAGACGATGGCCGACAGGCTCGTGGCCTTGCCCTCCTGTCACGCCCTATGCGGATGCCGCGCACGGGTCCCTTCGTGACTGGGGCAATTTTTCAAGTGAATCGGCCGGCGTGAATGTAAGTCTCACCGTGCGCCGCACGTCCATGCCTTGTGCCAAAACGTAGCTTGGGCCGCCGATAGGCTCGTTTTCATGTGGCCGACGGGTTTGCGGCCTTGCCTTCTCGTCCGTGCCCTATGTGTGCGCTGCCCACGGGTCCCTTCGTGGCCGGGGCAAAAATTTCGAGGGAGTCGGCCGCATGAACATAAGTCGCCCCGTGTGCCGCACGTTTGTGCCTTATGCTAATCGTCACTTGGGTGCGCCGATATTGGCCGGCAAGCATGTAAGTCGGGATGCCACATCTCCGAGAGGTGTAAGTCGGCAAGCGTCATCTCGTTCGTGCCTAAGGTTGGGGGACACCCGTGGGTTTCTTCATGGTCAGGGCTTGTCCTAAGGGTTAAGTCCACCGGAATGCGTAAATCACGCCGTGCAATCAGTCGCATGAATGCGCGGTAAGCCGTAGTGCCATAAAACACACAAAAGTATGCACCATAAGCCTCCTTGACTGTTGTAAGCGGCACGCGCTGTCGGTCACAATGATGCATGGCATGGCCGTTTTCGCAACGTAAAGTTGTGGACCGTCGATAGGCCCCTTTTCTTTGGTGGGAATTACCTTGGCCGGCACTTGCAGTCTTGGCTTCGCCGTGCCTTGATAATTATGGAAGGTCGGAAAGGATCCGAAGGGTATGCATGGAGTGGCAAGGACGCCTCTCCCATTATAAAACGGGCTTGGTCCCATATTGCTATATCTGCCCAAGACGGGCAAATTTTAACTTAGAAGCGGCTTTGGGCCTTAGTGTTCCACTTAGGCTCCTTCCTTGTGCGGAATGGCCCAATCTGCAGTTTGGATGGCAAAGAGCACATGGACGACCAATCCTGAATTGACTTAAGAGGAACTAGCCATCTTTTTTACGATAGGATCTTCTTGGAAGTCCTTGATCAGAATTGGCACATTCAGCCTAATAACAGGCAAAGTGCTATGACCCAAACTTCGAGGTCCACACTTATGCAAAATCCGGCTAAAGTGGAGCTTGGCATGTCCCGATGTAGTCAGAGTGGGGTGTGCCGTCCTTGTAAATTCTAGGTAGTTCCTTTGCTTCGAGCCAAACCAATGGTGTTAAGTTCACACCTCACTTGCATAAGTTAAGTTTCCCTTATGCATTTGCACGACAAACCATGGTACTAAGGACTCTACCCCAGATTCGAGGGTAAGAACACCATGCAGAGTCTCACAGCCATCATAATTTTCACCCTTTCGGCTTGATCGCAAACGAGAATCATCCTAGTTGCCCGTAGGTGAAGTTCTCGAGGACAACAAGTTTGTCGGAGAGGAGGTGGATGTCATGCCCCTTTGTCTCCTCCCTTGTTTTCTATCCAGCCCCTCATGGTGCTTGGGTGGTTTGCCCTACTGTCCCGAATTGTGCGCAACTATAAGGGAACTGGTAACAGTCCATGCCTTTGGACGGCGAACCAGCTAGGAATGCCCCCAATGTCAAGGCGACGAAGCACCAAGGGCGTAAGTGCTCAGCCTTCCCTTCCTCACAATGGGAACGTTATTGGAAATTAGGTAGGCCCATAACTAATATCACAGGTCCAAGTTCCATGGGTCCAGCATCTGCAACATAGATTCCAACATTCTTCCAATATTGACAAAACATGAACATACCACATTTAATCATACAAATGATGAGACAAAGATGGAGAAAGATTAGACAATATTTGTAAAGTGTTACGTAAGCCACTGTTTACTCACACTATCATATATACAAATGTTCAATTTACAATGTGGGAGCAAAACTCTCAACCACTCTATGTGAACAGAAATAGATGGATGAGTGAATATACAAATGTAACAAACATATTCAAATGTATGGACAGAAATCTGAATATATATGAGATGTGTGACCTAATAGGTTGTAGAAGAATGAATATGAGTGACAAAAAGAGGAAGGATAAGTCTAAAACTGATATTCAGCAAACCCTCGTCTCAACTTAGGCTATGGAAGACCCTAAGTCAGATACGTGTGTGAAAGGATCACATACTTACAAAATTAGCAAAGAATGCTAACAAGTTTGCTATCAGAAATCCTCAAACTCATATGAACATACCTTCTCGAACACCTCATCCAAATGTGCATAAAGCATACATGTACTGATTCTCTTGTACCTATGCCGAATAGGACGACTCCTCATATGGATGCCACTGCCTCCATAAACTCCAAGTAGTACCTGTGTGCATAAAGAGAATATGTACATGAATTCTTAACATAAGATGTAAATCTTATGTTAACCACCATCCAATGTCTTTGAAGTAACCCGAAATCTTCATGTAGAAAACAATCTTCAAATACATCATGTGAATGGCCGATCCACACCACCAAGCTTCTGCGGGGTAAATCCTCTCCATAAGCAAGAGTGTGAGCACACTCTTCTCCAAGAAGAACTCCATAGCCGCTCCTCAACATGCTCCAAGGTAGCACCATGGCTGCCCCATGTGTGCTAGAGCACCACCTCTACTGAGGGACCAAGCTCCAAAGCTTGTGTTGCAAAAGGTGTAGGATAAATTGAACAATGAGCCAATGGCTTCTTATATAGCATAGCTCTTGATAGAATAAAGCACTTCCTAAAGCTTAAAACACAATTGAAAAGCATAAGTTTGTAGCGATCGTTCAAGAATAAAACGCAATCGTAGCTTTCAACGTGATGCATTAATTATGCGATTGATGTTGTCCGCCGCCCGTTCGTGTGCTTTTATCTAAAGAGTTAAAGCAAAAAATCTTGAACGCATTGCGCTGCCGTCGCCCGTGGGATTCGAACTCATGTGGGCACTTTAGGAGGCCAACCGTCTAGCCACGGCGCCCAACGCCTTTGCTTACACAAGGACCGAACTGAATAGCTATACAACCTGTACACTGTGAGCTATGTGGACTATTGCACATATGAGAATTGATACCTTGACCTTTTGGCCATGGGACATTGTTTTCCAACAATCCCCCCTGCAATGTCACAATGGTACAAACTGAAGTGGATCTGCAAACTGTCATAAACTTCAAACATTGTTTTCCAACAATCCCCCCTGCAATGTCACAATGGTACAAACTGAATTGGATCTGCAAACTGTCATAAACTTCAAACTTGTACTCCCCAAATTGACCTTCAAACCTTTTCTTCAAAAGTCTTCTTCAACATTGAATTTGATTTTCCTTCAAAAAACCTGAATTTGCTGAATATGAACCATAATACTTGAGAAAATATGCAAACTAGATTTCCAATAGTGTATACATCAAGCAATCACTGCTTGACAACAAATGTAGCAAGTAGTGACTCTGAACCTGTTATCTCCTGTCTTCTCAAACCTGAAAACATACACTAGGATCCACATATTTGCATTTACCTTTTAAAAGGTTTCTCAACGTACTTCTGTTGTGTCATGTAGATACACTAAATAAAATCAGGAACTGAATCCTGGAACATGTGACTGACAACACACAATTTAGTGTATTATGAACACTGCTGGTTTATCTCTGACAGTACTCAAGTCAACTCAACTTATGCATCTCATCAAAAAATATATGATGTCATCATGTCTTCATCCGTAAATCCTTCATACCTCTTTCCTTCAGAACTTTTAAACATAAATGTGTGCACCTCTCAAACATACCTCTCTGAAATATCAAGCTTCTCTTCAATAGAACTCTGGAACCTTCTCCTGAACAGGAACACCTAACAGGAACTTTCTCCAGACATTTTCCTTCTTCCTTCTTCTTTCAAAGCTGGAACATAAAGAGAAACTGACAAAGGAAATATAGGAATACCTGAAATAGGAATACCTATAGATATGACTCTGCATTCTTTTACACATGGCTGAAAATAAGTCTTCATGTTTCATCACCCCCCTGATGATTTAACACTAGTATCCAGAATTCTTCAAATATATCAGACTTTATGAAATCTGGAACGTCTTCCTTCTTTCAATAAATCTGATACATAAGTGATCAAATACCTGTATCTGAAACAAAAAATTCTGAACCCTTTTTATTAGCACTGCAGTTGCCAATAGCTTCCTGTTACTTCCTCAGCTTCCCATATTGTAGAATAAGGTTGGTTGATCCTAACATAACAAAACCTTGCTCAAAGCATTTTAGGATCCATAATCTTCTGCAACATAACAAGTATCTTCTTCTATTTCTCTGCAACACAAATCTGATAGAATCTGAATCTTTGACTTACTTCTTCCAATGCTAAGAACTTCACAAACAAAGGATAGACAACTGACTCATACTCAAGATCTTTCATGACCTTCAAGATCATCCAAGATCATATAAGATCATACAAGATCTGTCTAGATCTAAAAATATCTGTGTAGAATCTGCTCTTATCAAACCTTCATGACTAAATGTTTGATTTCCCAAGAATCTGCAACTACTACTTGAAACATAAGTGGACAAACTTCTCACCTTGAGAGCTCCAAAAGCTACAAGTTGATACTTCATATCTTCATATTCTACCCGGGTGAAATGTGATAGCATCTGCTTGACTTTCTTTTGGCTAACTCCATTTCTTAATCAAATGATAGGATGTGATGGAACACCTTTTTGAATACAAGCATGTATCCAAGACAAACATAGAATGTAGATTCTCCATCTGAAAATGATATCAACATCTTCAAACTTCTCTTCCATACCTTTTGTTCTCTTTGTCTTGAAGTAGTAAGCACTCTTAACTTCTTCAAATGTAATCTTTCTCTTCCTCTAGTGCTAAGAGTAAGAGGCAAAACAAACATAGTATATAAATGGAAGTGAATATAGAATCATGTTTTACCATCTCCTCATATCCTGAATCAAAATTCTGTTTCAAATGACTGATATGACTGAATTCACCAACCTTTTGTCTGAATGATGAATTACCTTTCTAAAGTTACCTCTCTAGATACAAAATGTGAGCAAAAACTTCCAACCTACTTCCAACACAAAATTGGCTGAAAACAAAACTTATGCTCTCCACATTTGTCTTCTTAGATAAGCTTTCTTGCCATGAAAGAGATCTCTCAAAACTCTCTAAAAAAACCTCTAGATACCTGTTTTGATGTAGCCTTTATCTTTCAAATAATGAAAGTGTATAAAAGCACTCCTTGAATCCTTCAAATCTCTTCATAACTGCTCTTCTAAGATATGACCTGCAAATGATAATCTGATAATAGAAACTGATACCTGTGATTTGATGTTGATCTGATTCCTTCATCTTCTCCAAACCATTGTTCTTCCTTGAATTTGAAGTAGCCTTCTCTTCATCAAGTCTTGGTCTTCAAACAATACTTTCTGTAAAGTATTTTCATACTTTTCCAAAAGTATTCGGCTGCTAACAGATCAACTTCATACTCCACACTGATGAATAAACATGTGATCGAATTGTCTAATTCTCAAATCTTTACTCATCTAAATTAAGTGTGTATGTCAAATGTCAAATGTTCTAAGATGCACTTAAATCATATGTTGTAAACCAGGAAGTCTAGGAACATGGGAATCTGAGAGCCTGAATGAGCTCTGATACCAAAACCCTAAAGCTCTGATACCAAATGTTGGAAATTAGGTAGGCCCATAACTAATATCACAGGTCCAAGTTCCATAGGTCCAGCATCTACAACATAGATTCCACCATTCTTCCAATATTGACAAAACATGAACATACCACATTTAATCATACAAATAATGAGACAAAGATAGAGAAAGATTAGACAACATGTGTAAAGTGTTACGTAAGCCACTGCTTACTCACACTATCATATATACAAATGTTCAATTTACAATGTGGGAGCAAAACTCTCAACCACTCTATGTGAACAGAAATAGATGGATGAGTGAAGATACAAATGTAACAAACATATTCAAATGTATGGACAGAAATCTGAATATATATGAGATGTGTGACCTAATAGGTTGCAGAAGAGTGAATACGAGCGACAAAAAGAGTCTAAAACTGATAATCAGCAAACCCTCATCTCAACTTAGGCTATGGAAGACCCTAAGTCAGATACGTGTGTGAAAGGATCACACTTACAAAATTAGCAAAGAATGCTAACAAGTTCGCTGTCAGAAATCCTCAAACTCATATGAACATACCTTCTCAAACACCTCATCCAAATATGCATAAAGCATACATGTACGAATTCTCTTGTACCTATGCCGAATAGGACTCCTCCTCATATGGATGCCACTGCCTCCATAAACTCCAAGTAGTACCTGTGTGCATAAAGAGAATATGTACCATGAATTGTTAACATAAGATGTAAATCTTATGTTAACTACCATCCAATGTCTTTGAAGTAACCCGAAATCTTCATGTAGAAAACAATCTTCAAATACATCATGTGAATGACCGATCCACACCACCAAGCTTCTGCGGGGTAAATCCTCTCCATAAGCAAGAGTGTGAGCACACTCTTCTCCAAGAAGAACTCCATAGCCGCTCCTCAACATGCTCCAAGCTAGCAGCATGGCTGCCCCATGTGTGCTAGAGCACCACCTCTACTGAGGGACCAAGCTCCAAAGCTTGTGTTGCAAAAGGTGTAGGATAAATTGAACAATGAGCCAATGGCTTCTTATATAGCATAGCTCTTGATAGAATAAAGCACTTCCAAAAGCTTAAAACACAATTGAAAAGCATAAGTTTGTAGCGATCGTTCAAGAATAAAACACAATCGTAGCTTTTAACGTGATGCATTCATCAATGCGATTGATGTTGTCCGCCGCCCGTTCGTGTGCTTTTATCTAAAAGAGTTAAAAGCAAAAAATCTTGAACGCATTGCGCTGCCGTCGCCCGTGGGATTCAAACTCACGGTGGGCACTTTAGGAGGCCAACCGTCTAGCCACGGCGCCCAGCGCCTTTGCTTACACAAGGACCAAACTGAATAGCTATACAACCTGTACACTGTGAGCTATGTGGACTATTGCACATATGAGAATTGATACCTTGACCTTTTGACCATGGGACATTGTTTTCCAACAAACATCGATTGTCTCTTGCATCATGAGTAGATGCCTTGCAACGAGCACCCGGTCAATCCTTGGCCGGTCTCGTACCTTGACGGCCGGGCAGGTCGGCCCCTCCCTCGTCTTGCCTGCTCACTCAAACGGGCTTTCGACATATATGGCAACGAAGACCCACTACGACTCTCAGCAATGGCAAACTTGGACTTGACAACAACGTCTTGCCGGGCCGGCCTGCCTTTGCAAACCATCCCTCTTATCTTCTTGGTTAAGTCCCGCTTCTTCTACCCAACCGGCGTTCGGGCCATCCAACACTTAGTCCCGCTCCGGCTCTTGGGTTACTTAAGGGGATTGCTCCTTTTAACTCCGTGGTCATCAGTCTCCTTGTGGGGTAGGAAGAAAACCCCCCCTTGGAGCGAACGATCACCCCTCCCCCCCCCCCCTCCTCTCTCTCTCTCTCTCTCTCTCTCTCTCTCTCTCTCTCTCTCTCTCTCTCTCTCTCTCTCTCTCTCTCTCTCTCTCTCTCTCTCTCTCTCTCTCTCTCTCTCTCTCTCTCTCTCTCTCTCTCTCTCTCTCTCTCTCTCTCTCTCTCTCTCTCTCTCTCTCTCTCTCTCTCCCCCCCCTCCCCCTCCAAAACCTCCCTCCCCCTTCTCCCTCCCTCTCCCTTATATGAAGGGATTCAATTGGATAGAATCTATTATGTTGGAAACACAACTTCCACTTGCCCATGGAGTGACAAGAAGTGTTATAACCTATAAAACTAGCTTTTGGACATCCACTATGAATCAATAATGCAATCATCTAGCTCCTTTTTTTACCAAAAGACAATGTATGCCCATATTGAAGTCCCATTCAACAAACACAGATATGGCATCTCCACCCCCTTAGGTTCCTCTCTAAACATAGATACGGTTTCTCCACCCTCTTGAGTCCCTCTTAGTCTACCATCTCCTCCTCTCCATTCCCATTCACCAAGACCTTCAGTTGCGCAACACCCTACTCCCTCTTGTGGCCCCACCACACCTCTTCCTTCTCATCCTATTTCTCTACATCCTTCGGCTTCAGCTAACCTTCCTCTCCTCCATAGTTAAAAAAATCGTACGGTTTTTCTTTTTAAATCGTTTAAATCGCATGCGCGATTTAAATCGCAAACAGCAATTTTTATTCACATTTTTGGCAAAAAAATTTCGAAGGGTTTTTTAGATCGTCGCCGATTTGGACACTCCTCATTCTTTGCAACGCACGCATTCGAAGCTTTGGCCTCTTGAGTCTTCTTCATTGGAGAGAGAGAGAGAGAGAGAGAAAGAAAGAGAGAGAGAGCTTTCGAGTTTGTCTTGAGTATTCAGCTTGCCTCGGCCCTCTTGAGTCTTGAGTATTTAGTAGCCAGCCTACCTTGGAATCTCAACACTATAGAGAGTTTTATCATCATGGGAAGAACTCCTAATGTTATTCGCAACCATGTGAAAGAGCTTGGCAAGAACACATGGCAATGCAACTATTGCATGGGGGTTTACACGGGCACTGCATCTCGTATCAAAGCTAATCTCCTTGGCTTAAAAGGTGGAGGCATTGGAAAATGCACTTCTATTCTTCCAAGGATTGTTGAGGAGCTAACTGCTCAACTTCAATTGAGCGAAGGGGTGGATAAGATGCCAATTGGTTCATCTTCATTGTCACATAGCAATGAAGAACAAACCAATCCTGTTGATTTCATTGATTATACCCCTAGTTCATCCAAAAGGCCCCGCACTGAGAGCATTAGCTTAGTGAACATATCTGAGGATCCTAGACCCAAGATTCCAGAGAGCAATATATTTGTGAAAGGTAGAATGAGGGCTTGAATACAGAAACAATCAATGAATGAAGCAACCCGAGAGATAACCAAGCTCTTCATTGAATGTGGTATCCCATTCAATGTGGCAAACACACTTGCATGGAAGAGGGCCATGAAGGCTGTGAGTAGGATTGGTTATCCTTGGAGGGTCCATCGGGGCAAGTCTTACGTACCTCTGAGCTCTCCAAACAAAAGACATTAATTGAGACAGAAATGTTGTCATTGAGGAGCTCATGGGAAAAGTATGGCTGCTCTATTCTATGTGATGGCTGGTCAGACATGAGGAAGAGGAATGTTTACAACATTCTTGTCTCCTCATGCAAGGGCTTAGGATGTGGGGAGTGAAAATGTGGTGCAAGTTGTGACCGACAATGGGGCTAACTGTGTGTCCATGGGGCGTATGGTTGAGGATATGTATCCCAAAATCAAATGGACACCTTGTGCATCACATAGCTTAGATCTACTCATGGAAGACATAGGGGGAATTCCATGGGTAAGAACCATCCTAGATAAAGCCAAATTTATAGTGAAGTTTGTCACTAGCTGCCCTAAAGTCCTCAACATTTTCCGCGCTCACTCCTCCTTAGATTTCCAAAAACCTTCTCTCATCCGTTTTTGTTACATGTACATAGTCGTTGATAGAGTCTTGAGAGTGAGGAAGGGTCTTTTGCGCACATGTGTTTCAGAAGAATGGTATCAATTATCTGAAGTTAGAGCACGGAATTCTCTCTTCACAAAGTTTTCATCTCTTGTCATGGGAGAGGATGAACTTTGGGTGAAGGGAGAGATAATGGTAGCTTCTATTCAGCCTGTATACACTGTGCTCCGCATTACAGATATGGAGGGTAGCACTCTTTGCCTTGTATACGAGTACATCAACCGTATACAAGATTGCATCCCGCGAGTCAATGGACTTTCAGAGGAAGAGTAAGTTTATTGCAATTCTCTATTTGTTTATGTTCATTGTAATTTGTATGATTATAGTCTAGATAATTACTTAGATATGTTTTTTAATTCTTTTAATAGAAAGAAGGGTTTATGTGATGCTGTCCAAAGTCGATGGGATTGGTTTCATAAACCAATCCATGCAGTTGTTCATATTCTTCATCCACTATGGAGGAGTGAGGAGCAATGCACAAACGAGATTCTTGAGGATAGCTGGATTGAGTACATCGCAAGATGGACAGGTGGTGATGTAGCACTCTTGTCTCAGTTGGAGGATGAGAGAGTGCGTTCCGTAGCATGGAGAAATATTTTGGGCAGCCTACGGCACGGCTACAAGAGAATCAGCTTTCTCCTTTCACATGGTGGGAGAAATATGGAGTTAGTACTCCTATACTGGTGAGTGATTTTTTAGTAAATATTTCATCTTATTATCAAAGAATCAAGTTTAAATAATTTAATTATGTGTGAATCGCAGAGAAAACTTGCCTTGCGGATACTTTCGCAAGATTGTAGTAAAGGACCTGCAGAGAGGAATTGGAGCACATGGGCTCTATTCCATACAAAAAAGAGGAATAGATTGAGCCAAGCGCAACTTGAAAATTTGGTGTATTGCCATTGCAATCTCAAGTTGTTAAGAGTCTAAAGGAAATAACATTGCTCCTCTACAGGTAAATAAATTCTGACATTTAGTCATGCATTTAAAATTTATATTTGTATTTAGTATACTCTGATCTATAATTTTGAAATTTTTAAATTGCAAGTTAATGTAGATTCTATTGATATCAACCATGTCAAAGATATCCCTCAAATCCCTCAGGAGGAGAGAGAGATCTTTGCCATGCTTGCGATGGATTAAGATAGGCATGTGCGTCAGACCCGTAGTCGCACTCGAAGAGATAGACCTCACATAGGTACAATTTACAAAGTTCAAATTATAATATATAGATAAGATTCATTCTACACTCTATTTTATGAAAATATAGTGCTATGTGTAGATGATCCATCATTGCCATCTACTAGTCGACCACGGAAGTATTATTCGAGACGAGGTGGACGAGCCCGAGGTCGTGGACAACGCGGTGGGACATCTAGTGTTCGTGATATTGGTGGCCCTGGGACTTCTACAGAGCATGCACATGATTGGGAGGAGTTATCAGCCTCGTCTTCTAGCGGAGATGATCTTGGCCCAAACGCTGGAGCGATTGTAGCTCAGTTTGGACATTCAAAGTCGGATACTACATCATCATGGGCTAGTACATTTGATGAGGATCCCATAGATGATGACTCCATGGATGACATTGAGGAGTCATGACTCATGATTCATTAGACATCTTAGATTATAGTTTGTCATGTGATAGTGATCACTCTATACTTTTTTGTATGACATTGCCACTTATTCTATGGTTTTTGTGCGTTCAGATATTGACATTCATGTTATCTTTTACTTTTCATCATTCATGTAATGAAATGTCATTGATCACTATCTCATTTATGGTGTAAATTGCAATGTAGATATGATGTTCATGATTTACCATTCATTTAAGTTCTACGATGTATGACTCATCGATGTAAATTGTAATGATGTATCATGTAATGGGGAGGGGTTCTAACTTCTAGAGTAGGTAATTTATGTGTTTTTGGCACTAAATGTACTAGGGATTGTGCATACCTCAAATATAACAAAAAAAATAAAAATCTCTCTTGATGAATAAAAACCTCGATTTTTATTTTTTATTTTTTTAAACCTCTACAATTTAAACGATTTAAATCCCAATTTAAATCTCTACTTTGTACTATGCTCTCCTCCCCCAACTTCATCTTCTCGCTCCACTCTAAACACCACTACTACCATGATTTCTATACGTACCTTCATAAGTTCAGAGTTATCCAAACTTACGAACCCACGATAGAGAATCACAAACACATACACATAAGAAAAAACAACAAAGAAAAGCAAGAGACTACACAAAAAATAAGATCAATAGTGGACATGAAAGTAAGCAAGAAAGAAAACTAATACAAAATGAACCACATTAAAAAATAATAATCAATATTTAAATTTAAAAAACATAAATAAATTAAAAAATTAAAAATTATTAAAAAGAAATAAATAATAATAATAATAGGTTTTGACCAACAGACGGGTAAAGAACAAGAAATTTTTCTTTTTGCAAGGCAAATGCACAATCTCTCCAAAAGCACTTTTGTAGAATTTTCAGTTCCCAAAAATGGCATGCGCCAAACTTTAAATTTTAAGAACCTCTCTATATTTTAAGAGCCCCTCTAAATTTTAAGTGCCTCTCTAAATTTTAAGAGCCTCCACTAAAATTTAGCAACTTCCTCTAAATTTTGGGAACCTCCACTAGAATTTAAAAACATCCTCCAAATTCTAGAAGCCTCCTCCAATAAAATTTGGGAACCTCCACTAAAATTTAGGGACTTCCATTAAATTTGAGAGCCTCTGCTAGATAACGGAATTGCAGGGCTCTTGGCATGCCCTTTCAAATAGAGCCTAGATACTCTAGTTTTCTATGCATTAGAAGCAAGAATTTTATTGCCTTACTCATGTATGGACTCATCTCTAGAATGTCCATAAAATATAGCTTCATCCAATAAGAGCATAAATACCATGTCTTCGATAGCACTAAGATAAACTTCTATGACTAGATGTTTTCCATGTTATTACATGATGACCCCACTCATCCACCTAATCTATGGGTGATTCCAACCATTGTTACATTACAACGCACTACGAGTGCTTCACAAGACATTGCTTTGCACACTTTTTGTTTAAGCAACAATAATCTAGAAATTATGTTTTCCTTTGAAAAGATACGAATATACTAAAACTCCTGTTCAAGATATCCAATGCATACAATACAAAAAAGACATAATAAAGCTATAAAAGTGTAGAGATTCATTTAAATATGAATTTCTTATGGAGCCTTATCATCTTGAGATGCACTTTCTTTGTTTGGAGAAGAGTTTCATCCTAGGCCGTCAAGGGCTAGAGTACTTTTCATTGTTCTTTTGGAATGAATTCTTTGTTGCAAATACATGTACTATAAGTGGAGTTCAAGTTTCACGGCTCAACCCTTTCATTATCCTTGATCCTCTTAAAAATCCCTAGATTGTTGTTTAAAGGCTAAGATAACACCCTACATTTGTGTTGTGATTCTTGGAATAATGGATGTTTGATTATTGATGGTATATTCTATGATTTGTGATGAAAAAACAATGCCTTAACTCATGATATTATGGGGCATTGATCTTCAAACTCTAGAGGTTTTGATAATTAATTGATGAAATAATGTAAGATTAACATTATATAAGACCAAATCTTGAAAATGAGTGATCAATGATATTACTAATGTAAAAATGATATCTATCTGAGTTTCTAGTACCAAAATCTTTAAGCAATCAAGACACACATAGGCCATGAGCTAACTAAGTAGTTGTTATTGTATAATTTTACAACTTTTCATTTGTAGATGCATTCTTATGGCATACTTAATCATATGTTACTTTGCATATATCCTAAGACCTCAAATAACTAAACAAAAACATACATACAATTTTGAAAAACAAAAGCTTTTTTCGCAATGCCCTCCTCAAAATGTTGCACTATTTGAAGCACATTGCAAGTATGTTGCCTTTGCCATTGCGAAAGCGTTGCCATGGCAAGAATATATAAAAATTAATAGATTTTTTATACATGGCTACTTCCAAATTATAAGGTTGCAACAAGTTCCTCCTTTCATTCACACGTCCATCATAAAGCCTCGAAAAGATTAGATAAATCTAGTGAAAATCTTTATCAAAGATTTCACTACGTATGGAAATAACTACGAGATATATAACCTCCATAGTTTTGATTATTCTCCTATAGCTATTATGCTTGAGATGGTCCACACAAGGAGCTTAAAACATATGTACTTCAATCATAATGAACCTAATTTTGAAGGAAGTTAATCTCGTATATTAAAAATGAGTCCTTAAGTTAGTTAACCAATGTCATTTAAAAGAAAGCTTTGCAAGTTGTTCATCCACTAATAGATTAAAAATGGAAAGTTTTTTGCACATTTTGTTTTTTTTTTTCCCAACTTGCAATGATCAAACATAAGTGTCAATATTTAAGGGTAGTGCACTTGTAAGTGTGAGTTCAAGTTTTAGATAGCACCTAGCCTTTTCGTTACTCTCTGTTAACTATGTTGGATAATGATATGAGCTCCTAAGCAGAAATAGATTACAAATTCATTAATAAAGACTAGGAGTAAGGCAAGCTGCTAAGCACCTAGAAAGTAGAGTAATGAGTAGGTCGCAAAAACCAAGTTTTTATTACATCCTCGTACATACATCCTACATTACCCAATGAAAATGTTGTTTGGGTGCCATACCATGGTACTTTGACAATAACTGTAGCTACACAAGTGCATAACTTATAGTTTAATAACGTAATGTGATATGACTTCATCACACATGGCTTTGCTTCTTTCAGTTCTTCTACACTGATATGATTAAATAATTTAAAGTATGGATATGTGATTAAACAATATGCAAGACATTTAAATAGATTTCATGTGCCCAACGCGAGATCTGAGGAAGACAACATAACAAATATATCTAAGCTAAGGATGAAACCCTAATGCAAACGAAGATGAAGAACTGAAACATGTACATCCTGTCAAGGGCCAAAAGGTAACACCATACAAATCTAAGCATCAAAAAGTACGTTGCTAACCCATTTGTAACATACTACCATTCTATTATAAGCTCCATGATGAAACTTGCATAATGTTTGAAGGGGTGGAAAGGGGCATGGGAAGGGGACGGGTGAACCTTGTGATTCAGGCGAATTGTGGTCTTACTTGCAATAACAGAGCCTGAGAAAGTCTCCAAGTTCTGAAAAATATCAACCAGATCATCCATTTCAGGTGCAATCCTGGCTTCTAAATAAGCAAACAGAAATTTTAGAAAGTAAGAAATGGTAAAACTAGTTGGATCCTTTTACTTATAAGGCTCTTGAAAGTTTGTACTCACGTGATGTTGCAGCAGGTTCTTTGCACTTTGGACAAGCCGATATTGTTTCTATTGACTGAACGAGGCAGGACCTTAAAGAAGAAATTATGTTACCAATATTAAAAGAATAAAGTCATTATATAGACAAATTCACTCCTAGAAAAGAAACGGTTGTTGCGGGATACTTACAGACAAAAGTGATGGTTACAACTGAGGCATGCAGGTTCCCGAAAGAGGTGATGACTAGACAAATGGTAGAAAATCAAACAAAAAAACAGGCATAATTAATTAGAAGATAGCATTAATAAACATTCACCAATCTATAAAATCAAACAATCGTATCACAGAAATGACAGAGATAAAGTAAGACTGGAACCCCACGATTCGGATGTCATGGAACAAAATGCGAGAACTACTGACTTATGACCCTTTCACAAACAACATGCAGCTCATTCAAAACTTGCATACGTAAACGAAAGCAAACAGTGCCTATGGCGTTGGATACGCTGAATTTCCGGTAATTTGTTCGGGTTCGGAACAAGTGTGCCTTCTAGATCGGAAAAGAAGCAAGTGACCTCATACCACAAGGAACAGGTCAGCGCCTTTCGCAGTTTTCCCAGATGTGAATGGAAATCGGAAACATCGAAACACTGCGGAAGGGACGTAGAAGGAAGAGCCATAGTCAGAACCGACACTACTTAGAACAGATCTCCCTGTCGACAGTTGCGAGCAAGGTTTTCTTGGTCTCACGGGCAAAGGCCCGCACGCTAGTTGTGAGCCAGTCTCGAAGGTGCGTCAGCTGGAAGGGAGCCTGCGTGTGCCTGTGCGAGAGCGTGCGTGCGTGCGCGCGCGTGTGCCTATGAATGTCCGTGTGAGGAGGGGATACGTTTTCAGGTGGAGAAGCGGAAAATGTGTAGGCTTTGGATGTGTGCATACGCAATGTCGAAGCAGGCACACGTGACACGAAGCACATAGAGAGAGAGAGAGAGAGACAGAGAGAGAGAGAGAGAGAGAGAGCTTCCTAGCTCGTGGGCACTGGGTAGTCAAAATCTGTTGACAAATTTCCGACAGAAGTTAGTCAAAGACTTTGTTGACGTAGGGAATCAACCAAGCGGACACATTAAAGTGATTACTGGCAACTCCATGTCTTACTTTGAACCTTTTGAATTAGAAAAATTTCTGGCATAGAAAAAACCTGAAAAAGAGGATATTTAGTAAGTGAAAATAGAATATAAAGTTACATAACAATTTTCTTTTTTTTAACATGCACACAACACAATGCATAGGCACAAAGAGTCTTAACATGGAGAGCTCGAGTGGCCATGGAGTGGATAGTCCATGATCTTTTGCTTCAAATCAATCAACAAGACACTTCCTTGCTTTCTACATGTCTTTGATGTTCAACGAGGTTGGATCCTACATGAAAATTCTAATCAACATGGGAGTAAAATGTGTCCATGTATAGGGGAAAGGTTCACATCAAAGCTACTTGAGGGACACATAAGTGTAAAAAGTCCCCTAGAGCGAATGATGTGAACACATACAGGAAGTGACAGATCAGCGCTTAAGCTTTGCAAAAAGCGTCAAACTTTTCCTATGGAAGAGCTTTGGTGAATATGTTTGCCACATTATCTTGTGTAGGCACATATACCAAATCAATATCTCCTACCTAAAGGTGCTCTCTCACATAGTGATAATGCACCTCAATATATTTCGAACATGCATGAAACACTCGACTTCGTGCAACATCCAATGCGCTCTAACTATTAGTGAGAATCTGTGACGTAGCATCAATCTCCATGCAAAGATCCATCAATAAGCATCTCAACCATATAGGCCCCACTGTAGCTATGAAAATTTCCTTGTACTCAGCTTCACAACATGGTGTTGCCACTATAAGTTTCTTCTTACTCAACTAAGATATGCATGATTCTCCAAGGAAAAAGAAATTATCACTAGTGTAAATGCGAGTACCATAACAACCAGCCCAACCACTAGCTATAAAATCATGCTAGCATGGTTGAATATCTCTACCATAAAGGAGACCCAAATTAAAAGTGCCTTTGAGATATCTAAACACACATTTCACTGTTTGTCAATGATTAGTGCCAGGACTATGCATGAATCGACTCAACTAGGAAAGTGCATACTATATAACCGACCTTCACTACAAGGAATATGTGGGCATAGCGATGGTTAATGTGACACAATTTCATCGCTTCGTGATTGTACGCTTTGTCCCATTAAGTGTCGAGCACATATTGTCGTTTTAATGATGCTAAAATCGATGCTATTTTTGAAGATATTAGTGACATTAATTCACGTGTAGATAATGAGAGAGTCACATATGCGACACATTCAAAGCATTGTATATGCGACACTAAAATGCATCAAATATTCGATGGTAAAAGGCATCACATATGCAACACTTGCTTATATCTCATATGCGATAGTTTAGAGGATCGCATATAGGACGCGTGCACATCACATATGTGATGCTTACTTTTGACCAAAATAAAAAAAACACGTGGCTTTTCAATCGTCATTTTGCATGCATATGATCAAAGAGAAATCCAACATTCATATCTATGTTGTGCATACGAGCTTGAGCTCTATCTTTCTCAATCTCTCTCTCTCTTCTACTCTCTATCTCTCCCTGTATCTCCCTCTTTCTCTTTCAATCTCTCTCTCTCTCTCTCTCTCTCTCTCTCTATTGCAGGTTATTCAAGAAGTTCATTGAGCATAGTATATGGCTGATTATTGTAAGTACAATTTTCATTGTTTGTATAAATTGTTTTGTTTTCATTAATTAACATACTCAAACTTAGACATTCACATGCATATATACACATATACGTCCACATGCACAATCATGCATGCACATACATGCATATACACACACATATGCATACACATACACTTACACATACACATACACATACACATACATAGATGCATATGCACAAATATATCTACATGCATGCATGCGCATACACATACATGTCCACATATATATACACATGCATATACATATGCACATGCACATGCATGAACATACATATGCATCCACATGCACATGCACATGCATGCTCATACATATACACATGCATATACACACATACACATACACATACATGTACACATACACACACATACACCTACATATACACATACACACATACATATACACATATACATATACACATATACATATACACATACACATATAGATATACACACATACATGCACATACACACACTTACACAAATATAGATATATACCTACATGTGTGTACATACATATACACACACATATATACATACACACACATAAATACATACACACACAAACACACATATAATATGAATGAATTATACAATTAATGCAATAAATCACATGTTAAATATAAACTGTAATAAAATTAATTAGTACATTTCAGTCATATAATTCACACCAAAGACACAATTAAAAACATAACTTGTATGAGAATACACACACACACACACACACACACACACATATATATATATATATATATATATATATATATATATATATATATATATATATATATATATATATATATATATATATATATATATATATATATATATATATATATATATATATATATATATATATAATATGTAAATAATACATCCAATGTAATATGTCAATCAATGATTAGCATATACTTACAAATGTCAAGCAACAAGATCATGATGGTCCATTTGGCCTAAGCACAATGTATGACCTGACTCAACTCTCTTCTTTGCAATAGCATGTCTTTATTTAATGAAACAAATGTACATATATTAAATGTAAAATATTTATAAAACATATGAGAATTATAACTCACAATAACATAAACTATTTTTCATACCTTCTACTAAGGAAATAATTCCTGAAGACATAGCTTGGTGTGAAAAATATTTCCATGTCTTAGGTGGTATGTCCGCTCTTCTCTTATTTCTTTCTACCATACAATATCTCCTATTATTTCAATCTCAAACAAAAAAAAGGATCAGTATACAAAAAGACTTTAATAATATAAACATGCATATACACATACATACATACACACACTTACATACATACACATACACATACATACACATACACACACATACACATACACACACATACACATACACACGCATACACATACACACACATACACATACACACACATATACATACACACACATACATATACACACACATACATGAGCATGAAAATATTCATGATTCACCACACATGGGTAGAGATGTATTTATATGTCAGAATGTGTATCTGTATATATGTGAATATGTGTGTGTTACTGTTAGTGTCCATGTGAAAGGCAAAATGGCCGTTGGACAGTTTTGTGTATGTTCTTTGATAAAACAGATAGTGCCCTGTTCAGCCATAGATTGGAAGTTCTATCACGTTGGAAAACCTAAGAAATATGTGTGCATGCCCCTTTTGCATTGTGTTGTCTACGTATTCTACAACCTTTGTGTGGATTATTGTGTGTGGCATCTGGAGCTCAGTTTTCTACTTCAAGGGTATCATCATGGAGTTCTCAAGAAGGAGAGTCCATTGTGGTGCATCACCATTGAAATAGTTCACTGGTAACAGATCATTTCGAAGCAAAAGCTTTGCTTCTTTTGTGCAAGCGAAACGAGCACCTGCTCGCCCACCCAAGACTTATGACCAAGGCACCAACCAAGGCATAGACCTTGGCATACCTTGCTTCCGAGTCACCAAGGTCACCATTGGAACCGTTGGCTATGCACGAGGGAGGGCCTCAATGATCAAGGAAGACAAAGGTTCCTGGTACTTCTCGAGAGGTCACCCATCCCAGTTTGTTCCCCTCAGAGCTTGCTTAACTGACAATCTCTTGCCACTAAGCTACACTTTTGTGGTGCTTGAGGAAGGGGAACAACTAAGGTTCACATTACTGTGAACATGTTTTGGGCTCTCAAAACTTCATTCTTTGCTTTTAAAGCCTATTTTGAATCATTTTTGGGGTGATTTTTGGAGTCATTTTGGAGTGCTTTCACTCATAGTTCTCATTACACGGGTTCAAGAACATCATGAGTAGTTCTCTTTTGTACTTTTTTGACAATGAATAATCATTTTTGGGGCTCTGTTTTCAGCCACACTAGTAATTCTACATGTTTCTTGAAACATTTTTAGTTGTGGTGGGAGCGACCACCGCAAATTGATGCAGGTTTTTGAGCCGAAAGAACATAGTTGACAAACACTTACAGGTGTTGTTGGCTAGTGTTTGGGCTATGAATTCAGCCTTTCAGTGCCATTTTACTGCATATATTGAGCACATACACACTATGTACGCTTCTGTGGATACTGCTTATCTACATCCATGTGGCCATTGATATAGTGGTATGTATTTGCATAAAGCCTTTGGCATTGATAAAGAGGGTCATGGTGAGGTTTTCCTAACTAGGAAACACCTAGATGTTGGGGCCTCTTCGGTGATGCAAGTGGAAGACTTACCCAACCTCACCATAGGAGATGTATGATAGTTGTTCATGCATGCTCGATAAGCCTAGTTGGATTCTTTCGGTTAAGTGGTTATATGTAGTGGAGTCAATGATTCACCATGCAAGTTCACATTTCAGCACTTGCAGTTTAGTGAGTTTTTCTGACATTGGCCATTGTTGATCTTGCAGAGGAAACTCTAGCAAAAATTTTTCCGGATTTCAAAATTTTCAACTATATAGTGATCTATTTTACTCCTTGACACACGTATTCATGTGAGCACATACATTCTCACATAATAATTTTGGTTGGTCATTGCTATTCATTAATCCATTTTTATGGGGAGACTGTTGAATTTTTCCTAGAATCTGACACTCCATCATCCCTTTTTGAGCATTAGTTGTGTTTGGACTATTTTAGCTCCCTTATCTCTATTCAGTTCTCTATCATCATGGCATCAGAGATCTCAAGCACATCTTGTGGATCAGGTTTTAGTGCCAGTGTTCCCAGAAAGAGCTACAACTTGCAATGAAAGGACCATTTTGAGATCCAAAATTGTGATGGCACAAACTTTCCTCTATGGAAGAATTAGATTGATGATGTGCTGATTCACAAGAGGTAATGGAACCAGTAAATGGAATCTCAAAGAAGCTTGTTGACATGGATAAAGATTATTTAGATGAGTTGGATGAAATGGATAGTTCTAGCATTCAATTGCACCTGGCACATAATGTTTACTTTATAGTATTAGACTGTGGAAGTGCAGAGGAGCTTTGGAGGAAGTTATGCAACACATATGAAAAATAAATAGCATCAAATAAAGTGTATCTGTTGAGAATGTTATATGATCTTTGCATGAAGGACACGGATAGTGTTGCATCTAAATGAGTTTGATGGTATATTCTCTTAGTTATAGGCTCAGAAAATGGAGATGGATAATGAAATGAAAGCACTCTTTTTGCTATGCACCTTGCCATCATCATGGGATACCTTCTGCATAGCTACTAACAATAGTGCACCTTGTGGTAAATTGGTCCATGATGATATGTATGGGGCACTCTTGAGTGAGGAGATTTGTAGGAAATCTATGTTGGCACTTAGAGTGGAGATGCATATAATGTTCGTAATCAACAATGTGGTAGGAATAAGAACAAGGAAAATAATGGTCAATGGAATAAGAGTAGAGGTAAATCAAGCAAGAGGAATTTTGAATGCTATTATTGTAATAATAAAGGAAACATGAAGAAAGACTGCTATGGATTAAAGAATTCTAAAGGTAAAGGGCAGAATGTTGATGGACATGTTAAACAACTACCTACACCATCTACTTCAATTATGAAGATTGAAGAAATCAATTCCATTTTTATGATATTGACGTGTTAAGCCTTGAAAGTATTGTGCCTACTGAGGCTCTTATGGTTGATTCTCTTTCTCGCATGTGGTTGCTAGATTATGGTGCTTCTTTCCATGTGACACCACATAGAGAATGGTTCTCTACTTATGCAACAAAATCTCTTGTATTGTGAGGCTTGGCGACTCTTACAAGTGTGACACTGTCGAGATTGGAGATGTGGTTCATTGATGGTTCAAAAGTTACTATGCATAATGTACACCATGTACCTCAGGTATCACGTAGTTTGATGTTAGTTGTCAACTTGATGACCTTGGCTACAAGGTGGTCTTCTATGCTTAGTCCTTTTTCATATCAAAGGGCAATATGGTTCTTGAAAAGGAAGCAAAGTTGGTCCACTTTATCCTTTATTTGTATCATAGAAAGAATACATGTTAGTTGTTACTGAACAACCTATGGCTTGTATTTGGCATGCCCATTTGGGCCATATATCTTGTAGTGGAATAGAAAATCTTTCTCGTTCTGGCTACTTACATGTGTTATTTTTCTCTGGTTTCTCATTTTGTGAGCATTGTCAATATGGAAAGAAAACTAGGAATGGGCATGAGATGCACATTGAACCTCCAATTCTGCCTTTAGATCTCATTCATATAGATGTATGTGGTCATATGCCCACAAGGTCATTAGGTGTTTCTCTTTACTTTGTCACTCTCATAGATGATGCTACTAGAAAATTCTTGGTATATCCCATCAAATCGAAGGACGAGGTGTTCCCTATTTTCGAAAAATGGTTGCTTCAGTTGAGACTGAAAAAGGAACTAAGCTGAAGGCTTTATGTTCAAGTAATGGGGGTGAGTATACCTCACATGAATTCAACCTTTTTTGTCAATCTAGAGGAATTCATAGAGAGTTTACAACTCCTTATACCCCAATAAAAAAATTGTGTAGTTGAAAGGATGAATAAAACTATTTAGGATAGAGTAGTTTCTATGTTGCATCATGCAAACCTTTGAGAAGGCTTTTGGGCAAAAGCGGTATTGACTGCAGTTCATGCGATTAACCTTTCACCTAGTATCGCCAAAGGTTTGAAAGTGGCATAGGAGTTATGGACAAGGAAGCCACCATATTATGATCATCTTCAAGTTTTTGGGTGTGAAGCATATGTTCATATACCCAAGAATCTTAGACAAAAGCTTGAAAATAAGTCAACGAAATGCATTTTTCTTAGTGTATGGGAGAGAAGGTCAATTTGGATATCGCTTATGGGATCTTGAAACACGATCAGTGATTAGAAGTAGTAATGTCATTTTCAATGATTCTAAGATGCATAAACACTCCATTAAAGAGGTTGAAGTGAGAAGACTGGTGTTTGAGGTTACTAGTGAAGTATTTTGATTGCGATGCACCACAGTGCACTCTCCTTCTTGAGAGCTCCACGACAATATCCTCGGAGTAGAAAACCGAGCTCCTATGGTTGCACATGGTACTCCGCATGAGGTTGGAGAATACACAAAAAAACATAGTACACAGGGAGCAAAAACACAGACTTCTTAGGTGTTACAAATGCGATCAAACTTACAGTCTATGACTGACCAAGCCACTATATGTTTTATTAAAGAAAATATAAAAATAAATGTCCGATGGCCATTTGGCCTTTTACATGGACACTAACGATAACAATCTCCCACTAAAGGCCAATATGGCCAAAGTAAGTATGGGAGAAAAATAAAGAATGATAAAGAATACCTGAGTGTAAGTATACAAACTATACCTCCCACCTGATGGGCATGTTACACAGTATACAAGTGACTGTGTAAGATCATGAATCAAGTAACCCCCATCAAGTGACAACAGTGTTGTTAAGCTCTATTAACCCAAGGGAAAGTATGTTTTTAGGTGCTTATATTGTTGCACAAATGCCTCGGAATCCACTGACAACTCCCAAATATCTTCATGCAAAATGGGAATGAAGACCCTTACCCATACGCAACGGGAGCTTGGATTTTATGAACTGGTTCCTAAGATCTCTCTTCCCTAGTTCCACCTTCCTCTTCTCTTTCTCTTTTCTTTCTCCTTCCCACTCTCTTTCTCCTTCTCTCTCTTGCAGTCACTCTCACTTTCGTACCACATTCATTCACTTACATTTCGAACTCTTCACATGCATACACTCATGCACACACATGACAATATTGGACTTACAAAAAGCTGTATAAACTGCATCTCTATCGCTCTTGGAAAGAATGAAAACTCAAGTCATAATGAAACCTAGCACAAGGTGCAAAACAAAGACAGGAAAAGTGAAAGGAAATGCATATTTAACAAAGTATGCACACTTATCTTACACACACTTATGTCCTCCTCTTACTCACTTGCTATTATCCTTACTCAATTTTATCCCCTGTGCTTGCAAAATGTATACATGGATACTCACATCTATTAAGCATGACATCACCACATATATAGATCTACCATTCCATATTCATCGTCAGTTCCTGGCGTTCTTGCACAAATTTTGTCGCCACTTATATATTAACAAACTTCAGAAACGACTGGGTGCAAGTAATGTTCTGTATGGAGTCATTGTCTTAAAGGCCACCCTAACGATTCTATAGTGCATCATAAAGTAAATGGCACGCAAATAAATTTTCTATATGGCATGGTGCATAATCGTTCCATCAATGAGTCTTGATAGCAACTACATCATATGAAGAACCATTCAATTTCATGGGGCTCTGCAATACCTTCTCTATACGATTTCCATACAATCAGCAATAACATATTGGTGTTTTATACAAAATGTCGACTGCATATATATGTATCATCGTATGCCTAAGTTCCTGTTTTGCTTCCTGCAACAAAATCCTATAGATTCCAAAATGACCATGTGTCAGAATCACCATGCTGCATGTATCCTTGATACAAAACAACAAAATTTTACTGTGTACATCTCACGAATGTATACGGGAGATCGTTCTTCTTCAATATATAGAACACATTCATAGGCGTTCCCAGGAATGTGTGATCAAATCATGCTATCCTTTATAAACTCCTTTCTGCATAATGCTACTCCACTTAATTTAACATATACCTGCAGCATCTTATATCTAGTCATGCGTCGTACCTTTACTGCAAATTTTCCGCTTGACGATGGCTCCACATCACATTAACAACTCAACGCATGTTCTAATTACATTCGCTACTCAACACGCAAGTGCTTTTCATGCATACTCATTATCTATTATATAAAGAATCCATTCATCACAATAAGAACATGCAATGTTCATCGACAATCAGAGGCACAAACACAAATATAATTTAAATGATTTCTGTTGCAAAAAACTTACTATCAGCATAGTTGGATGTACATTGACATACTGCTCTCATCACGACCATGTTACCCTTTTGAGGGGGCTTCGAAGTAACCACACTCTTCCACATGCATGGACGGCCACCGTGATGTACAAGTCGGTGGGTACAACAAGCATCAACATTATATCTCAGTGCACTTTCGATGCTCCTGTGACTTCTCTCCTGCTTGTGAGACTGACAGAAAAAAACTCCTATCTACGAACTTCGCAAGGTCAAGCACAATCTCCTTCAGCCCGGACCTTCCTTAATGTGCACATTCACCACAGTTTGGCAAATACATGGTTGATACAATTCAACCTCCTCCTCTCCCTGCGATAGTACACACCCACCAGATGGAACCCCCCTTCTTTGTGGCCCCCCCCCCCAGAAAAACAGAAGCTGCCTCCCCAATCTGCTCCCTTCAACTGCTATATAGAACCCCCTTCTGAGGATACGAACTCAGAACACACCATAGCTGGAAAACGCAGCAGCCCCTCTTTTCCCGATTGCACCCCTTTTATGGGGTCCTCCTTCCCCTGTACCTCCCTTTTGGTTAGCACCCCCGTCAAAAAAAATCCCTTGCAAGGTAACCCCCCCCAGTAAATCCTTGAGTGGTGAGAGATAGATGTCCCCGCTGCTCTCAGAGAAACCCCCTTCAAATGAATAGCGCCTCAAAAGATGTCCAGTAGGAGACAAAAATGAGCCCCCCCCTTTTCTGTTTCTCCCGTCAGAATAGCGACAAGCATCGAACATAATTTTTCTGAGTAGCCCCCTGCGGATAAGGATCAGCCTCCTTTTGAGACTACCAGTGCTTCTCTTTCATCCTTTCCAAAAAAAAACCGTTTTTTTTTTTTCTGACTCTACCATAATCCGTTGTTGCAGCAGCTTGAGATCCAATCTTCCCAACTTTAGTGGATCCCGTAAACGCCAACTTATCAATATCCAGGTGACTTGATATAGCTGTACCAGCAGTATGCCCATATCCAGATATGATATTCAGCACACCTTCAGGGAGCCCAGCCTCGTACAAAAGCTTGCCAGCTAGCAAAGCAGATAGAGGTGTTTGCTCTTCTGCCTTCAAAACTATGGTGTTGCCACAACTGTTCTTCACCATGTTGAATAATACAAAAAAGTGGGACCCTGATTGGACCTTTGCCAAACAAGAAAAACTTCTAACCCTTCCAATGATAACTGCCATTCAACTCATTTGATTCAACAACCAGCTACGTGTAACTTCAGAAACAACAAGATATAGAAGGGATAACTCGTTCATTACAAAGACATAGTAAACTTGTAGACTTATATCCAGTATCATGTGTAGTGTACAGTAACATGGGAATGGCTGATGGTTTAGAGAAACCTCTGAATTTGTAACTAATCAGAAAAACACACACATTTACACTCGTTGACCAGCAAAGCAACTTCGTATCAGGATTCGTTCTTATCATTAGCAGCTGCAGCTGCAGCCGCAGCTATGGCTCTCTTTTCCTGATCATTTCCCTAATCTCCTCTGGAGATGGGAAGGGCTCACTCTCTGCGGGATACACCACATAGGGCTTACGACGCATTTTCATCTCTAAGTTGTCAGGGTTGTTGCTGAAAAAAACCATCATAGAGATCGGAAAGAATACATAGCATCCGAATTTGAATACCTCCAAGAGTCCCTTCTTCGGTCCAATAGAAGACATAATGGTATTGTCAGACCAGTTTCAAGCATTGTTGATGTGTATTGTATGTAATCTCTCCCAATGTATGATACACTATGAGTAAGCCATCATATGATAAAGACTATTTGCAGCATATACTTCTAGTTAAGAGTCTCTCCAAGTTATCCTTGAAACTTGATTCCAACCCCCTAAACATTTCTTGCTTCATGACTGACAAGGAAAGGAGCAGCTCATATTCAAAGAAGTTAATGTTTCCATCATTGAGCGGAGAACCAGAAATGTAGCTCCTTGATCCCCCACAAGCAACAATCTCTTTACCATGTCCCAATTCGGCATATCCTCCAATCAAAGTGTTCCAGGAAGCAATGCTTTGGACTTCGAGTTTGTCAAAAACACTCTGCAATATGAACATCCTCTCTGACCAAGAAGTCGTCGGGTAGCCCCAAATACTTCCCATCAATCATCGAATCACTCTTCAAGTGCCTGAAATCAAACATATATTCTACACAACAAAAGCATATTAGTGCATAAAAATCAACCAGCTCATGAGCTAACATACTCCCCTCTTCTTATTTGTGAAGTCGTCCTCGACGAGCCACTCTCGCTGCAATATAATCAAAACAGCCATGAAAATGTCAGTGTACAACTAGTTTGTATTCCATCGTGCCATTACTCCAACGGAACCTGCATTCATTGAAGCTATTAGTGTTCAAAAAAATCACTCATGAATACATACAAATCGTTCACTTCAAAATGATCCAATACACATATATGCAACTCCAATTCCAACATGCATCAAATTGCTCATGCATTCCATTATGAAAATAGTCTCAACCAAAATAACACATGCATACCTTTCCATGTTTTACACATGCAAGTGTCATTGCGAACAAAACAGAACAGAAATACCGAAATAAACAACCACAACTGAAATGAATTCAACAGGAGATGCAGCATAACTAAAATGCATACCCCTTTTATTGACCTACTATTCGCTATGTACACATATTCCATGACTAGACACTCCCTAAGAATCCCCATTGTCGTCCCACAAAAGCCATCGAGACCCGAGTACAAGTCAAGGCCTACATAAAAACCCTAGAGTGCCCCACACACTGGAAAATCCTCGGATAGAGCACACAAGTTATAAAGTAAGACCGTTGCATTACCTTGCTAAAGGTCTCATCTATAAGTACATATACAATATCCGTGCCTTTGAGAATGTTGATTCAGAGTGAGCTGATCTGTCGCAATCCACCATATACCAATCACACAAGCAAATAACGTTCCCTTCCAGGCGATCATCGCCCTCTCCTCTCTCTCTCTCTCCCCCTCAGGAGTGGGGAATAATTTCATATGTAAATTTTATTTATATTCACAAGTTGGCCTACGTTGACATTGGATGCGATTCGTGGGCCTGACCACCCGGCCAGGTTGATTCCACCCATCTACCAATGCAATGCAGCGCACAACACACGAACACATAACGATAGACGGTAACATATATTAGCTAGCCCATAATGAAGCTGGATGCGGCTCGTGGTCGTGACTACCCAGCCACGATGGCTCCACCTACCTACCAACCCATTATGGCGCGTAGCTAAGACACAAACATGTACATCCCAAGCCTATGGCGAAACTACCTGCAGCTCGTGGTCCTAACCACCCGGCTAGGATAAGTCCACCCACCTACTAGCCCACCATAGCACATTGGTACAATCACAACAACACAATGTTTTTTTCTTTTCTTTTTTCTTTCTTTTTTTTTCATAGTTAATTAATTTGCCCAGTCCTGAGAATTAGGGAGAGGAAGAAAGGGATTTTCCCCACTTTTGCCACACAGACATGCAAACATACACACTCCAGCCTTTGACAGATCAACCACCTCTTCACTCCATTCTCTCAATTATAGACACTACATTTGTATTCATCGATTTGACTTTTCACTAGCTAACTACAATTGGCTATGCCTTGGTCCCTCATATACCTATCCTTAGATGATCTAGAATGTGGGGTCTCATATAGCCTCACCTCGTACTCGCATCCCGACGACTTCCCTAGGGCGAGTCAGGCTCAACTTCAGGAGCTCCGTCATCACTTCCTATCGTTAACACATCTGCCCAAGCCCAAGTGATATCGTTCTCTTCGTAGGCATTTCCCTCGAAGGGTCGAAATAGCAATATCGATCCCCCGCTTATCCTACATGTCGGGTCAGGTATTCCTCAAAACACTCAATATAAAATATAATATCCAAACCCTGGTTTATGAAGCATACCAGCCAGTGCGCTTCCTCCACATCATATTCTGTCTCAAAGTCGTCGACCTCTATGTCCATGCGGGCGAATGTTTGGTCCGAGAAATATATCCTTAGCTCGTACAAATATAGTTGAGTTATTTGATCTGCCATTTTGTTACTTAGCTCCTAACAGTCTCTGCGCAACACAAAAAATAATTAGAAGTCCAAAATTCCTGAGCTAGCAAGGGATAATATTTATGGCACAAAAATCATAGCTTACATATGCGCATATATATATATATATATATATATATATATATATATATATATATATATATATATATATATATATATAAAACTATACATCTATGTACAAGGAGTCTACTACGTCCCTCCGCTTGGATCTCGTTTGGCTTCTCCCGTCCTTATGTTACTTGAAATATGGTTTAACTCGAAGCGCGTTAACCTTCAGGGAGCACATTCTTCTCCTAAATCTTGAATTTGCATGGAACCATTGGAGTTGAGTTCCACCACCTTAAACGGTCCTGCCCATCTTGTCTGTAACTTCCCCGGGAATTTATAATATTTACTATCATAGACTAGCACCAAATCCCCTTCTTGAATCGCATAGGTCTTGAGATTCTTGTCATGCCTCTCCTTACGTCTTCTCTTAATAGCTTCCAGACTTTGTTGTGCAATGAGTCTCTTTTCTTTTAGCTTGACCAATTGTATGTACCTCTCCTTCAATGACTCTTCCTCTCCTAGCCTGGCCTTGATGGCCACTCTTAATGTCGGAACTTCTTTTTCGATGGGAAAGATGGCTTCCTCGCCATATACTAGGGAGAACGGAGTGCTCTTAGTCGTCACTCGGTAGGAGGTTCGATACGCCCACAAAGCTTCCAAAAGTCTCTCATCCCAGTCTCGCCTATGCACAGCTACTGTCTTTGTCAGAATCTGTTCAATAACCTTGTTGGTAACCTCCACTTCTCCATTTGCCCTCGGGTAATATGGAGTGCTTTTCCTATGTTTGATTTTATATAATTCCATTAATTCCTCGATCAATTCGTTGACAAAATGTGTTCCTCTATCACTTACTATCTCCAACGGGCATCTGAATCGGGTGATAATTTGTTCGTACAAAAATTTAGCTACATCAACAGCTCGGTTAGTCTTCAGAGCTTTGGCTTCTACCCACTTGGTAAAATAGTCAGTGCAGACCAAGATATACCTATTGGATCTACGTCTTGAGGGAGGATCAATAGGCCCCACAAAATCAATTCCCCACTTTTCAAAAGGCTTAAGAGCCAGCACCGGTGTAAGAGGAGCTGCATGTGCTAATGTTGGTTTGCCCATTCTTTGGCATTTGTCGCATTTCTTACAGTATGTGTGAGAGTCTTTGAACAACGTTGGCCACCAATACCCAGCCAATAAGATCTTTCTTGCTGTCAACTCACCAGCAAAATGCCCCCCGCAGGGTTCATCATGCAATGCTCTCAACACTAGGGTTGCTTCTTCTTCCTCGAGACACCTTTGATAAATGCTCTCATGGACAAAATATCGATAGAGCTGCCCCCCAATGATGCTATGGTGCTTCGCCAATGCTAACAGTTTTTGCTTCTCTCTCTTGCTTACTCTCGGCGGGTATTTAGTGGTGCACAAGAAATTCACCAAGTCGGCATACCAAGGTATCTTTGCATCAACCTGAAATAGATGTCCATCAGGAGCATCGTCGGGCACACCAGAGATTGGCTCCTCATTAATAATTTGAGATAAATGGTCAGCCAATATATGCGCTTTGCCTGGTTTGGTTACCACTGTGAATTGAAATTCTTGGAGGAGTAGCATCCACCTCATCAATTGCCCTGATAGCTTGGGTTTATTGATGATATACTTTAGGGCTTCGTGATCCACATAAAACGTGAAATGCTTTCCCATCAGGTAATGCCGATACTTGTTTACCGCAAAGATCATCGAGAGGCATTCCTTTTCTATAGTCGTGTAGTTTCTTTCAGTGCTATTCAAGTTTTGACTTGCATAATAAATAGAGTGGTCCAATTTCCTTTCATCGGCTTGACATAGCACTGCTCCAACCACAGTATGAGAAGCATCTGTGTGCACATGAAATTCTTTCGTCCAGTCGGGTGCTACCAAAATTGGTGCATTTATCAATCTCTCTTTGATCAAGTCGAATGCAACTTGACACTCTCCGGTCCATTGATATTGTTGGTCTTTCCTCAAAAGATTCGTCAGTGGTGCTGCTATTGATGCAAAATTTAATCTAAATTGTCGATAATAATTAGCATGCCCCAAGAATCCTCTGAATTGCTGCAAGTTTTGAGGAGGTGGAAGTTGTCCGATTTTTTCTACTTCATCCTCGTCAACCGCGATCCCTTTTTCGGAAATAACATGTCCCAAGAGCAATCCTCTTCGTACTCCAAATGTACACTTTTCAGGATTTAATGCGATGCCTTTTTCAATGCTTCTTCTTAAAATAGCTTCGATCCTCTCCATCATGTTTTCTCGTTGCCTCTGATTGCAAAATCATCGAGGAATATCTCCATCCAATCCTGCAAATAGTCTTGATATGCAGTTATCATTGCCCTCTGGAATGTGGCCGGTGCATTGCATAATCCAAATGGCATCACACGGTATGCGTATGTGCCCCATTCCGTGGTGAAAGTAGTTTTTGATTGATCCTCTTCATGGATTTGGATCTGGTTGTACCCACTGAAACCATCTAAAAATGAGTACAATTTATGGCCAGCCACTCTGTCCAATATTTGATCAGTAAACGGCAAAGGGAAGTGATCCTTTTTTGTGCGCTCGTTCAACTTTCGATAATCTATGCAAATGTGGATTTTCTTATCTTTTTTCGGAACAACTACAATTGGTGATACCCATTCGCTGGAGGCGATGGGATATATGAATCCTGCTTCCAATAACTTAGTCAATTCTAGCTTGATCAATTTTGAGTAGACTTGATTTGTCTTCCTAAGTCGTTGACATATTGGTCGGGTACCTTCTTCCAAATCTATATAATGTTGGCAGATTCGGGGATCAATTCCTCTCAGATCACTGTATGACCATGCAAAGGCCTTGTTGAAATTTTTGAGTGCCAATTTAATGCAATCTCGTACTCCATCTGGTAGCTCTGACCCCATGCTCAAGAACTTTTCTGGAAAAACTTCCCATTTTTCCACCTGAGCTTCTCGTGAATATTCCTTATTCCTTGATGATGCTCTGATTGGAAAGTGCTCCCCGATCACGCATGCATGGTTGGCCAGTAAATCATTGTTTTTTTTCTTTTTCAACTGCACCCAATTTCTTTAGTTCAGCTTTTGCAGTGGCTTCCTGCACTTTGGTCTTACTCTTCGCTTCTTTTTCTGATTCTTGACTTCTCCTTAGAAGCTCTGCTTCTAGCACTCTAACCCTTTCTCTCAACTGTTGTACTTCCATTGTCGGAGCTAATTCCAGTTTCAACTCTTCTTTTGAAGTTCCCTTCTCCAGGGATTGGGTAGCTTTGCTTTCCTTTGCATCTATACTCAACATGTAGCACTCAAATTCACTTGTATGTGTCAACCATCCTAGCAACTCCTGGTCTGAGTCATCCTTGTAACATAGTGGATCTTTGTACTCACCCACCTTCGCGTGTTGGAGGTTGGACAATTGCAGGTTAAATCCATCCTGTGAAAGGTCCTTGGAAGTCTTCGTGCGCAAGGCAAATCTTACCCGCGCCATTTCTTGTCTAACCTTTTCCTTTGCTTTTTGCTCCCTTTCCTCAGCTGTTGTCGATTTCTTGCCGGTCAAGTTTGGAGACACTTGAAGTTGTATTCGATCGCCCTTCGTCCTGTGCGCCAATCGTGCACACATTCGGCTTGCACCAGCCATGGCCGTCCAAGTAGGATCGAGAAGGTGGCCTCTGAGGTCCTTGGTCTTACTATCAGATAATCAACTTTAAATTCTAGACCGCCCACAACTGTGCTTACATTCTTTAAAAGGCCTGCAGGCTTCACTTGTGTTTGATCTGCCATTCTCAAGGACATCGGCGTTTCTTCCATGTGGTTGAGGCCCAAAGCTTTCATCATGTATTCAGTCATAAGGTTGACTGTGGCTCCACTATCTAACTGAGCACCAGGGACTGCATACCCTTTAATCTCGACTGTCACAGCAGGAGCATTTGAATCAATTTGCATCGTAATACTTTGAATGATCCCTTGGACATCTTTATCTTGTCTCTTTTTCTCTCGGGCTTTCCTTGGCTTCTTGATATATTTGTGGTAGAATTGTTTCCTATATGCAGGTGAACACTTCAGCAATGTGCCAATGTCCAGGGTGACTTCCGTGTCAGCGAGCAACTTTACAATGTCTACTTCCTCCAAACTCTGTCTTTCCTTCCTACATTTTGGAGCCCTTAATCTTTTGGGGAATGGTGCTATGCCTTGCACAAACTCCTTGGTCACTGGTGGAAGGATCTCAATCTCTTCCCCATCCTCAAGCTCTTGCTGCTCAGCAAATGCTCCAACCTGGTTTTCTACCTCTCCATGCTCAGCTATCTTCTCTGATCTTGCTTCTTCGCTTTGTTTCCTTGAATACTCTTGGGTCCTTGTGACTACTGCCACAGTGGGCTCTTTATGTGGTTTCTTGGCCTGGTAAGCATCCACAAAGTGCATTAACGAGCTAGAGCCTTCTTGAGGGTTCGGTGTCTTGAACACTACTCCGATCGTAGGAACGTGCTCTTGAGCTCTCGTTGTGGAATGAATTTGAGTATCAACATAATTTGAGGATCCTACTGGTCCCTTATCCTTGCCAATGGAAGCTCTTCATTTTGGACAATCTTCATCAAAGTGGCCCTCTCCACTACAGTACCTACATAGTGGGGTATAATCAATTGGTTTCTTTTTGTTTGGACATCTAGATTGAGTATGGGCAAAGCCATGGCATCTTCAGCACTGGATTGGACCATCTCTTCTTTGATCACGTGCGGCTCCTCTCGGATAGTCTCCTCCTTGACCCTGAGCACCATATCCATAAGTCGGTCTGTTTTCCCAATGAGATGTAGGTGGGACACTTTGAGCGGGCAATTCCGTGTAGGGTCTTTCTCTTGTATCTCCCGATTTCATGGTCCTTTCTTCATCGGCTCTCTTGTTGTAACATCGGTCCTCCGTGTGATTGGTCCTTCCGCAAAAAGTGCAACGCATTCTAGGTGGCGATCTATCTGAGAATACTCTTGAGGCTGTAGGGCATTCTGAAGCCAAATGGCCGTAACCATGGCACTTTCCACACCATGTATTCGATCTAAACACTTGGTTGGGGTTTGTAGTTACCTCTGGTTTTACTGTGTATGTTTCCTGGGTCATTGTGGTAGCTTTTATAGCTTGTGTGACCAACTCCAATATTCGTTCTTCAGTTAGTGCAGGCTTTACCTCGCCTGGCGTGCTAGTGGCAGCTACAAAAGCTGGGGTAGTCAATGCGGGACCTCCTTGGCCAGGATCTTTCATTGGTATGTTTCTTGGGCCTCCCATTGGCTCGTACAAGAGCTCCATCTTCCTTTGCTGACATAATTGTACTTCCTCCCAAAGCCTTGCTTGTTCCTTAGCATCTATTAAGGTTGCCGGTCTTGTCAGGCTGATATGCTGCTGTGCCGTAGGATCTCTCAATCCCGCAATGAATCTTCTTTTCAATGTCTCATCGTTCGGGGCATTCGCGCCCATCTTTCTTACCAAAGTTTCCATTCTCTGAATGTAGTTATCGATGCTCTCATTGACTCCCTCTCGCAAGTAATCCATCTGTTGGGCCAATCTATCTTGGAAGCCTTATCGTCGAAACTTTGCCAAGAAAGCTTCCTTGAGCATCTAATAAGTTCCACACTCTTGTGGTGTCAAATTCCCATACCAATTGGCTGCCTCATCACGGAGAATAGCCGGAAAAATCCTCAACCTTTGACCCTGGTCAACTACCTCATTGACCTCACAAGTAACCTCAAACAGCTGAATAAAACTATCAGGATCCTCGTCCCAAGCACCTGAGAACTTGGTGAAGTCCCCCAAATGAACCGAAATCCGCTGAGCCATTTCAAACAGAGGTGTGATATCAATATCACTTCGATCCCAGAAATTTAGCGCACGCGGCCTCAGGATCCCTCCTTCAAACTTTCGCACTTGATTCACGACTCTCCTACGGGAGTACACGTTTTTGGCAGATTTCTTCGAGCTCGTCGAAGTAGACTCACCTTGCAATTCCCACCTCTTCCTTTCTCTTTCAAGGGCTCTTCTCTGAGCGCGTTCCTATCTTTGCGTTTGTGTTGCTCCTGAGGATGAGCTCCCCTCGCTCATGTACTAGATCTTGGGTCTGCAAGCTCGGCCAACATGTGGCGCTAGGCGAACCTATGGCACTCTCTTATAGAGACGTGCCAAGCTATTCCCGGCAGACGCACCAAAATGTTAAGCTCTATTAACCCAAGGGAAAGTATGTTTTTAGGTGCTTACATTGTTGCCCAAATGCCTCGGAATCCACTAACAACTCCCAAATATATTCATGCAAAATGGGAATGAAGACCCTTACCCATACGCAACGGGAGCTTGGATTTTATGAATTGGTTCCTAAGATCTCTCTTCCCTAGTTCCACCTTCCTCTTCTCTTTCTCTTTTCTTTCTCCTTCCCACTCTCTTTCTCCTTCTCTCTCTTGCAGTCACTCTCACTTTCGTACCACATTCATTCACTTACATTTCGAACTCTTCACATGCATACACTCATGCACACACATGACAATATTGGACTTACAAAAAGCTGTATAAACTGCATCTCTATCGCTCTTGGAAAGAATGAAAACTCAAGTCATAATGAAACCTAGCACAAGGTGCAAAACAAAGACAGGAAAAGTGAAAGGAAATGCATATTTAACAAAGTATGCACACTTGTCTTACACACACTTCTGTCCTCCTCTTACTCACTTGCTATTATCCTTACTCAATTTTATCCCCTGTGCTTGCAAAATGTATACATGGATACTCACATCTATTAAGCATGACATCACCACATATATAGATCTACCATTCCATATTCATCGTCAGTTCCTGGCATTCTTGCACAAATTTTGTCGCCACTTATATATTAACAAACTTCAGAAATGACTGGGTGCAAGTAATGTTCTGTATGGAGTCATTGTCTTAAAGGCCACCATAACAATTCTATAGTGCATCATAAAGTAAATGGCACGCAAATAAATTTTCTATATGGCATGGTGCATAATCGTTCCATCAATGAGTCTTGATAGCAACTACATCATATGATGAACCATTCAATTTCATGGGGCTCTGCAATACCTTCTCTATACGATTTCCATACAATGAGCAAGAACATATTGGTGTTTTATACAAAATGTCGACTGCATATATATGTATCATCGTATGCCTAAGTTCCTGTTTGGCTTCCTGCAACGAAATCCTATAGATTCCAAAATGACCATGTGTCAAAATCACCGTGCTGCATGTATCCTTGATACAAAACAACAAAATTTTACTGTGTACATCTCACGAATGTATACGGGAGATCGTTCTTCTTCAATATATAGAACACATTCATAGGCGTTCCCAAAAATGTGTGATCAAATCATGTCATCCTTTATAAACTTCTTTCTACATCATGCTACTCCACTTAATTTAACATATACCTGCAGCATCTTATATCTAGTCATGCGTCGTACCTTTACTGCAAATTTTCCGCTTGACGATGGCTCCACATCACATTAACGACTCAACGCATGTTCTAATTACATTCGCTACTCAACACGCAAGTGCTTTTCATGCATACTCATTATCTATTATATAAAGAATCCATTCATCACAATAAGAACATGCAATGTTCATCGACAATCAGAGGCACAAACACAAGTATAATTTAGATGATTTCTATTGCAAAAAACTTACTATCAGCATAGTTGGATGTACATTGACAAACTGCTCTCATCACGACCATGTTACCCTTTTGAGGGAGCTTCGAAGTAACTACAGTCTTCCACATGCATGGAAAGCCACCGTGATGTACAAGTCGGTGGGTACAACAAGCATCAACATTATATCTCAGTGCACTTTTGATGCTCCTGTGACTTCTCTCCCGCTTGTGAGACTGACAGAAAAAAACTCCTATCTACGAACTTTGCAAGGTCAAGCACAATCTCCTTCAGCCCGGACCTTCCTTAATGCGCACATTCACCACAGTTTGGCAAATACATGGTTGATATAGTTCAACCTTTACCCAATGCCTTTCCACCCTGCATATTGAACCTGTGAAGTACTTTGGATATGTACTCACTTTGAGACAAGTATATGCATCTTTTACTCCTATCACGAGTAATGCACATGCCAAGAACATGTTTGGCATCCCCCAAATCCTTCATATCAAATGTCTGGCTCAACTTTTTTTTGAGAATTAACAAGTCATAAGAGGACTTCCTAGCAATCAACATATCATTGACATAAAGTATCAAGCATATCAAGCTACCATCTGAGCATCTCTTTGTGTAGAGACAATGATCCTCATTCCTTCAAGAATAGCCTTGAGACTTCATAAAAGCATTAAACTTTTGGTACCATTTTCTAGGGGACTGTTTAAGTCCATACAAGCTCTTCTTGAGCTTACAAACTAGACTTTCCTTGCTAGGAACTACATAACCCTGTGGTTGTTCCACATAGATCTCATCTGTAAGATCTTCATGCAAGAAAGAAATTTTCACATCCATTTGGACTAGCTCTAAGTCCTCCATTGCAACGAATCCAAGCAACATGCATAGGGTAGTCATCTTGACCACTGAAGAGAAGACTTCCTCGAAATCAACACCATGTTGTTGCTTAAAATGTTGTGCAACAAGTCGTGTTACTTTGGAGACACTCTCTTATGTGAAATTCAGCTTATATTCCCATTTACATGGTAAAGATTTCCTTCCCTTTGGCAAAGGTACTAAATCCCAAGTACCATTCTTGTGAATAGAATCCAACTCACTCTTCATGGCACACTCCCGCTTGACATGATCTTTTGTCTGCATAGCCTCTTTGTAGTAAGAAGGCTCACTGACATCTGTTAGCATAAGAAAATGCAAACCTAGAACAAATCTATCAGGTGGATGTGAGACACGTGCAGAGCGTCTCAATGGTTGTTGAACAGGAACATGTGCAGACTGATCTGATCGGACATTCTCTTGAACATCCCTATGTGTAGCATTTATATGCATGCTAACTGGAGGACTAGTATCCTCAAACACTACTCTTCTCACTTCAAACTCCTTAATGGGCTTTTCATGCATCTTAGACTCATTGAAAATGACATCACTACTTCTAATCACTGATCGTGTTTCAGGATCCCATAAGCAATATCCGAATTGTCCTTCTTGACCATATCCTAGAAAAATGCAATTCTTTGACTTATGGTCCAACTTTTGTCTAAGGTTCTTGGGTATATGAACATATGCTTCACACCCAAAAGCTCGAAGATGATCATAATATGGTCGCTTCCCTATCCATAACTCTTGTGCCACTTTTGAGACCTTTGGTAGTACTAGATGAAAGTTTAATCACATGAATTGCAGTCAATACTCCTTCTGTCCAAAAGCCTTGTGAGATGTTTGCATGATGCAACATACAAACTACTCTATCTTGAATAGTTATATTCATCCTTTCAGCTACACCATTCTGTACTGGGGTATAAGGAGCTATAAACTCTCTGCAAATCCCTCTAGATTGACAAAAAAGGCTGAATTCATGTGAGGTATACTCACCTCGATTATCTGAACGTAAAGCCTTAAGCTTAGTTCCTTTTTCAATCTCAACTGAAGCAAGCCATTTTTTGAAAGTAGGGAATACCTCATCCTTCGATTTGATAGGATATACCCAAACTTTTCTAGTAGCATCATCTATGAAAGTGACAAAGTAAAGAGAACCACCTAAGGACCTAGTGGGCATAGGACCACACACATCTGTATGAACGAGATCTAAAAGCTGAATAGAAGAGTCAGTTTGAGCTCTATGCACATTTTTGGTTTGTTTTCCATATTGAAAATGCTCACAAAATGAAAAATCAGAGAAAGATAACATAGGTAAGTAGCTAGAATGAGAAAGATTTTCCATTCCACTACAAGATATATGGCCCAAATGACCATGCCAAATACAAGCCATAGGTTGTTCAGTAATAGCTAACAAGTGTTCTTTATGTGATACGAATAAAGGATAAAGTGAGCCAACTTTGCTTCCTTTTGCAATAACCATATTGCCCTTTGATATACGAAAGGATTGAGCATAAAAGACCACCTTGTAACCAAGGTCATCAAGTTGACCAATGTTGATATATTTAGGTAGTGATGTGTGTGAACACACTAGGACCCCCGGGGCACTTTTTTCCCTCTTTAGGAGGTTTTTTTCCCTCGGCTTGTATATACGCATATTGCCCTAATGGGCTACTTATCTTTGTACATTCTCTAGTAATACATTCAGTATTGTGTTTTTGAGCTCCAAGCTTCTTCTTCTTCCTTGTGCTGTTCGCGTGCTTCCGTAGACATCTATCTCCAACAATTGGTATCAGAGCAGGACATCGCTTCATCTAGGGTGCCGTCGACACTCCTCCGTTTGCAGTCTCAGAATCGCACGAATTTTGGTGAGCATACTCAGCGTGTTTCCGAGATCAAAACAGCTTCGTTTTGTGGTGCCGAATTCGCGATCTGAGCTCGTTTCGACCTCTGAACGCACTATCGCAGCGCTTGTACAGGCTATTTTGTCTTTTTGTGTCAAAGGTATATACCAGTTTCTGTTCTCCAGTTTAAGCGTCTCGAAGTCTGCTACAGGTCTAGCAAAACTCGTCTGGGAAGTTTCGTTCAACTTTTTGAGATACAGTCAATTTTTTGCATCAAGGTATTTTAGTCACCGGCCATGGCTGAAAGCAGTGATGTATTCCGTATGTTGGCTGTTGAGGATAAGTTGGATGGTACCAACTACCCACTATGGGCGTATATGATGCGACATGTATTGGTTGCAAAAGGATTGTGGAACATTGTGCAGGGTGTTGAAAGACGTCCTGTTACACCTGTAACGACAGGTACTGCAAATACAGGTGCTGGAGCTGATGAAGATGGTGTCGAAGATGATATTCCGCAGATTCCTGTTCGTGCTGTTGTTTCTGTTGCACCTACTGTAGAGCAGATTCGTTGGGATGGCAGAGATGCCCAGGCACATGCATTGATAGCTTTGTCTGTCAAACGTGCTATTATTCCTCACATTCGCTCTTGCAGAACAGCGAAGGATGCTTGGGATACACTTACCACTTTGTACCAGGCTAGGAATGAGGCTCGTGTTGCTTACCTCCGAAAACAGTTGGAGAGTGAGCACATGAATGAAGGTGATTCGATGGACAGTTTTCTCACAAAGATCAAAGACCTAAAGTAACAATTGATTTCTACTGATGAGGTTATACCAGATAGCTCACTTGTGTAGACTGTTCTGAATGGTCTTCCTCATTCATATCAGAGTTTTGCCTCTACTCTTCGGTTGATGATGAAAGGCAATCCAAATGCCTTGTCATTTGAGGAGTTAGTCTCTGTTCTGTTCCAGGAAGATCAGTCCAGGCAGAACAGGTCCATTATGCGTGTTGCAGATCAAGCTTTCCTGGCTAGTCAGAAGGGCAAAGGAAAATGGAGCTCTTCTACTAGTAAGCAGAAATCTGCAAATGCTGCACAATCGAAGAACCAGAATAAAGATGAGAAGAAATCAGAAAAGCAGAAATTGTTTTGCAAGTACTGTAAAGGAAATGATCATATCATAAAGAACTGTCCAAAACTGGCTGCAAAAGAGGCAAAGAAGAAAGAGGCTGGAATGGTTGTTGCAGAGGCCTCTACACCAAAAACAGAGTCTGCAAATCTTGTGCAGGAAGAAGAATGGGCGTTTACTACTGTCTGCAGTTTTGACCCATCTTCTCATGATCAGTGCATGTCTGCAATAGACTCAGATGTTTGGTACTTTGATAGTGGGGTGACCAAACATATTACCTCGCAGCGCAGTTTCTTCTCTTCACTCGAGCCTGCCCCTACAGGGAATACTGTCACATGCGCCAACAACTCCTCTTATCCTGTTATGGGACTTGGTAAGATCATTCTGACTACTGTTGATGGTAGTTCTTTCACCTTGTCAGATGCTTTATTTGTGCCAGGGATCAAGAAGAATCTGTTATCAGTTTCTGCATTAGCCAAGATTGGCTTGGTTGTGAAATTTGTTGATGACAGATGTACAGTTCATGATCTGTCAAATGGCGATGTTATTATTGCCTCTGGCATTTTATGTCGTGGGCTGTATAAGCTCATAGACTATGAAAGATCTGTGAATGATTCTGCATGTGCAGTTCATGATTCTCAGGCTATGTCAGATGCAAAGCTTTGGCATGCACGCTTTGGTCATCTGAATTTTGCTAGTCTGTTACGCCTGTAGAAATCAGAAATGGTGTCCTCTTTGCCCAAACTTGAGGCACCTGGAAAACATGTTTGTGAGGGCTGTATTTTGGGCAAAATGCAGCGTTCATCCTTTCCAAAAGATGGTTTAGTTCGGGCTACACAGAAATTGCAGCTTGTACATAGTGATGTCTGTGGTCCTATGCAGACACCCTCTTTTGGAAATCACCTTTACTTCGTGACTTCATTGATAATTTTTCCAGGCATGCATGGGTATATCCACTCAAAGCAAAGTCCGAAGTGTTCATGTGCTTTAAACAATTTTTGGTTTCGGCTGAAAATCTGTCAACATGTAAAATGGGCACCCTCCGTTCTGATCGAGGGGGGGAATATATGTCTTCAAATTTTAATGCATTTCTGGCTGAACGTGGGATAAAACACCAGTGTACAGTGCCGTATACACCTCAACAGAATGGAGTTGTTGAACGAAAGAACAGGTCACTCATGGAAATGGAGAGGTGCATGGTCAAGAGTCAGGCTTTACCACATAGTTTCTGGCTTGAGGCTGTCATGTGTGCAACATATGTACTGAATAGGTGTCCCACTAAAGCACTGCAGTCTATCACTCCATATGAGGCTTGGCATGACCGCAAGCCATTTGTTGCTCATCTGCGTGTTTTTGGTTGTTTGTCATATGCACTAGTGCCTGAACAACATCGCAGAAAATTGGATGATAAAGCAGTAAAATGTATTTTTGTTGGATACAGTTTTGAAAGTAAAGGTTATCGTCTGTATCATCCACAGACAAAACGCATTCTGGTTAGCCGTGATGTTGTTTTTGTGGAAGACGCAATTCAGCCATTGCTTTCATGTACTAAAGAGACATCTGTTAGCTCGAAAGACATGTATGATACTTTGATGCCTCTTTTTACAGGTGGACAGTCTAGTGCTGGTCCTAATGAGGCAACTTCTCAACCTTTGCAGGGTTCATATGATGATGCAGATCATTCCATTTCTTATGCAGATTTACATGATGCACTTGTTGATGAGAGAGCTGATATTGAGCAGGCAAAAACTATGCCAAAATGGCTGGTGCAGACTTTGCGTGACAGCAAATTAGATGCACCTTTGTCATATCGTACTCGTTCAGGCTCTCATAGTGCCTCCTTTGCATCAGATTGCTATGCTATGGCTATGTCTAGTCTCTGTGATGAAAATGAGCCTGTTTCTTTTGATGAAGCACAAAATTCAGAAAATTGGATGGCTGCTATGCAATCTGAATATGATGCTATAATGAAGAATGGTACATGGTCTTTATGTGACTTGCCTCCTGGCAAGAAGGCCATTGGCACTAAGTGGGTATACAAGCTGAAGCGTAAACCTGATGGTACAGTTGACAGGTATAAGGCTAGGCTTGTTGCAAAGGGTTATGCGCAAGAAAGAGGCATTGATTTTGATGAGACCTTTGCACCCACATGCCGTATGACTATTGTTCGGAGCATTTGTGCACTTGCAGCCCATCATGGTTGGAATGTACATCAGTTGGACATTAAAACAGCATTTTTGAATGGTGACTTACATGAAGAAGTGTATGTTTTTCAGCCTCGTGGCTTTGTGCAGAAAGGGCATGAAAACCAGGTGTGCATGTTAAAGAAGGCATTTTAAAGCAAGCACCACATGCTTGGTATGAGAAGATACATGCCTATCTAATTGCACTTGGTTTTGAGAACAGTCCAATTGAAAGCACCTTATATGTTAAGCGTGCTAATGATGTGCTTCTGATCATTGTTGTCTATGTTGATGACATGCTGCTCACTGGTCCTATTGAGAAGCATATTGCTGATTTTAAGGCTGATTTGCATGCCTCATTTGAGATGTCTGATTTGGGGCATTTGCATCACTATTTGGGCATTCAGTTTATGCACGTTGATGGTGGAATGGCTTTGTGTCAAACGAAATATATTGACACATTATTGCACCGTTTTGGCCTTGAAGACTGTAAGCCTATTGCCACTCCTATGGAGACAGGTTTACGATTGAGTCTTCATGATGCTGGAGATGCATTTGATGCTGTTCTCTATCAGTAGGCTGTTGGATGCTTGATTTACTTATGCATTACTCGACCAGATATTCAATTTGCTGTCTCACAGATGAGCAGGTTTATGCATTGCCTAGGAGTCACGCATTGGAAGGCGGTTAAGCGCATCTTTCGCTACTTGAGTGGTACTCGGCTACTTGGGTTGTTTTATCCCAAGGGGGGATCACTACCGCTAGATTTGCATGTTTTTTCTGACTGAGATTGGGCTGGTTGCTATGACACTCGTGTGTCCACCAGTGGTTTTTGCTTCATGCTTCGTAGCTCATGTATATCTTGGTTGAGCAAGAAGCAGCCTACTGTGGCCACTTCCAATTGTGAGGCTGAGTATAGGGCAGCTTTCACAGCGACTGTTGAGTGTGTGTGGCTCAGACGCCTTATGGCTGATTTGGGTGTTGGCCAGTCTTCTGCCACCACCATCTTCACTGATAGTCAGAGCGCATTGGCAGTTGCGAGGAACCCTGTGTTCCATGCTCGCACTAAGCACATTGAGGTGCATTATCACTATGTCAGGGAGAGGTTCTCTGCTGGGGAGATCAGCTTGGCATATGTGCTCACGCAGGAGAACATTGCAGACCTTTTCACAAAGGCTCTGCCTAGGGAGAAGTTTGAAGCTTTCCGCAAAGCTTTGGGCTTACTTCCTTTTGTGGAGTGATTTCCACATAGCTTGGCACTTCCTTATACATAAGTGCCAGCTCCTTGTTCACCGCATCACTCCCAGGGGGGATTTGTTGATATATTTAGGTAGTGATGTGTGTGAACACACTAGGACCGCCGGGGCACTTTTTTCCCTCTTTAGGAGGTTTTTTTCCCTCGGCTTGTATATATGCATATTGCCCTAATGGGCTACTTATCTTTGTACATTCTCTAGTAATACATTCAGTATTGTGTTTTTGAGCTCCAAGCTTCTTCTTCTTCCTTGTGTTGTTCGCGTGCTTCCGCAGACATCTATCTCCAACAACCAATTGACATCAAACTGTGTGATAACTGAAGTACATGGCATATGTTATGCATAGTAAATTTTGAACCATCAATAAACTGTACAACCACATCTCCAATCCCCACAACGTCACACTGGTAAGAGTCACCAAGTCTCACAGTACCAAGAGACTTTGCTGCATAATTAGAGAACCATTCTCTGTGTGGTGTCACATGGAAAGAAGCACCAGAATCTACTAGCCACATGTGGGAAAGAGAATCACCCATAAGAGCCTCAGTTGACACAGTACTATCAAGTGTCAACACATCATCATCATCATCATCATCAAAAATAGCATTAATTTCTTCAATCTTCACAGTCAAAGTAGATGATGCAGGTAGATTTTTAACATGCCCATCAACATTCTATCCTTTACCTTTAGCATTCTTTAATGCATAACAATCTTTCTTCATGTTTCCTTTCTTATTACAATAATGGCATTCGATCCCTCTTCCTTGATTTACTTCTACTCTTATTTGGTTGACCATTCTTTTCCTTGTTCTTGCTCTTGCCACATTGTTGATTCTTTCCTTGGTAAGAATCACAGACATTATATGCATCTCCACTGTGAGTGCCAACCATAGATTTTCTACGAATCTTCTCACTCAAGAGTGCTCCACATATGTCATCATAGGCGAGTTTACCACCAGGTACACTATTGCTAATAGTTATGCAAAACGTATCCCATGATGATGGCAAGGTGCAGTAATACTGCTTTCATTTCATTATCCATATCCATTTTCTAAGCCTGTAACTGGGAGAATATAGCATCAAACTCATTTAGATGAGCAGCAACACTAGATGTGTCCTTCATGTGAAGGTCATGTAATTTTCTCATCAGATACACTTTATTTGATACTGTCTCTTTTTCATATGTATTGCATAACTTCTTTGAAAGCTCCTGTGCACTTTCACAATCTAATATTGTAAAGTAAAAATTATCTACGAGGTGCAAACGAATGGTAGACCTAGCCATTTCATCTACTCATCCCAATCATCTTCATCCATGTCAGCAGGCTTCTTTGAAATTCCATTTACTAGCTTACATTGCCTCCTTTGAATGAGCACATATTTAATCTGATTCTTCCATAGAGCAAATTTTGTGCCATCAAATTTTTCAGATCTCAAAATGGTCTTTGCTCTACAAGTTATAGCTCCTCCTCGGAACACTGGCACTAGACTTTGATCCACCAGATGTGCTTGAGACCTCTGATGTCATGATGGTAGAGAACTGAATAGAATGATAATGGAGCTAGAAGAGTCCAAACACCAATGAATAAGTGTATCAAGGAGTAAATCGACCACTATATAGTTGACAAAACCAAAAAAATTGGAAAAATTTTGCCAGAGTATCCTCTACAAAACGAGCATATGATGAGTGTCAAAATATCATAAAACTGCAAGTACTGACATGTTTACTTGTATAGTAAATCACTGACTCCACTGCATATAATCAGTTACCCAATAGAAGCCAATTAGGCTTATTGAGCACCTATGAACAACCATCATACATCTCCTATGGTGAGGCTGGGTAAGTCTTCCATGTGCATCATCGAAGAGACCCCGACATCTGGGTGTCTTGTAGTTAAGAAAACCTCACCACGACCCCCTTTATCAAACATAAAAGGATTTATGCAAAAACGTAACCGTTATATCAATGACCACATGCACGTACATAAGCGGTATCCACAGAAGCGTACATGGTGTGTGGTGTAGCTCAGTGATGAGTAGCACCTCCTTTAATGTCAATCCGGGAAGACGTGAGGATGGTATGAAGACCTCGAGCAAGTGGAGGCACAAGTGCGTGAGTGAGAAGCACACAAACATGCACACACATGCACACACCCGCGCACACACGGCAAGACAAAGAGTGAGAAGCAATGGAGTTCTTAGATTACTTTCAAAAGGCTCTTAAAAGTTCAATTCAATTACAATCTAACCTCAAAAATGAGCTCTCTAGCTCCTTTTATAGTTTTTGACTAGCTTTGGCCCTGTTCAGACCTAGTGTCCGGCCTAGTTAAAAATTAGGTTCCAGGGCTTATTAGAGGGCTCAAACGAGATCTAAAAAATATGAAAATTGGCAGGTAGATACTTCTAAAGCTCCTCAAGCTCAAGGACTCCTTGGCTTGCACAAAATAGAGCTACAAAAATACGAAATGATATTTACAATGATTTTTTGTGATGAAAATCACTATTTGTGTAGGGATTTTCTCTATTGATTTGTCATACATGCCTTTGAGCTCCCTACTTGCTCTTTCTTCTTGTGTGCTCAATTCCTTGATGTCTGAAAAATTTAGATGGCCTACTTGCCAGATCTTCTCTGACTGCCATGTCTGCTTGTGCTGTCCCTTCGCTCTGACTCTCTTCGTCTTGTGGCTCCTTCGGCTCCCTGACTGCTACCAACACCCCCCCCACTCTCGCGTCTGTCGCCCCTGACAGACCCTTGTCTAGATGTTCGTTGAACGTAGTATTGGACGACGTCGAAAGCGAGGTGATGTTCTTCTAATCTGAGCCCCCGTGCTAGATCTGTTAATAATGCGTCCCAATTCACTGGTCCTGGTACGTCCGGGTTCTGAATGTATGGTCCTCTCCACAGTGAATAAGTGGAGGAGATGTGAAGGCCTGGGTACAAAAATTTCTGAGTGATATTCCCAGAATCCTGTTATGAACATCTCCTCGAAAGTCTGTATAAAACAAGCGGGGAGATACTTTATTCTGGCGTGCCAAGCATATATTACTTCTATTGATGGGGTGGTGCTCATGTCGTAAACTAGGTCTTGGTTGCCTGTAACGAAGCCTGCTCCTGAGAAGTGGGGATCCTTAATGTTTTTGAATGTCCTGAATGTGATCAGCATTAATTCAAATATTTTCATACACATTTGTGCCATCACATCGGGTGTATTGCGTAGTCGAGTGCTCCAGTGTCTGATAGTAGAAATAATGTAATTTACAGTGGGAGGTCCTCGTGGAGGTGCTAGATAAACATAATTTAGCCACTTGGCACAGCCTTTGATGTTCTTGACAGCAATGGTGAATTCGGGCCATGTGCGTCTTCGTAGGACTGGGGCATAACAAGGATTGTACTTAATAAAGAGGGGCATGTTATTCCAGGTTCGTACCATTTCAGGATAAGTCTCCAAGAGACGGATCCTCCAAGTGGGTTGATGAATAGAACCTCTTTTTGCACTCTCTGGTATATCGTCGGGGCCAAACTGGGTGGCAAAGGTGGGGGCTTTCCCACATTGTCGTTGGATCTCTGCGTTGTAATCAGCCAACAATATGCAATATGGCACATACTGATCATCATTGGTCCCTATCCACCTGTGATGGGACATACGTCTGAAATACTCGGACTTGATGACAGTGTCTTCTAATTTGGCTAATGATTGGATTTGTATTGCTACTCGTTCATCGTGGGTGTTCGCTGTCTTCTCTAATGACTGAAGCCATTCAGGTGCTTCCACTTCTAAGGTATCCATTCCCTCTGAGGTTTGCTGCCCTCCTGGCATTGGCATAGGAACGTATGGTTCCTCGTACGAATCATCTACCTCAATGGGAACCAAGTCTTCTGGCTCAGGTTCTATAACTGGAGAGGGTTGCCTTTCATACTCTAGTAACTTTTTCTGGAGCTCAACCACCTGCTCTGTCAATGCCTTCACTTCCTCTGAAGTCGAGGCCGGTTCTATTACCTTGGTTGGAGCCTCCTGTTCCTTGAGCTGGCCACGTAGCTCATCACGTTCCCTTTCCAACTCATCATGAGCATCTAATAGATCTGCATAGCTTTCCAAGATGGTCTTCATTGTCTCTGAGGGTACGGCTTTAAACTGCTCTGGATCAATTTCGTGGGGAGAGCCTTCCATTGCTGCTTCTAGATTTGCTTCATTTTGCTACTGCAGTCTCTTGTTCTCTTCAAGGGCGGTTGCCATGTGTTTTCTGAGGAGTGCCAAGTTACGCCGGACTCTGAGATTATCAGCTTGGTATACGTCCAGCAAGGCCTCGAGTTGTTTGGTGGCCGGCTGTTGTGATGGTTGGGGAGTTTCTAGGAGTGTTTGGTGGGCATGTTCGAGCGTGGTGTAACGTTGGTTGAGTTCTGCATTTTCTTCCTCGATCGCTGTGAGGTGGCTCTGAAGTTTCTGATTGGTAGTGATCACTTGATGATAACGATCGTCGAGAGCTCGATACTCATTCTGAAGTTGATAGACACATTGATTTAAAGCTAGGAATATACTATTTACATTAAATGATGCAGGGAGAGATGAAGATGCAGGGGGAATGGGGACGGGAAAGGGAGTTGTGAATGATGTGGAGTCAAGTGGAGATGTGGGTGGAGGGGGTATGGGGGACGGGGGTTGCATGGGGGAAGGGAGTGGTGCTGTGGCAGGAGATGTTTCCATAGTGTCAAATGTTTGAGTGACCGTGTAGATGGGGACCATGGGTGGGGTGGATGTGACGTTAGTGAAGAGAGTGGTGAAGGTGGGCATAGTGACTCCCCCGAATTGGATTCCCGGAGAGAGTGGAATTCCCATGACGATTGTGGTGATATTGGACGTGGGTGGCGATAGTGTCACGTGGTGGAGTGAGTTGTGTAGTGAGGGATGGGGAGGGTGGTGACAGTGGTGCTTCCTGATGTTCGTCTGTTTGCGTTGTATTTCCTGGTGCTGATACGTTGATATGAATTTGTTTCCCGGATCTCATGGGACGGGCGGGAACTCCTTTCTCAAATCGGTGAATGTAGGCCATTGCCTCATGAATGGCCTCATCCAATCCTACTGCATCGGCATGTAGGTTGATGGACTCGATGAACATATCATCCACACCTTCCTCTGCCAGCAATTGGTTCATGAGTTTCTTGCCTGCTTCAAGTGACATTTTATGCTGTTCTTGAACTAGCTGCATGGTTTGATATAGTCTTTTTATTTGTGCCGAATACGCGGGGGCGCTTGCTAACTCTGAAAGTTCATCATACTCTTGTTCTTCGTAGGCTTCTTCCTCTTGTTCGGTCTCTTGTTCATCTACGTCGACTTCTACAACTTGCGGTCGGGTGGGGGCTGACGTTGTTGTATGGGTTACAACTTGCGGTCGGGTGGGGGCTGACGTTGTTGTATGGGTTTGTGGTTCCTGAGCTCGCTCTGTTTCCGTTTCGAGATTAGAGTCGTAGATCAGTCTAGCCACTTCCTCATCAGTGAGATCATTGAGAGTAAAGCCCTGTGGAAATTCCAAGTCTGATGGGATGGGTGGAAACACCAGATTGGGTCCCTCTGTACTTGGTCTTGGTAGCCGAATGGTGAATGGTCTAATGCGTCGTGTCTGGGGAGGGGTAATCTCTGGTGTAGTGGTGGCTCCCCTTGGTTGAGCGCAGGGTAATTGGACTCCCCCTCTCATCTTCTTTGATGGAGGACCTGCCACTGATAGCCTTCTCTGGAACTCCTGGGCCCGGGACCATACGAGTGCCCGCTGAATAGGCACGTCATAGGCTAGACATCGATAGATTATTTTGGTCAGAGCACAACACCCGTGGAGCACATTTTTCTGCTTCTTGTTCCACCGTTGATGGGCTAGGTGGATCTGATCTATGATCCAATGTGGTACGTTGATAGGGAGGTTTTCTGTCTCTACCAAATACAAGCTAAACCATATCTTCTTTGGTGGCATGGTGAATCTTTCCTGGGCTGGAAAAGCAAAATGCTGCATGACGGTCTGTAGGTGAAGAGCGATGGTCGGTGTCATTGCTACCATATCCTTGAGCTTATTGAGATCTTTATGTTTCATTCTGCCTGGAACCATAGTTTCCTTTTCAGTAGGAATGTGCATACCATGCATGTCCAATGCTTCTCGTACCAGATTGAGGGTCAGTTTGAATCTTTTAAGTTTGTGGCCCGGCAACAGTGAGGGTAACACAAAAGTGCTGTCGCCTCCCTTGGCCCTGCTAGGAGTGATGGTATTGATAAGATAAGAACAACGTAAGAAATCCGGCTTTGGTAAGTGGGCCCTGAAATAACTGTCCAGGCCAGCTTTGGTCCATACCGAATGCATTACTTCGGCATTCTGATAGTTCTCAAATTCGCGCGTGAAAAAATGGTAGCGTCCCCATTTACCATTAAACTCCAATTCAGCTTCCCAAAAATAGGTTCCATCACCCAATGGTCCTGCAACATCACTGAACCAATGAGCGTGTTTGCTCACCTGAGAGGTGTGTCCCTGAGGAGGATCTTGAATTGGGAGCACATGCACAGCTTGAAGTTCTTGCGGTCTTTCGGTGAGATGTGGTTCGAGGAGGAGTGTTTCTATATCCACAATCTGTGCGCTGGATCCGGCGTGAGAACTGGAACCTCCGGCTTCTGCCATAGTTATTGCTCGCTACTGATTCTGTCGAGAATATAGAGCATGCATTAATATTGTAATGGACAAGATTGAACATGTTTGCCCTCGTTATAATATTATCGTGAGGTGAGTAATGGGTTAGTGGTCAGTGAGTGCACGATGGCAGTGTGTGTAGTTAATGCTTGGATAGTCCTAGGAGCTAGATGGAAAGATGCACTATCTGACTAATGCAGTTAGTAAGTGGAGATGAATTCACAGATTGGGGTCGGGGGTTTATTACAAGTCTTAAGTTGCCAAACACCATGGATGGCTTTTGGTCTTGGTTTTGTGGAGACTCGGAAGGGTCGCATGAGTAATTCTGCTGGGAGTTTGTTGTGTCATTGGGACCCATTTACGAGTGAGTCCGTGCGTGCTTCTAGGTGACAGTGTGTTCGAGTGTATCAGACAAGAGTGGGTGGCGGCTGCTTGAGCGAGTGAACCATGTCGTGTAAGATGTGAATTATGTGGGACTAGTTGAGCCTGCAAGCAAGCCTTAGACACCCAAATTTGTCTTGATTGTGGGTCAGCCGTCATCGACTTCTTGGGTACCCAAATAGATTTCACTTTCTCAACAGAGGTTTTAGGAGTTCTCTTATTATCATCAAGTCGTTGATCACTAATAGGAAGTTGAGACCGTGGTTGCGACTTGGTTACGGTCGGCAGCTCGTCTTTCCGCACCCACATTTGTTTCATCGGCTGAGTTGTTCTGCTTCACGTGTTCTTTTGGTCTCTCGCCGGGAGAGTCTTCAGTGATTGATCTGCCCTTAGTTGCTGCCTCCTTCTGGCCTTTGGAAAAGAAGGGAGTTCCATTGTGGTTCTGACTCCTTTTTTGAGATCTTCATTCTTCTACATCACATAGCCTTGGACAAGAACAGCATGGTCAACTTCATGTGCACCCCTGGAGGGACCAGGAGTCCGTGTCTTTTCTAGTTCCTTGAGTGCTCCATTATTTAACTCAATTGTAATTCTAGTCTGATTCACCCATACCTGAAGAAGTCCACTTCTTAGGTTTAAGTTGACTGCTTGGTCATAGATCCAGTCTTGACCCAAGACAAAGGGTTCAGTGAGGTCCTCATCTTGACACACTAGTACTTTAACTGTCATTGCCTCATCATGAATATAGAGGGGAAGTTCCACCTCGCCCATGCAAGGGGTTTCCACGCCTCCCAATCCTATGAGATATGCTTCCACAGGATTGGCAGTTAATTGCAACTCTTGACAGTAAGACAATTTAACAGCACTAGTGGCTACACCTGAGTCAATCAAGGCTCTTACAGTCCTTGCACTCTTTCCTTGTCCTATATCTAAGGTTATGAAAGGACGTCGATCAGTTATCCTATGTGAGCTAACACCTGAAACTTCACACATAGCCACGTCATATCCTTGGTCTGCATATGCATCTTGCCTAGGGTGCTCTCTACCTTGTCTTCTTAATTTCATTCTCCGTATGCGCTCTAGGGCTTCTGCTTGAGCTTCTTCTCGAATTCGCTTTTCTTCCTCTTTGCGTTTCTTAGCAATATTGAGTCGACTTAGCATTTCCTCTGTGAGAGGTTCCTGATACAACTTGACTCTGCATCCACTAATGTAGCTTGGAAGAACATCTCCTTCTAATGTGGCTAGCTGCACTGCTCCACTTGTTGAGATCCTATTAATGATCATGGGTCCATAGCCTCTCTTCTCCAGTTTTCTCGCATGTTGCTTCAATGTGTAGACTAAAACTAAGTCGCCTGCCTTCAAACCTTTATCCTTAACGTGGGCATCAAAGTATGCCTTCTATCGTTTCTTAGCTGCATATATCCCTGCAGCTGCTCTCAGTCTTGTTTCTCCTAATCGTTCAAGGTCAAAAAGTCTAGAGGAGAGTTCATGACCCGTCCATTCATGCTCTTGTGCCACTTTCACTGTAGGTATCAAAAAGTCTAAAGGTAGCACAACATTTTGACCAAACACCATTTGAAAGGGAGTGGCTTGGAGTACCGTTTTGTAGGCAACTCGGTATGCCCAAACAGCATGGTGTAGCTGTTTGTCCCAATCAGAGCGTTTATTATTCACTAACTTGGTCAACACATTACATAGAATCTTGTTTGTGCTTTCGGCTTTCCCATTAGCTTGTGGGTGATAGGGGGCAGATTTCTTATGAACTACCAAGAATTCTTGGAGTAGATTTTCAATCACTTCGTTCAAGAAGTGAGTGCCCCTATCACTCACTAGCTCTATAGGTAGCCCATATCTTGTGAATACATTTTCAAACAAGAATTTAGCAGTTGTTTGAGCATCGTTCTTCGTTGTGGCTTTTACCTCTACCCACTTAGTTAGATAGTCTGTTGCAACAATGATATATTCTGCATGAGAACCCTTAGCTGGGGGATTAATAGGACCTACGAAGTCTATTCCCCACTTAGAGAATGCACGTCCACCCATCATAGGTTTCAGTGGCATCTCATCTTTACGTATAGGATACTGAGTTCTCTGACAGACATCACAGCGTTTCACATAGGTATGTGCATCCATGTGAAGGGTCGGCCACCAGAAGCCTGCAAATAGTATTGCCTTGATCACCCGATCTGGTCCAAAGTGTCCTCCTGCTACACCTTGGTGAGCAATGTCCAAGATCTTGAGATACTCACTCTCATGGACACATAGTCTCAGGTAATCGTCTTTACCACGTTTGTATAGATTATCACCAATAAGTGAGTAATCCTGGGCTTCTTGTTCTAAACTCCTTTTCCTAGCGAACGTCGTGTCTTGAGGGAATGTTTTCGTCCTCAGAAAGGATACTAGTGGTTCACTCCAATCTGGCACTATGGAAACTTGATAAAGAGTGGCATGTTCCACAGGTGGTTTAGTGCAACAGATTGGGCATTCCTTGCACAACTTTTGGACATCAGCTTCCATAGTCGGCCAATGCACTCCGAGTCTCCTTAGTGTCTGGAGGGTTCATTGCTTTGAGTAGTGTTGCTCTAATGCACCTACATGTGCTAATTGCAACCATTTAGCGTACTCATCCTCTTCCACACAACAAGCCAAGATTCCTTGATCTGTGTGCTTGTACATACTTCCTGCCATGATGTGATATTTTTGGGCTTTTACTACCTCTCTATCCTGCGTGTTTATTACTGGATGGTTAGGTCCGTATGTCAATACTGGCACTAATGGCTTAGCCCACTGCGGTACCACTTCCAAGTTAAACAAGTAAGCATCAGGAAGGTCATCTGATACTCCTTGTGGGGCTTCTCCAGATGTGAGCCTAGAAAGATGATCAGCTCTCAAATGAGTCCTCCCTTTCCTTACCACAACCTCGAAATCATATTCCATTAGTAAGAGAAACCATCTTACTAATCTTCATGTATTGCATGGCTTGTTCACGAGATATAACAATGCTTGGTGGTCAGTAAAAAATTTAAACTTGTTTGCAAGCAAATAGTGTCTAAATTTCTTAACTGCATATACCATGCCTAAGCCTTCTCTCTCAGTAGTGGTGTAATTTCGTTCAGCTGCATTCAATTGTCTACTGGCATAGGCAATTGGAAGATCCATATTACCTTCACCAGTAGGTTGAGCAAGCACACACCCAATAGCATAATTGGATGCATCCACGTGAACATGGAATGGCTTATTCCAATTTGGTGTGGTCAAGATTGGTGCTGAACATAATCTTTGTTTAAGCTCCTGGAAGGAATTCTCACATTCGTCAGTCCACTCAAAGTTAGTCAAAAGTCCATACAGAGGCTTTGCTATGATGGCATACATGTGTATAAACCGTCGGTAATATCCACAATGCCCCATGAAAGCTTGTACTTCCTTGACATGCTTTGGCCTAGGTAACTCGGCTATGGCTCTTACTTTCTCTTCATCGGTGGATATGCCATTCTTTGACACTATGTGTCCTAAAATCTTACCTTGCCTGACCATGAAAACGCACTTTTCTGGGTTTAGGCGGACTTGATATTCTCTACATTTGTCAAAGATTTGTCTCAGTTCAGGAATATGGGTTTGTCTGATGTTGGAATGAGCACAAAGATCATCAACATAGACTTCTAAGTTCTTCCTCAGGAACTCCTTAAATACATGGCACATCAGCCTCTGGAAGGTTGCTGGTGCATTGGTAAGCCCAAATGGCATTACCCGAAAGGCGAATATGCCCCATTCTGTGGCAAAAGCTGTCTTATGCTGATCCTCTGGAGCTATGGCTACTTGATTGTAGCCCGAAAATCCATCAAGGAAGTTGTACACTTCCTTGCCTGCTACTCTTTCTAAGAGATGTTCTGTGATGGGAAGCGGATAGTTATCTCGAATTGTGGCTGCATTGACCTTCTTTAAGTTAATGCATACACGTAATTTACCATTCTTTTTGGGCACCACTACAATGGGGGATACCCATTCAGTGTGCTCAATTTCATAGATAAATCCAGCTTCAACCAGTCTATCTATCTCCTCTTTGATCTTGGCAGCGTAATTATCGTTATATGTGTATGGCTTTTGCTTAGAAGGTTTGGCATCCGAGGTCATGGGGATAGTGTGTGAGCATATGTCTGGATCAACACCTTTCAAATCCTTGTAACTCCAAGCGAATACATCTCTGTATTCTCTTAGCAGGGCTATTAACGCATGCTCTTCTTCCTCTGTTAGGTCATGGCCTATGTATGTGCATCTCTCCTCTCCTTCTTCTAGGGCCACTACTATTTTCTTGGTGGTTTCTTTGTTATCATAGGCCTCTCCTGATTGTGCCTCTCGTTTCGGCATTCTGATCATGACTCTCCTGTCATCCATCTCATACTTCTTAAAATTTTCTGGGACCTCAAACAAAGATTCTTCCTCTTCTGGTGAGACTTCTCTCTTCTTTCGTTTCTTTCCTTCTTCCTTCGGGGTCACATGTGTGGCTAATCTTACATCATTTGTAAGCTCTCCATGCCTCTGGGGTTGAAATTCTACTTCATGGAAGTATTCTTCATCTGTTGCAAAAGGTGGGTCCATAATGATTGACTCTAGATCGGAGTCACTTGCATCCTCAAATGCATCAGGGCTAGGTTTGCATTCTTCTAGAACTGCCTCTCCCATGATTGGCTCTATGGAGAAGACTGAAATGTCATAGCCATCCTCATCACAGTGAGGTGTCCATTGTTCCTCATTGATGGCTACATCCATTGTTGCTAGGATTTCTGCCCAGCCGTGGGGTTCAAATTCTTCGTCAGGAAAGACTACAAGTGCATAGGCTGGGTCTTGAATGGATCTATGGGTTTCTTTTGCACCTATCTCCCTGGCTTTTTCTCTCTTCTCTTCTTCTACTGCTACTTTGCACATCCATAAGTGAGTGTCTTCATGCATCCATGAGGATCCTGATCCTATGGAATGCACCGATTCCGTATCATCTTTGGCTCTATGGATGGGATTCCATTGGATAGGAGGGACATCTCTATGAGAGTAATCTTTAAGATTCACTTTGGTCGTAACACCTAAGTGTTGCAGGTACAAGGAGTTGGTTCCCCAATCCTCTACCACTTGCAACTGTCGCATAAAAGGTCGTCCCAAGATCATTTCATAGGCATGGTTCTTGCTAAATTCACATATGGCAAAGGTATGCTCGAACTCGACACCACAGGTGGTGAGAGTTATTCCTTCTAGTAATCCTAAGGGTCTCTCAATATGACCATCGGCCATCTGCAATTTCATTCTCGTTGGCCTGAGTGCTGGCTTGCCCCAACGCTTCCATAGGGAAGTGGTGGCAATTGCAACTCCTGCACCTGAGTCCAAAATTGCCTTGGTGGTGTACTCCTGGTAGGTAATGGGAAGATAGGTGTTCCCTTCTTCACCTTCACACATGTCTCCTATCTTATCCAAAGGTATTTCTGGCACTGTTTTCTGGGATCCTACCTGGGAACGAGGTTTTGCTATCTCGGGTACTTGATTGGCTACATGTTTCCACACTTCTGGTCTAACCTTAAGCAGCTCTTCCAAAGTGAGATTGCACTGCACTTTAGTGTTTTTCACTACCTCTGTGTTCCTAGGTAATACAGAGTCTTCATTTCTTACCATGACTGTAGGTGCTCTCATACAGGTGGACTTTGCTTCCCATGGGCCTGTGAAATGGGGTAGTTCTTGTAAAGAATTAGACTCGAAGTCTAGTATTTCCTGAGAGTGGGTGCTCTCCTGCTCCCCATAAATGGAAGGAAGGTCTTGTGGGAATTGATCGTGTGTGTCATCCACAAGTTCAATGGGAGGAGGAACTTCACTCTCTTTAGCCCATTTCTCTTCTTGAATCTCTTGCAAGAATTCTGGTGTGTATTGATTCATAGAAGAAGAGGTGTCTGGCTCCGTATAGTTAGGCACGTAGGCCTCAGGCACATAGGCTTTCTGGGTAGGAAGACCTGCTCTTTCTCTAGCCTTGTCATGGTGTTGAGGGGCGAGTTCCTTTTGTGATTGTGCCATTAGATTCTCTATTCTTTCTAGGGAGGGGGGGTTGTCTGGTTCAGTGGAATTGGGCACATAAGCTTTCGATGGGGGATGGGTCATGTTTTTGCTTGCTTTATCTCTTTCTTGATTTTTTTCTTCCTTGGCAGATCTTGCAATTATGCCCTCTAACTTCTCTAGAAGTCCATCCAAGTGTAATTGGGTCTTGGCTGAGCTCGAGTAATTGAAAAGGCGACTGGCTTCAAACATAGTCTGAGCCAATGCGACCATTTTCGCGCAAAGCTTGGTTCTTTCTATCTCTAGGTCAGCTCTAGGGTAGCACTTGTCATGATCCGTTACATTTGGCCCTTCTTGGATTCTGGCCTGATATGCTTTAAGCATCATGTCTATGTCTTTAGGAGTGGGATCAGCTAATACTGATCCTACTCTAGGGGGTGGTGGAATCGTATGAGGTGGGTTGGAAGGTGGCGGGTCGGATAGCGATGTGAATGGTGGTGGTGGGGTAGTGTGAGAGGGAGTTTGAGATGTGAGTTCAGTTATCCTGGCTTTGGTTTCTCTTATGCTTTCCTCAAGTTCGCTCATCTTTTTAGCCCATTGTCTTTTCATTCTTTCCCGACTATCTTTCCACGCTCTAGTCCTTTTCTTTGTCATGCTCTCGGTTTCACTAGCCTCTGGGTTCTTATCCTGGTTTACCCCTTGGTTCTGCTGCAATGCCTGAGCTCTAGTCACTACCTGTACTGGTGCGGTGGATGTCACACTTCCTGTGGAGTCTACCACCAACCCAATAACGTTAATAGGAGTGATTTTTGGCATATTATTAGGATTCTTAGGGCAGTCTCGTAAGAGATGCTCCTTTCCACATTCTTGGCAAAAGCCCTGAATTGTCACTGACTGGGGCTGTGTAAGTGGAGGTAAGGGACAATCACGAATGAGGTGATCTCCCGGACATCTGTAGCATGGTCCTCTGGGGAATGGGGGTCTTACCTGCCTAGGTTGAGGCTTAGGATTGGGGTTCGTATACATGACGTTTGTGTAATCTGACTCCCAACTAGGTTCACTCGGTTCCTCACTGTAGTAGGACTCACCATGTTCAGGAGATGGCATGTAGTAAGCATGGGGACTATCGACATGTGTAGAATCAAAGCTATGGTCACTAGGGTCACTTTCAGAAAGCAGTGGTGTTACAGGGACTATAGCTCTATTCAGGTTTTCTTCTGCTGCTGCATATTTTACTAGGATCAAATTAGCTGAAGCAGCGGGTTGTTGTGCTAACACAGGCTGAGGCCTTTGTTGGTTTTGGTATGGTTGCTGATAAGGTTGTTGTGGCCTGCCATATGGCTGTGGAGGGTACAGGTTCTGGTATCTTCCCTGCTGAGGGTATGGCTGAGGGTAGGGTTGCCTAACCGCCTGCTTGTTGTATGGGCAATCTTGCGCGGTGTGATTGGTGTACCTCCGTTCTATGGTGCAGTACTGGCTACTAGAATTTACTTGGGGTTGAGCCATAATGGGACATACATTTGCCATATGGTCACCCCCACAAGTATAGCATCTTTTCACCGGGGCAAATCTAGGAATTTGTTTACTAGAGACGCCTAATTTTTGAGCTACTTTTTCCGCAAGTTCCTCAATTGATGTGGACTGCGTGGAAGAGAGGCTAGAGGCACTATCTGAATCTTTGTATATCTTGGAAAGCTCTAACTCCTCCCCTAGGTTATCCTCGATGTCAATGCACATGCGTACGCACTCTTCTATGGTCCTAGGGTCCTTCAAGTACACATAAGATCTCAATTTGGTACTTAGCAATCCATCCAAGAATAAAGCCACTTGCTTAGCTGGTGTGGGTAGCTCCGAAACAGGGCATCTTTCTAAGTATTGCCTAAATCTTCTTCCGGCAAGTCTCACGGTCTCTTGAGGGGTCTGCTTGAAACTGTGAATCAATAAGGAGGTATTATGTCTAATGCCACTCTTAGAGAATTCAATAATGAAAGCCTCTAGGAGTTGGTCTATGCTCCTGAACTATCTCTCATTCAATGGTTGGAACCATGTGAGAGCTGTGTTCCTAAGGGTTAGAACAAAGGCATTATATTGTGTGAATAGGTCCTCCACTTGTTCTGCTCTCAAGACTTGCCTAAACTCTGCCACATGATCGTATGGGTCTCCTGTGCCATCGAAGTAATTTTTCATGGACTTGACTAACTGAGTTGGTCTCAAAGTCCTTGTGTGCTCTCTAGGTCGTGGTAGAGGGAACTCATCCGCATTTCTTTGATTCCTGTGAGCTCTAAGTACCTCAAGCTCTACTCTATTTGTTTCCACTCTCGTTCTTTCTCCGCCCCTTGGGTTGACAAAGCTTACTTCTGGCCTATCTCTACTTCTGTCTCTTTGAATTCCATGAACTTGGGATGTTCCCGCTCCAGGGTGACCATAGGACACATTCGATCTTGGTTGGGGGAAAACGAATTCACCCTTCCAAGTGTAAGCATGTCTATCATGTTCTGTAACCACAAAGATCCTCTCTGAAGCGTGATCCAAATAGGTCACTCTGCCTGGGCTATCAGGATCCTTAAACTCATAGATCATGATTGTTCCTATATCAGTTGGCTGATCAGATTTATACCTCCAAAAGGCTTCGTCAGTTTATCGATTGAGGAGCAATTCTATGCTCTTATTATCCTGGGGAATCCACTCTGGTGTGATAATCCTAGTGAGAACCGATTTGCCTCGAGGGGTTCTAGGTTCTGTACCCATGTTTCCTTGCTCTAGGTCACCTACGTCCGCTTCTGGGATCACATTTCCAAATTCTTCCGTCCTATCTGGGTGACTGGTGACTACGTATATGGTTCCTTCTTTGTCCAAGTATGCTCCATTTTCAAACTTGACAGCTGGGCGCTCTAGTCCAATGGATTGATCAAGATTCTTAATCTGTACCACAGATCTTCCTAGGCCGTCCTCATAGATGCTGGCACCTAATCGGTTGGTCCTAAGGTATTCCAACTGTGTTTTGTAAGGGCCTTCTACCCTGTGCAAGTATGGCACTCTTGAACTTCCTGTAGGTCTCTCCATACCTTGAGACATCTCGGATTCACTAGTCTCAGAACTTGGGTAGTATGAGTGGTGGCTCAACTGCTGGGCCCACGACCTAGCAGTGTGGTTGACACTAGCCTCTGAAGACCTAAGGCTTTGCCTATCCCTTACTAGATGTCGCCTTGATCTAAGGTTCATAAGCCTAATTGGATAGCCCAAATTTGCCCAAGTACAACCTCGTTGCAGAATCCTTTTGTATCAGTTACTTGATTCTTTTTAGTTGATTCCCGTGTTCAAATTCTTGTCTGATATCACGTTGTAAGGTATATTTGAGTGTAGTTCCGCACTTAAAGTTGATCGTTCCACGTTAAGTTCTTTTCCTTTAAAGTTCTCGACAGTACAAAGATTATGTCCTTAGCTTGAACTTGAAAGTTTAGGTATTCTTCAACTTGATAATTGCCTATCGTCGCCCTGACTTACTCCTACCTCTAGTCGTTCTTAGCCTAAGCTAGGAATTGACGAAGGGGAGTTGAGAGTATTCCGACCTTTCTTGCTGATCCTTGCTCTTTAGTGCTCGAGAAGTTGATTCTCAAGCTTGCACAAGGCCCTTGCTTGGACGCTCTCACTTGCTTCTCAATAGACCTGCATTAGTCCCAAGATTAGCTCCAGACTTAAATTCAAATGACAGACTAGACCACTTTCATGCATGTGACTCACCGACCAAATTATCTCTTGCCTTTATAAAAAACAATCCCAAGGATCCCTCAGTTTTCCTACCTCGGGTATGGTTAACTTCAAAAAACCCTATCTAATAATCCTGATCTTAATTTTCACATAACCAGTGGAAGTTTTGGTTGTACTCATGAGCTTTCCGACACAACAAGAATCACAGCAATTGGATTTCGTATGAGGAAGTTATGTCAGTTCAGGCTTCAGGGATTAAAACAGGGTTCAAAACAGTTTAATCAAGCAGGCAGAAATTCTTGAATTACTTGGGTTGCGGCCTCAACATGCAATGCTAACCCCGAGTGTTTGTCCCACAAATTGACCAAATTAGCCCCCTATTCTTTACCCTAGAAAATTGGCCAATTTTGCCCTTCTAACGCGTTCGCAAATTCTGTCAGTCGCGATTGACAGGTCAGTCGCGATTGACAGGTCCGTCGTGGCTGTCGGTCGCGATTGATGTGTCGATCGCGATTGACAGGTCCGTCGTGGCTGTCGGTCGCGATTGATGTGTCGATCGCGATTGACAGGTGGTTCGAAAAGTCAATCAATCGTGGTCAAAAGGGTCGTTGACTCTGTCGGTCGCGATTGATGGGTCGATCGCGATTGACAGGTCGATCGCGAGGGTCTATCCGTCGTGGTCAAACGATCGTTGACTGTGTCGGTCGCGATTGAAAGAGCCGTCGTGGGCTGTCAGTCGCGATTGACTGGTCGATCGCGATGGATGACTCGATCACGATTGACACGTGTCATGCGTATGATCCGTCCATCGTGGTCAATCGGTCGTTGACTCTGTCGGTCGCGATTGACAGAGCCGTCGTGGGCAGTCAGTCGTGATTGACTGGTCGATCGCGATTGACAGGTCTGTCCGTCGTGGTTTGTCGATCGCGATTGACAGAGCGATCGTGATTGACAGAAATCTGATGAATTTCAAAAATCTAAGCACATTTTTGGGAAGCTCTAGGCCTGTAGATCATGGTTTTGCACTTTGTTTGGCAATTTGAGCATTTTTTCTGTCGGTCGCGATTGACAGAAGTCGGCGACACACAGACAGTTACCGAGAATTCCGTACCTGCGCAGAGTGTTGGGGACGATGATGCGGCCTGTACCTGCAAGATAGCTCAAGAAACATGCAAAAACAGCACACACAATTTCGCTCTCTCGCTCTCTCTCACAAGTGAAATGAGGGAAATGAGGTGGAGAAGGTGATATGATCAAAAAACTGAAATTTTCGCGATGATGGAAATGGAGGTGGAAGATGGTGATGATGATGATGGTGATGATGGTGGTAAGGTAAGAAAGAGAAAAATAGGAAAAGTAAAGAAATTACCTACAACGCCAACGTCTCCAATCTACGTCTTACCATCACAGGCTCGTTCTCAAAGCTCGATCCCCGGCAACGGCGCCAAAATTTGGTGTAGCTCAGTGATGAGTAGCACCTCCTTTAATGTCAATCCGGGAAGACGTGAGGATGGTATGAAGACCTCGAGCAAGTGGAGGCACAAGTGCGTGAGTGAGAAGCACACAAACATGCACACACCCGCGCACACACGGCAAGACAAAGAGTGAGAAGCAATGGAGTTCTTAGATTACTTTCAAAAGGCTCTTAAAAGTTCAATTCAATTACAATATAACCTCAAAAATGAGCTCTCTAGCTCCTTTTATAGTTTTTGACTAGCTTTGGCCCTGTTCAGACCTAGTGTCCGGCCTAGTTAAAAATTAGGTTCCAGGGCTTATTAGAGGGCTCAAACAAGATCTAAAAAATATGAAAATTGGCAGGTAGATACTTCTAAAGCTCCTCAAGCTCAAGGACTCCTTGGCTTGCACAAAATGGAGCTACAAAAATACGAAATGATATTTACAATGGTTTTTTGTGATGAAAACCACTATTTGTGTAGGGATTTTCTCTATTGATTTGTCATACATGCCTTTGAGCTCCCTACTTGCTCTTTCTTCTTGTGTGCTCAATTCCTTGATGTCTGAAAAATTTAGATGGCCTACTTGCCAGATCTTCTTTGACTGCCATGTCTGCTTGTGCTGTCCCTTCGCTCTTACTCTCTTCGTCTTGTGGCTCCTTCGGTTCCCTGACTGCTACCAACAGTGTGTATGTGCTCAATATATGCAGTAAAATGACACTAAAAGGCTGAATGCAGAGCCCAAAAACTAGCCAACAACACCTACAAGTGTCTGTCAACTCTAATGTTTTAGGCTCACAAAACCTGCATAAATTTGCAGCGACTGCTCCCACCTGAGGGTAGGAGTCGATAGTGTGTGGAATATACCATCTGTTCACAGGCAAATAGTTGAAGCAAATGCGTGGGCCTGCTGATGAACACCTCCGAACGGTATTCCCAGAAACCGGTTGTGAACATTTCTTCAAAAGTCTACTTATAGCACGCCGGTAAGTATTTAATTCTGCAATGCCAGGCATAACACACCTGGAGCGATGGTGTTGTACTCATATCATATGCTAGATCTAGATTACCATGCTCGAAGCCCGGGGTGTTCACATGGGGTGCCTTGACGCGTCTGAAGACTTTAAAAACCATTTGCATCATGTCAAAGATTTTGACAGTCATATGTGCTGCTATATCGTCCATATGTTTTAAGCGAGGGATCCAGTGATGAATCGTTGCCATCATGTATTTGATTGTAGGTGGTCCAGTGGGTGGCCTGAAATATGGATAATTTAACCAATCCTGGCATTGCCTGTTGTTCTGTACTTTAATAGTGAATGCCTTCCAAGAGCGGCGACGTGGCACTGGTCCCCAACATGGGTTGTATTTTAAGTGTAGTGGTGCCTTGGCCCATGTACTCATCATCTCTGGATAATTCTGTAAGAGATCCTTGCACCATTCTGGTTGATAGATTTCTCCTTGCTGCGCGTCTGTTGGCAAATCGTCAGGCTCAAACTGAGTAGCGTGAGAGGATTTCTTGCCTGTTTTCTTCTCTATGGCCAACTGATATTCCGCCATTAACATAAAATAAGGTTTATATTGTAGCTCATGCCCTGATATGTATCTGCGAGGGGCCAAATGAGCAAAGTAGGGGGACTGTAAAATGCGTTCTTCAATCATTGTCATGGCGTGTAACTGCACCTCTACCCTTGCTGAGTGGGTTGTTACAAGTTCTTCGATTGTCTTCATCCATGCGGGAGTTGGAAGTTCGAAAGTCGTCTGGCCTTCAGCCGTGACTCGTCCGCATGGGATGGGTTGGGGTTCATACGCTTCTTCAAAAGTTTCCTCCACCAGAATAGTGATTGTTTCTTCCTCTACTCGTAGGTCCGGTGGGGAGTCTGGCCTTGGGGGTGCTTCATATACTGCTATCTATGATTGAAGTGTTGACACCTGGGCCCGTAATGCATTGAGTTCCTCTAGGATGTTAGGAGATGGGTCCGCTGGAGCTGGTAGTCCTTGTGGTATTGGTGCTCTTAACTGCAATATCTTGTTTTCATCTTTGAGCTTCTGAAACTCCTCGTTCATGCTGTCGTACTCATCTAACAATCTAACATGATCATCTAGCAACATTTTCATAGATTTTGAGGGCACGGCCTTGAAGCGGCTGGGGCTCAATGATTGGTTTGGTTGATCTAGGGCAGCCTCTAAATTCTCTCTGTTTTGTTCCTGTAAACACTGATTCTCTTCTTTCGCTGCTGCCAGGTGTCTTCTGAGTAAGCCCATGTTCCTAGTGAGCGTTGCATTGCGAATAGTCTGTGCCCTTAACAAGTTATCGATATCTGTGCGGCTTCTTTCGTCTTTTCTTCACTTTCTAATTCCTGTTTATGATATGCCTCTCGTAGCTCTTGGTATCTGGTGTTTAGTGAGGCATTCTCGATGGTCAATGAATTGAGCTGCGACTGTAAGTCGTTGGTTGTCCTCTGCAGTGTCTGATAATTATTTCCAAGAGATGTGCACTCATCTCTCACTTGAGTCATGCAGGTGAACATCTGTCGAAATGCAGTATCTACAGTGGGTGATAATATTAATGGTGTGCTAAGTGAAGATGCAGTGGTTGGAGATGCAAAGGGAATGGGGAATGGGGGTGGGAAAGTGGATGCTATGGTGATTGTGGAAAATTGTGATGTGCCTATGTATGGTTGTGCCATGAATGAAGTGAGTGGTGGTGCGGTGGGTGGTGAGATATCCATGTCATTGGACGTGGTATCAAGTGCGGTGACCGTGAATAGTGGAGTGATCGTGGGTGCTTTTGTGGGTGTAAATACAGGATTTACAAAAGTTGAAGAGTAATTTACAGAGGGGTTTTCTAATGCTGCTTGGTGGAAAGGGGAAAGTGGAACTATGGTGGGTCGGGGAGGTGATACAGGGGAGAAAGTCATCGGGGTTAGAAATGGAAATAGTGGTCTCGGGGGTGTAGGAAAGGAAGCGAAGGATGGAGGGAAAATTGGATTGGATAGAAAGGTGGATGTGCTAGGGGGTAGACTAGGTTCAGTGGGTGCGGGAATTGTGGGATGAATGGGAGTAAGGACGACTTCTGCTACTCCGTCGAAGAAGGAGGATGTTGTTCTAGGAGAAGGAGGGTGTATGGGAGAGACTTGATGGATGGGAGGTGAAATAGGAGCGGTTGGGGTGGTGGGTACTTCGGTCACAGAGGTGATATGTACAGTAGTAGTGTGGGGCGGGGAATCGACGAGGATAGCTTCATCTGTCAATGATCCTTCAGGGACGAGACGTGCTTCCCTGGCCTGTTCTGAAGGTTGTGCTCCTGTCGATACACGAATGTATTCACCTGGTTTTGATAGTAGTCATACTCGTCGGGGGTCATATTGCGGTAATGGTTTCCTCTGCAAATATCGTAAGGCTTCGATGGATCCCACTGATTTGACAAGTTCTCTGAAGCCTCTGATGTATACTTCTTCGAAACCGCCTGAGACAAGTTCCTGTTCTATAAGTGCTTGGCTCTCTTCCTCAGTTAACTTCTTACGTGCCCAAACTTTTTCCATCGTACGATACAACTTTTTGATGGCCAGCGTATAAGCTGCTTCTTCAAAGGTTTCATCTTCATGCGTACTGGTATCACCTTGGGTGTCGGTTTGCTGTCCTTGTTCATCTGTTTGTACATTTTCTTGGGATTCATGAGTGCCTTGGCTGGCTTCATCATCGCCATCATCTTCATCTGTCTCTGTTCTTTCTCCATCCGAGCTGGATACTACTTGTCCTTGTTGTTGATCTGGGGGAGTGGTAGGGTAGCTTGGACGTTCATATTCCTGAGAGAAAATATGTCCTTCTGAAAACTGAAATTCATTGGAGAAAGCATCCGACATTTCAAAATCAAAGGTTGTATCTAGTGGCTCTGCTTCCAGGTTGGGTATCGGAAAAGAAAAAGCTTCCGCACCTGGTGGGAACTTCTGCTGCAGTGGTGATAGGTTCCTGAATTGATGTTGCCTGTGAGGTAACTGCACTGGTAGTGCCTTCCATTACAACTGGTCTTGATAATCGTATGCGAATAGGTTGTATCGTTGGAGTGGCTTCTGTCGAAGACTGCTCTGGAGAGGGTTGTGGTGAGGGTGATTCTGGCACCTGAAGGCAGGGGATAGTTCCTCTCATTTGCTTTCCTGCTCTTCCTTTGCTGGCCTTCCTAGCTTTCTTTGTTGTTCCCTTGAATGCTTTCATGTTATTGTACGCTCGATAGGTAAATTGTATGCCAAACACATATATACGATGCGCGTGAGAGCACAACATCCATTGATTACCTTCTTTCTTTCCCATCTATGTTGTGCTAAGTACAACTGATCAATTATCCAACTAATCAGATCTACGGTTTGAGGTCCAGTACATGCTAAATATAAACCAAACCATATATATTTGTGGGGCATAGTGAATCTATCCTGAGCGGGGAAAGCGAAATGTTGCATACATATCCTCAACGGTTTAGAGAGCTCAGGTGTGATTGCTGAAATATCTTCCCACTTAGTAACATCTCCACGTTTCATTAGCTCTAGAACCAGCCTTTCTCGTTCTGTTGGAGTGTGCGTACCATGGATCTTGATTGCAGTGCGAATCAGATCTTTAGAAAGGTAAAACCTCTTATATGGCGGATCATTTACCAACGACGACAAGATGAATGTTCCTGGCAGATCTTTGTTCTCCGAAGCTGTCAAAGTGGTGATTAAGTAATAGCATCTGTAGAAGTCAGGTTTAGGTAGAGGATCACTGAAATACTCTGTGAAGCCTGCTCTTGCCCAAACATGCGTTAAGTCTTCTGTGCTCTGTAATCCTTCAAATTCTCTTGAGAAAAATTGGTACTTGGCCCAAGTACGGTGATCAAACGCCAAGTTGGCTTCAAAAATGAAATCTGCATCCGCTAATGGTCCTGCTAGACCTTGAAACCAGTGAGAATTGCGATGAATCTTTTCAATATAACCCCTAGGGAGATCATCAATTGGCATGGGCCCTGGAAATCCTTGAAACTCTGGTGGTTGAGCCGTAGGATGGGGCTCCGCTAGTAGTTCTCCAATATTGGCCATGGGTACACTGGGGCCAGCTTCTGATAGTCCTTTTGCCTGTATGATGATTGATGCAAATGCGTAGTAGATCTGCTACATAAGATTAACATATTAGTATGGAAATTAATTATGATCCCATTAAAGTGAGACTGCAATCCCTTTCCATCACTGATGTGTAATCCGTGTAGCCGAGTGTTGTGATGTGGTTTATGGAATGATTTCTTGCAAACTAATGCAGGTCTCTAGACACCTACATGCTTCAGATGATGCATACATTTCTTGATGAGGTGTTATGACAAGTGATGTGGGGTTATAGTGTGTGGATTTGTACAAGGTTCAGTTGTGAATGAGTTATTACAAGGATGATGTTTAGTCGGGGTGGGAGTAATGTTAGATAAGGGAGTCGGAGAAGACGTTTGGATACGTTTCGGTATCCACTTCCTAAGAGTTTCTGAGCAGGTGGAATGTTTCTTCTGAGGGACAAGAGTTGAGATCTGATGTGATGGTATTGAGAGGTGAAGAGATTTCTGAGGGGTATATATTACATGGCTTGAGGGTTGAGCTATACTACACTGTTTGGGTACCCAAATCTGCGTGGGTGTGGGTCGATTTGTAAGGTACTTCTTGGCGATCCAAATTTGTCGAATGTTCGTACTCGTAGAAGAAGGTCGAGAAGGCTTTGGATATTGCCTCTGATTTTTCTTTAACTTCTTCTTATCCTTGTTTGCATTGTTGACTTCTGGTGGTGTGCTCTGTCCTTTTGGCTCCCATATTTGTCTCGTGCCTCTTGTTCTATGGTGTTGATACTGCTGCTTTCCTCTTTGTGTCATCTGATATTGTCGTCGGTCTGGGTTCCTTTGTCATGGTTGACTCCTTTGTGGTTGAGGTTGCGAGGTCGGATGGACACTCTGCTTTGGAAAAGAAGGGAGGTCCAACACTTGCAAAACCTGCCCATTAGGAGGTGCTCCATCTTGTACTTTTAATCTAGGCCAGTTCGCAGTAAGTGTGGAAGGATGGGCCCCGCAGGGTGTTTCGCCCATGTGGACGTTGATGAAGTCCACCTGACCGCTGATCGTCCCCATCTGTCCACTGATAGTGCCCATTTGGCCGCTAATGGTCCCCATTTGTCCAAGCGGTTGGGTGGTTGCCCCTTCTAATTTGCAGGAAGCCCAAGGGAAAATCTCATGATGTCCTTCTGATTGACAATTGTCCATCGCCAAGCCCGAGTGGGTTGGAGTAGACGTAACGTGAATCATCTGACCAAAGATCTTCCGGTCTTCCTTTGCATGCTGTTCATATGGTCTAGGGTTACAAACCTCAGTCGGAATGCCATTAGGGAAGTCAAGCGGTATCACTCGCTGTTGATCTAAGGTTCCAATTTGTAAGGAGCCTTGTCTAAGATTTAGGTCCATTGAGTGATCGTATAACCAATCTTGGCCAAGGATTAGGGGTTCTATCAGGTCGTCGTCATGGCACACTAGTAGTTTCACTGTCAAGGTCACTTTGTTTATGAGGATAGGAAGGTCCACCTCACCCATGCAAGGGGTGTCCATGCCTCCTAGCCCTATGAGGTATGCCTCAATTGGCCGCATTTCTATTCTTGAGTCCTTATAGTGGGACCATCTAATCGCACTAGTCGCAGCACCTGAATCAATTAAAGCTCTGAGCTCTTGGCAAGGGTCGCGGTGCTCTAGCTTAACTGTAATGAATGGTCTCCTATCCACTATGCTAGGATGAGTGCTTGATTTTACTTGACACATGGCCATGGGGTATCTGGGTGTTGTTTCCAGATGATTATAATGTTCTCTCCCTAGTCCTTGTCTTCTTAACTTCATGCGCTTAATGCGTTCTATGGCTTCTGCCTGAGCTTCAGCTCGTAATCTATTTTCTTCCTCTTTACGCTTCTTTGCCAATGTGAGTCGTCTAAGTATATCCTCAGTAAGAGGTTCTTGATATAACTTGACTCTACAGCCACTAATGTAATTAGGCATTATGTCTCCTTCTAAGGTGGCTAATTGTATTGCTCCACTTGTTGAGAGTCTGTTAATGATCATAGGTCCATAACCTCGCTTTTCTAACTTCCGTGCGTGCTGTTTCAACGTATATACTAAAACTAAATCTCCTTCTTTCAAGCCTTTATCTTTCACATGTGCATCAAAATATGCTTTCTGTCGCTTCTTTGCTGCGTATATTCCTGCTGTTGCTCTAAGCCTGGTTTCTCCTAATCGTTCCAAGTCCATTATTCTTGCTGATAATTCATGGCCGGTCCACTGATGTTCTTGTGCAACCTTAAGGGTCGGTATCAAGAAGTCCAAAGGAAGCACAACATTCTGACCAAAAACCATCTGAAAGAGAGTTGCATTGAGTACGGTCTTGTAGGCCACTCGATATGCCCAAACATCGTGGTGTAACTTTTTGTCCCAATCTGAATGTTTGTTGTTCATGAGTTTCGTCAGTACGTTACAAAGGATCTTGTTAGTGCTTTCAGTTTGACCATTGGCCTGAGGATGATATGGTGCGGATTTCTTGTGAATCACCATAAAATCCTGTAACAAATATTGAATGACTTGGTTTAGAAAGTGAGCTCCTCGATCGCTCACTAACTCTATAGGCAATCCATATCTTGTAAAGACATTTTCAAATAAGAATTTTGCAGTCGTGTGTGCATCATTCTTTTTTGTGGCTTTTGCCTCTACCCATTTGGTAAGATAATCTATCGCAACAATAATGTATTCAGCATGAGTACCTTTTGCAGGGGGGTTAATGGGTCCTACAAAGTCTATACCCCACTTAGAAAATGCACGTCCGCCCATCATGGGTCTCAATGGCATTTCATCTCTGCGAGTAGGAAATTGAGTTCTTTGGCACACATCACATCTCTTGACATAGGTATGTGCATCCATGTGAAGAGTGGGCCACCATAATCTTGCAAAGAGGATGGTTTTGATTATCCTATCTGGTCCAAAATGACCTCTTGCAACACCTTGGTGTGCATTCTCTAGTACTCTCAAGTAATCGCTCTCATGAACACATTGTCTTAAGTATCCATCTTTTCCTCATTTGTATAAATTATCGCCAATAAGTGAATAGTCTTGAGCTTCCTGCTCTAGACTGCGTTGTCGTGCTAAGGTCATTCCTTGAGGGAATGTTTTCGTCCTCAAGTATATCACTAAGGGTTCACTCCATTCTGGTGTGAGAGACACGTGATATAGCGTAGCATGTTCTACAGGTGGTCTTTCACAACAGACATGGCATTCTTTACACAACTTGTAGACATCTGCTTCCATAGAAGGCCAATATACTCTTAGTCTATGCAGAGTCTGCAATGTACGATGTTTCGAATGATGTTGCTTTAATGCACCTACATGTACTAATTGCAACCAATTTGCATGTTCTGATTCATCTACACAACAAGCAAGAATCTTTTGATTATCCTGTTTATATATACTTCCTGCTATGATTTGGTATCTCTGAGACTTGGTAATCTCTCCTTCCTTGATCTTTATCCTAGGATTCTTAGGTCCATATGTGAGAATAGGGACTATCGGCTTAGCCCATTCTGGTGCTATCTCAAGGTTAAACAAATATGCATCTGGGAATTCATCCGCTATTCCTTGAGGAGCTTCTCCTGTGGTTAATCTTGAAAGGTGGTCAGCTCTAAGGTGTGTCTTTCCTTTTCTGACTACTATCTCAAAATCATACTCCATGAGTAATAGAAACCAACATATTAATCATCCTATGTTACATGGCTTGTTGACTAAGTACAATAGGGCTTGATGATCTGTAAAGAACTTGAAATTGTTTGCCAACAAATAATTCCTGAATTTCTTTACCGCGTAGATAATTCCTAATCCTTCTCGTTCCGTAGTGGTGTAATTTCTTTCTGCTGCGTTCAACTATCTACTCGTGTAAGCTATGGGGAGATCTATATTACCTTCATTCGTGGGTTGTGCTAACACACATCCTATGGCATAGTTGGATGCATCCACATGTACATGGAATGGCTTGCTCCAATCCGGGGTTGTCAATATAGGTGCTGAGCACAAACGTCGTTTAAGTTCATTGAATGAGTTCTCACATTCATCTGTCCATTCAAACTTGGTCAAAAGAGAGTACAAAGGCTTGGCTATGATTGCATACATGTGTATGAATCGTCTATAATAACCGCAATGTCCCATAAATACTTGTACTTCTTTTACGTTATTTGGCCTAGGTAGATCTGCAATTACCTTCACTTTTTCTTCATCTGTCGAAATTCCATTTTTTGACACAACGTGTCCTAGAATTTTACCTTGTCTGACCATGAAAACGCATTTTTCTGGGTTCAAACAAACCTGATATTCTCAACATTTGTCAAATACTTGCCTTAACTCTGGGATATGTGTCAGTCTTACATTTGAATGTGCACATAAGTCATCGACATAAACTTCCAAATTATTGCGTAAGAATTCCTTAAAAACATGACACATGAGTCGCTGGAAAGTGGCGGCTGCATTTGTTAAGCCAAATGGCATTACATGAAATGCAAATATGCCCCATTCTGTGGCAAAAGCCGTTTTGTGTTGATCTTCTGGAGCAATGGCTACTTGATTATAGCCTGAGAAACCATCAAGAAAGTTGTAAACTTCCTTGCCCGCAACTCGTTCCAATAAGTGTTCCGTGATAGGAAGAGGATAACTGTCTCTAATCGTGGCGGCATTAGCTTTTTTAAGGTTAATACACACATGCAATTTTCCATTCTTCTTGGGCACAACCACAATGGGGGATACCCATTCGGTATGCTCAATTTAGTATATGAATCCTGCTTCTATCAAACGATCTATCTCCTCTTTAATCTTTGCAGCGTAGTTATCATTGTACGTGTATGGTTTCTGTTTCGTTGGCTTTGCATCTGGAGTCATAGGGATTCTATGAGAACATATATCTGGGTCTACTCCTTTCAAATCTTTGTAACTCCAAGCGAAAACGTCTCTATATTCGTGCAATAGGGCAAGTAACTCTTCTTCTTCTTCCTTCGTCAAATCATGCCCTATGTAGGTACACTTTTCTTCTTCTCCTTCTATGGCAACTATTATTTTCTTGGTTTTCTCTCGATTATCATACAATTCTTCATCATCAGCCTTTCTATTAGGCATTCGTACCATGATTCGTCTATCTTCTATTCCATATTTTTTGAAGTTCTCCGGAACCTCAAACAAAGATCCTTCTTCTTCTGACCTAGTTTCTTTCTTCTTTCTTTTCTTACCTTCACTCTTGACAGCCACTTGTGTGGTTAATCTCACCTCATTCATAATTCCTTCATGTTTCTGAGGGTGAGCTTCTACTTCATAGAAATATTCTTCTTCTGATGCGAAGGGTGGGTCCATAATAATTGACTCTAAATCGAAGTCACTTGCATCCTCAAATGCATTAGTGCTAGGTTCACACTCTTCTATAATTGAATCACACATGATTAACTCTATTGTGAAAACTGAGATGTCATAGCCATCCTCGTCACAGTGGGGTGTCCATTGTTCTTCATTGATGGCTACATCCATGGTTGCTAGGATTTCTGCCCAACCATGATGTTCAAACTCCTCATCTGGAAATACTACAGGTGTGTATGCTGGGTCTTGAAGAGTTCGTGGATGTTGTACTGAACCTAAAATTCTGGCTTCTAACCGTTCTTCCTCTTGTTTTGCTACTTTACACATCCATAAATGAGTGTCCTCGTGCAACCATGAGAGGTCCGACTCTAATGAGTGTACTGATTCTGTTTCTACTGGTGTCTTATGGATGGTATTCCAATGTATTGGGGGTACATCTCGATGTGAATAGTCTTTAAGATTGACTTTGGTAGTCACACCTAAATGTTGCAAGTAAAAAGAATTAGTTCCCCAATCTTGTACAATTTGCAACTGACGCATGAATGGTCATCCTAATATCATCTCACAAGCATGATTTTTACTAAAATCACAAATGGCAAAGGTATGCTCAAACTCCACACCACAAGTGGTGAGAGATATGCCTTCTAGTAAGCCTAATGGTTTTTCTATGTATCCATCGGCCATTTGTAGCTTCATCCTGGTAGGTCTTAATGCTGGCTTACCCCAACGTTTCCATAAAGCGGTGGTAGCAATGGCTACTCCGGCTCCTGAATCTAAGATGGGTTTCGTGTTGTAGCCCTGATGGGTTATTGGAAGATAAGTGTTACCTTCCTCTCCTTCGATTACATCTCGGATCTTTTCTACTGGTATCTTTGGTACCTTGTTGTGTGTTCCTATCTATGAGGGAGTAGTAGCAAGCTCGGGGAATTGATTTGCTACATGCTTCCATAGTTCTGGTTTAATCTTCAACAACTCCTCTAGAGTGAGATTACATTGAACTTTAGTGTTCTTTATGACTTCCGTGTTTCTAGGGATTACGGATTCTTCATTCCTCACTATTATCGTGGGTGCTCTCATACTAATAGACTTTTCTTCCCAAGGTCCCGTGAACTGAGGTAATTCTTGTACACACATACACACACACAACAAAGAGACAAGCAAGACACAATGGAAGGTAGGAAATCAACTCTATTACTCAAGATCTCAATTACAAGCTCACAATAGCTCTAAGCTCACAGTCACTAACAAGCTAACCTCAAAAATGAGCTCTCTAGCTCTTTTTATATATTCTAGACTAGTTTTGACCGGTTTCATATCTAGTGACCGGCATGGTTAAAAAATAGGTCCTAGATGCTATTTGAAAGGGTAAACGGTGTATAAAGATAACCAAAATTGGTATGCTCATTCTACCTAAGCTCCTCAAGCTCGAGGACTCCTCGGCTTGCACAAAATGGAGCTACAAATTACAAAAAGGGTTTTTCTATGTTACATATGGTACAAAAGTGATGAAAATCACTGTTGGAGGTTTTGAAAAGTATTTATAAAACATAATTCTTTGAAAAATGATTCGACTGACTCCCTGCTCTGTCTTTACATGCTTCCGTGTCTTCTATGCCTCTGGCTACTGCCAACATAAGTAAATGATACCTTTGACTAACTCTCTTGTATCTTCCAATATCCTTCAGAGGTGGAGTATCTTCAACAAATAATTTTGTGTTGACTTCCATTGGTCTCATTAGGGGAAAAAATGAACCCTCCTAGATTTGCAAGGGCCCTTAGTCTCCTAGATTAAGCTTTTTAATCCAATTCCTTACAAGGCCCATGCAGGGCTCATTTTTTCCCCTAATGTAGAGATTTCTTTGCAATCCTCCATGTCAAATGCCGTCAACACTTGCCTCACATACTTTTGTTGCGAGATAAAGATCATCCCTGATTCCTGCTAGACTTGAAGACCTAAGCAATAATGCATTAATCCCAAATCCATCATTTCAAATTTTGAACTCAAGGCATCTTTCATTTGTTTGAGAAGTGCATCATGATTTTCGATGATTACAAGGTCGTCTACATAGATTACAAGCACAATTGTCTTTGCTTGTGTTTTTAGAACATACAAAATAGCTTCAAAAGCACATCTTTTGAGTCCTATATCCAAAAGATACCTATCTATCTAGTTGTACCAAGATCGTGGGACTTGTTCCAGCCAATACAATGCCTTTTTCAACTTATATACTTTGTTCTCTAAATGTGAAGCCTCAAATCCTGGTGGTTGAGACACATATATCTCCTCCTTGAGGTCTCCATTCAGGAATGCTGATTTGACATCCATGTGATATACTACCCATCGTTTATGTGAAGCCACACCTAGTACTAATTGAATAGTAGTCATCCTTGTTGTCGGGGCAAATGATTGACCAAAGTCAATGCCTTCGACTTGAGAATAGCCATGTGCAACAAGTCTAGCTTTGTACTTTTCCAAAGTACCATCAGCCTTGTATTTTAGCTTCCAGGTCCACTTGGTGTCGATGAACTTCCGCTTTGGAGGTCGCTCCACTAGCTCCCAAGCTCCATTGTATTGTTGTATTCTGTTTGCATAGCAGTTCTCTAGTCCGGATTTTAGAGTGCTTCTTCCAGACTTGTCGCCTCCTTTGCTTGTTTTTCGATAATCTTAGCCTTCAATGTTGAGTTTACAATATGGGCCTTTGCTCATCTTTGTTCCTCTATTCTCTATGATCACCGTGGACCATCTGGAATCTGTTCAAATGACTATTGAATGGGATTTACGGAATCATAGAGCTACCTAACCCATCATGGCAATGTCTTTTCCACTTGAGTGTCAACAAGTTGGTGACTTTCAGTCTCATCGTCTGAGGATGATGCTTCCTTCTCTTCCATAGAAGGGCTAGCTCATGGATCAAGTTCATAGTGGATTAGTTCTTCATCTGTTGATAAAGTTGTTGGCATCATATGGGAAGAAGCCAAGTATGGGCATGCATGCGGATCTAGCACTAAGGCAACCTATTAAAATTTTTCCAAACCTTACATCATTATAAACATGATTCTCATCACTAGAAACCCTTGTAAATACCGTTTCATCTTTTTGTAGCTCCATTTTGTACAAGCTGAGGAGTCCTCGAGCTTGGGGAGCGTTAGAAGTAGTTGCCTACCAATTTTCATATTTTTTAGATCTTGTTTGAGCCCTCGAATAAGCCCTGGAACCTAATTTTTAACTAGGCCAGACACTAGGTCTGAACAGGGCCAAAGCTAATCAAAAACTATAAATAGAGCTATAGAGCTCATTTTTGGGGCTAGCTTCTTGTAGTTTTGAGCTTGTATGAGAACTTTGTTGCAATAGAAGTGATTCCATTGTCTTACTCTCTTTGTTCTTGCCGTGTGTGCGCGTGTGTGTGTATGTGTGTGCATGTTAGTGTGCTTCTCACTCACACATTTGTGCCTTCACTTACTCGAGGTCTTCATACCATCCTCATGTCTTCCCGGATTGACATTAAAGGAGGTGCTACTCATCACTGAGCTACACCAAATTTTGGCGCCGTTGCCGAGGATTCGAGCTTTGAGGACGAGCGTGTGATGGTAAGACGTAGAGAGGACGCGTTGGAATGGTAAGTAGTAGGTAAATTTCTGATTTTTCTCCATCTCCATCTCCATCTTCATCTCCATCCTCATCTCCTTCTCCACCTTATATTCCCACTTCCAAATCATTTCCCTCATTTGCTTTGTGCGAGTTTGAGAGAGAGCGAGTGTGTGTTCTTGTTTGTGTGTGTTTTTGCATGTTTCTTGCAGGTTTCAGCTTCATCATCATCTCCAACAAGCTCAGCAGGTATGGAATCTGTCTGTGCAAACTCCGAGGCATCGAGCTCGAGCTATCGCGACACACCGGAAAGTTGCCCCAATCACGATTCTGAGTGCACCACGACACTGCGCAGCCCTAGAGCTCCTAGGATCACTAGACAGAACAGAAAAATTCACCATATCCCGACCTATCGCGACACCTCGAGGTATCGCGACACTCCCAGGTATCGCGACACCTCGACCTATCGCGACACTCCCAGGTATCATGACACCTCGACCTATCGCGACACCCTGACCTATCGCGACACCCCGACCTATCACGACACCTCGACCTATCGGGACACCTCGACCTATCGCGACACCCCGACCTATCGCGACACCCCGACCTATCGGGAAACCCCGACCTATCGGGAAACCTCGACCTATCACGACACCCCGACCTATCGCGACACCCCGACCTATCGCGACACCCCGACCTATCGTGACACCTCGACCCATCGCAACACCTCGACCCGACCTATCGTGATACATGGGCTTAATGCATAAAATTTTAGAGTGAATTAATTGAGTGAATTGAGGTATATTTGGGCTTAATTTTGGACACATAGGGATAACATTAGTGTTATACCTTATGGAATATGTTGAACAATGCATTGTTGGATTGTAACATGAAATATGTTAGCCAATGCATTCTTGGATTGAAATATGGAATAGCCAATGCATTGTTGGATTGTAACATGAAATATGTTAGCCAATGCATTGTTGGATTGAAATAGGGAATAGCCAATGCATTGTTGGATTGTAACATGGAATATGTTGGCCAATGCATTGTTGGATTGTAACAGTAACATGGAATATGTTGAACAATGTATTGTAATTGTTAGAATGTTAAATTATTTTATCAACTGAGGTCAGTTGCTTGTCAACTGAGAGGCATGTTGTATATTATTGAACAAGGCATTGTTAAAATGTTAAATTATTAATGTATTAATGTGTTTTTTGATGTTTTTGATATAGCAGATGAAGGTTCGTGAGGAGCGTGCAAGGCGTGAAGGGGCGGATATCAATAATTCGAATAATTATTATTTAGTTTGTAAATAAACCTGCGTAGAAGGTTCTATTGTTAGAAAAGTAATGGTTAGAATAAGGGTCGTTGTAGACCGTAGTTTCTGTTATTGAAAGCAATGGCTTTCTGTAAAAGTTATCAACTTTTAGTTTCACGCCTACTTTTCGAAGCCGCCCTCTTGTAACCACTCTTTTCGACGTAATCAAAAATCCTATAAATACATACACTCTGTGGACTGTCGAAAACAGAGTGCGTGGGGGGAGATTGCACCCAATACTGCGTTGTGTCTTGTCTCTTGTTGCGTCTATTCTCTGTGTGTTTTCTGTGTCCGTAATCTCTGTATGCGCGTGAGTAAGATGCTGACAACAGTGGTATCACAACCTGGTGTCCGTAGAGTTATTTTTCGAATTTTTGGCACTCTCCATCCTGACATCTCATCGTCCGTTGTCATCCGTTCAGATTTCTTCCTCGTCGTTCTGCGTTCGTCGTCAACTTGTCTGGTAACAACACAAAGAAGCCAAAGAACCCAGGGGTCAGCGTTCATCACGCAGAGACTCGTTTAAGAGATCTCACTTTCTCTCGAAAGTTCTCTCTGATCTCTTTCCATAGAATGGTTACAACATATCTTTTGGGTTCCAATTCCAACATCAAAAGAACTTGGAGTTTGCATCTTCACCTTCAACAACCCTTTTTCCGATCTTCATTTTGAAGCATAATTATCGGGTGAGTCTTGACAAACTATTTCAATGGAGTATGGACCCTCTTCAACATCTACACACACGTGCAAATTATTTTTGCAACTTCAGATAAGTATCTTGTTAATTTACATGCATCATTGCATTCTTTTTGCACAATTTAGACACGATTTGTTTTGTATGCCGCATGTATTTTTCTTGCAGGGACCAGTATTTTCTTGCAAGTTTGGATTGAGTCTATGAGTTTCACGCTTTATTTTTGGAGCGTTGCTGCAGTATTCAAACTTCCCCTTATCTCCATATGGGATTAATCCGAGCCCACGCCTATGCACTCTTACAGATGTTTCTTTCTCATGCCAATTTTCCAATTCTATCTCCTTTTCAGAGAACAACGATTATCTTCTTATTTCTATACTTAAGGGTTCTTTTATTTACCCAATAAGTCAATATGATTGCACCTTTTTGGCTCTAACTTGAGCATATTACCTTTCATTTTTGAGATTTTACGGCTATGGAAGTTATCTCCGATCTTTTTCTATAGAGTGGCTGTAACATATCTTTTGAGCTTCTCTTCCAAGATCAAAAGAATTTGGATTTTACCTATTCATCATCATCTTTTCGAAGCCTCGATTCTTGAAGGCATATTGTCAAGCTATTTTGACAAAGTATGGATCATCTTCAACACTCGTACACACAATCAAATTAGTTTTTGGAACTACCAGATAAGTTTCTTGTCAATTTAAATGCATTGATTCTCTCTTTTTGCATCATATTATGCTTAGCACATGCAAATTTTGCATAGTACCTATGATATATGCATAGTTTAGACATGGTTTGTTTTGTATGATGCATGAATTCTTATTGCAGGGACAGGTATGTATTTTATTGCAGGTTAGCGAGGAGAAAAAAAAATACATATGTCAAGGTGTGTAATCCCCTTTTGGTCTCTTTGTGCATAGATTGTGCCTATTGGCATCAATATCATGGAAATTGTTTGTCGAAAATTTTCCGGTTTTCAAAATCACGCCGTTATGCTGCCGAAATTTTTTCAAAATTCGTATGCACATGCATTCAAGTATAAATTCATGATTAATACATCGACTCTTATTTTATCACATCACGATATTCATTTTTCTCATCACTTTTGGATTGCATTTCGACTTAAACCCTGCTTATCATTCACATTCACATTAAATTCCAGTTTTGGGGCATGTTATACTTTATGGAATATTTGGAATGAAGGTTTAATGCCTTGAGGATTTTAATGTGTTTTGTGCTTTGATTTAGCAGGTGGAGATCCATGAGGGTCTGAACAAGCTCAAGTATGGACAAGTGTGAATGCAAGAGGATTTATTCGCATACTTTTTGGAGTTATTCACATACTTCACACACCACTACTGCCCGTGCACCTTTTGAAATTGTTTTTGGTAAAAAGCTTCCCACTCCCATGTCCCTCACCCAAACCGACATTTCGATGGCTGATTTTATCGCTCAAGCTTATGTATCTACTTTCTGAGACAAACATTGATCATGTTGTCACTACACAGGTACTCAATAACACATTAATGAAACAACTCCATGAACATTTCCATGCATGTATTTTTACATGGCACATGCCTATTTTCTTTATTCAGTGATGAAACATGTGACTGGCCATCCATGTTTATTCTTTTATCACCTGAGGTCAGTTGCTTGTCAACTGAGGGGCATGTTATACCTTATGGAATATGTTGAACAATGCATTGTTGGATTGTAACATGAAATATGTTAGCCAATGCATTGTTGGATTGAAATATGGAATAGCCAATGCATTGTTGGATTGTAACATGAAATATGTTAGCCAATGCATTGTTGGATTGAAATATGGAATAGCCAATGCATTGTTGGATTGTAACATGGAATATGTTGGCCAATGCATTGTTGGATTGTAACAGTAACATGGAATATGTTGAACAATGTATTGTAATTGTTAGAATGTTAAATTATTTTATCAACTGAGGTCAGTTGCATGTCAACTGAGAGGCATGTTGTATATTATTGAACAAGGCATTGTTAAAATGTTAAATTATTAATGTATTAATGTGTTTTTTGATGTTTTTGATATAGCAGATGAAGGTTCGTGAGGAGCGTGCAAGGCGTGAAGGGGCGGATATCAATAATTCGAATAATTATTATTTAGTTTGTAAATAAACCTGCGTAGAAGGTTCTATTGTTAGAAAAGTAATGGTTAGAATAAGGGTCGTTGTAGACCGTAGTTTCTGTTATTGAAAGCAATGGCTTTCTGTAAAAGTTATCAACTTTTAGTTTCACGCCTGCTTTTCGAAGCCGCCCTCTTGTAACCACTCTTTTCGACGTAATCAAAAATCCTATAAATACATGCACTCTGTGGACTGTCGAAAACAGAGTGCGTGGGGGGAGATTGCACCCAATACTGCGTTGTGTCTCGTCTCTTGTTGCGTCTATTCTCTGTGTGTTTTCTGTGTCCGTAATCTCTGTATGCGCGTGAGTAAGATCCTGACAACAGTGGTATCAGAGCCTGGTGTCCGCAGAGTTATTTTTCGAATTTTCGGCACTCTCCATCCTGACATCTCATCGTCCGTTGTCATCCGTTCAGATTTCTTCCTCGTCGTTCTGCGTTCATCGTCAACTTGTCTGGTAACAACACAAAGAAGCCAAAGAACCCAGGGGTCAGCGTTCATCACGCAGAGCCTCTCGGTGTGACCCGCGTCCGTCCATCAGGTCATAGAAACCTCACTGAGATCCCGCTTCAGCGCTCACACACGCGAACTGAAGAGCCGAGCAGACGAGGCTATACAATCACACGGGCTCCCAGAATCCACACAAGCTACGTATATGTTTTCCTATTTTAAATGTTTTTCTTTTCTAATTTCCTTTGCTTTCTACAGAGTGCTGTTTTGCTGCTCACGGGGTGAAGAAAGCATCATCTTTCAAATTCCCGAACGACGAACGCCTCCCTATATAGCATTTGCTGCGACGCATGATATGTGGGATAATCCACATGGTTGTGCGCTGGTCCTTGAAGCAATGGCCGACTGCACTTGGGTTTCTCTTTCTTGCCATATGGGATATTAGTGCTCCAGTTTTGCTCGCCTGCTGCAGATACGCACGCCTTTGTTCCTCATTCCGTAGCGAATTACGGAGTTTATTGAAGAACGATGATGACTACAGTTTATTGAAGAACGAAGATCCCTAAAGTTTTTTTTTGAAGGCCTAGTTAGAAATTCGAAAATTTGCACTATATAACTTCATTTATATGGCCCTCACTTGGGCATCTTACCTTCAATTTAAGAGATCTCACTTTCTCTCGAAAGTTCTCTCTGATCTCTTTCCATAGAATGGTTACAACATATCTTTTGGGTTCCAATTCCAACATCAAAAGAACTTGGAGTTTGCATCTTCACCTTTAACAACCCTTTTTCCGATCTTCATTTTGAAGCACAATTATCGGGTGAGTCTTGACAAACTATTTCAACGGAGTATGGACCCTCTTCAACATCTACACACAGGTGCAAATTATTTTTGCAACTTCAGATAAGTATCTTGTTAATTTACATGCATCATTGCATTCTTTTTGCACAATTTAGACACGATTTGTTTTGTATGCCGCATGTGTTTTCTTGCAGGGACCAGTATTTTCTTGCAAGTTTGGATTGAGTCTATGAGTTTCACGCTTTATTTTTGGAGCGTTGCTGCAGTATTCAAACTTCCCCTTGCCTCCATATGGGATTAATCCGAGCCCACGCCTATGCACTCTTACAGATGTTTCTTTCTCATGCCAATTTTCCAATTCTATCTCCTTTTCAGAGAACAACGATTATCTTCTTATTTCTATACTTAAGGGTTCTTTTATTTACCCAATAAGTCAATATGATTGCACCTTTTTGGCTCTAACTTGAGCATATTACCTTTCATTTTTGAGATTTTACGGCTATGGGAAGTTATCTCCGATCTTTTTCTATAGAGTGGCTGTAACATATCTTTTGAGCTTCTCTTCCAAGATCAAAAGAATTTGGATTTTACCTATTCATCATCATCTTTTCGAAGCCTCGATTCTTGAAGGCATATTGTCAAGCTATTTTGACAAAGTATGGATCATCTTCAACACTCGTACACACAATCAAATTAGTTTTTGGAACTACCAGATAAGTTTCTTGTCAATTTAAATGCATTGATTCTCTCTTTTTGCATCATATTATGCTTAGCACATGCAAATTTTGCATAGTACCTAGAATATATGCATAGTTTAGACATGGTTTGTTTTGTATGATGCATGAATTCTTATTGCAGGGACAGGTATGTATTTTATTGCAGGTTAGCGAGGAGAAAAAAAAATACATATGTCAGGGTGTGTAATCCCCTTTTGGTCTCTTTGTGCATAGATTGTGCCTATTGGCATCAATATCATGGAAATTGTTTGTCGGAAATTTTCCAGTTTTCAAAATCACGCCGTTAATGCTGCCGAAGTTTTTTCAAAATTCGTATGCACATGCATTCAAGTATAAATTCATGATTAATACATCGACTCTTATTTTATCACATCACGATATTCATTTTTCTCATCACTTTTGGATTGCATTTCGACTTAAACCCTGCTTATCATTCACATTCACATTAAATTCCAATTTTGGGGCATGTTATACTTTATGGAATATTTGGAATGAAGGTTTAATGCCTTGAGGATTTTAATGTGTTTTGTGCTTTGATTTAGCAGGTGGAGATCCATGAGGGTCTGAACAAGCTCAAGTATGGACAAGTGTGAATGCAAGAGGATTTATTCACATACTTTTTGGAGTTATTCACATACTTCACACACCACTACTGCCCGTGCACCTTTTGAAATTGTTTTTGGTAAAAAGCTTCCCACTCCCATGTCCCTCACCCGAACAGACATTTCGATGGCTGATTTTATCGCTCAAGCTTATGTATCTACTTTTTGAGACAAACATTGATCATGTTGTCACTACTACACGCACAGGTACTCAATAACACATTAATGAAACAGCTCCATGAACATTTCCATGCATGTATTTTTACATGGCACATGCCTATTTTCTTTATTCAGTGATGAAACATGTGACTGGCCATCCATGTTTATTCTTTTATCACCTGAGGTTAGTTGCTTGTCAACTGAGGGGCATGTTATACCTTATGGAATATGTTGAACAATGCATTGTTGGATTGTAACATGAAATATGTTAGCCAATGCATTGTTGGATTGAAATATGGAATAGCCAATGCATTGTTGGATTGTAACATGAAATATGTTAGCCAATGCATTGTTGGATTGAAATATGGAATAGCCAATGCATTGTTGGATTGTAACATGGAATATGTTGGCCAATGCATTGTTGGATTGTAACAGTAACATGGAATATGTTGAACAATGTATTGTAATTGTTAGAATGTTAAATTATTTTATCAACTGAGGTCAGTTGCTTGTCAACTGAGAGGCATGTTGTATATTATTGAACAAGGCATTGTTAAAATGTTAAATTATTAATGTATTAATGTGTTTTTTGATGTTTTTGATATAGCAGATGAAGGTTCGTGAGGAGCGTGCAAGGCGTGAAGGGGCGGATATCAATAATCCGAATAATTATTATTTAGTTTGTAAATAAACCTGCGTAGAAGGTTCTATTGTTAGAAAAGTAATGGTTAGAATAAGGGTCGTTGTAGATCGTAGTTTTTGTTATTGAAAGCAATGGCTTTCTGTAAAAGTTATCAACTTTTAGTTTCACGCCTGCTTTTCGAAGCCGCCCTCTTGTAACCACTCTTTTCGACGTAATCAAAAATCCTATAAATACATGCACTCTGTGGTCTGTCGAAAACAGAGTGCGTGGGGGGAGATTGCACCCAATACTGCGTTGTGTCTCGTCTCTTGTTGCGTCTATTCTCTGTTTGTTTTCTGTGTCCGTAATCTCTGTATGCGCGTGAGTAAGATCCTGAGAACAGTGGTATCAGAGCCTGGTGTCCGCAGAGTTATTTTTCAAATTTTCGGCACTCTCCATCCTGACATCTCATCGTCCGTTGTCATCCGTTCAGATTTCTTCCTCGTCGTTCTGCGTTCGTCGTCAACTTGTCTGGTAACAACACAAAGAAGCCAAAGAACCCAGGGGTCAGCGTTCATCACGCAGAGACTCGGTGTGACCCGCGTCCGTCCATCAGGTCATAGAAACCTCACGGAGATCCCGCTTCAGCGCTCACACACGTGAACTGAAGAGCCGAGCAGACGAGGCTATACAGTCACACGGGCTCCCAGAATCCACACAAGCTACGTATATGTTTTCCTGTTTTAAATGTTTTTCTTTTCTAATTTCCTTTGCTTTCTACAGAGTGCTGTTTCGCTGCTCACGGGGTGAAGAAAGCATCATCTTTCAAATTCCCGAACGACGAACGCCTCCCTATATAGCATTTGCTGCGACGCATGATATGTGGGATAATCCACATGGTTGTGCGCTAGTCCTTGAAGCAATGGCCGACTGCACTTGGGTTTCTCTTTCTTGCCATATGGGATATTAGTGCTCCAGTTTTGCTCGCCTGCTGCAGATACGCACGCCTTTGTTCCTGATTCCATAGCGAATTACGGAGTTTACTGAAGAACGATGATGACTACAGTTTATTGAAGAACGAAGATCCCTAAAGTTTTTTTTTGAAGGCCTAGTTACAAATTCGAAAATTTGCACTATATAACTTCATTTATATGGCCCTCACTTGGGCATCTTACCTTCAATTTAAGAGATCTCACTTTCTCTCGAAAGTTCTCTCTGATCTCTTTCCATAGAATGGTTACAACATATCTTTTGGGTTCCAATTCCAACATCAAAAGAACTTGGAGTTTGCATCTTCACCTTCAACAACCCTTTTTCCGATCTTCATTTTGAAGCACAATTATCGGGTGAGTCTTGACAAACTATTTCAACGGAGTATGGACCCTCTTCAACATCTACACACACGTGCAAATTATTTTTGCAACTTCAGATAAGTATGCACAATTTAGACACGATTTGTTTTGTATGCCGCATGTATTTTTCTTGCAGGGACCAGTATTTTCTTGCAAGTTTGGATTGAGTCTATGAGTTTCACGCTTTATTTTTGGAGCGTTGCTGCAGTATTCAAACTTCCCCTTGCCTCCATATGGGATTAATCTGAGCCCACGCCTATGCACTCTTACAGATGTTTCTTTCTCATGCCAATTTTCCAATTCTATCTCCTTTTCAGAGAACAACGATTATCTTCTTATTTCTATACTTAAGGGTTCTTTTATTTACCCAATAAGTCAATATGATTGCACCTTTTTGGCTCTAACTTGAGCATATTACCTTTCATTTTTGAGATTTTACGGCTATGGGAAGTTATCTCCGATCTTTTTCTATAGAGTGGCTGTAACATATCTTTTGAGCTTCTCTTCCAAGATCAAAAGAATTTGGATTTTACCTATTCATCATCATCTTTTCGAAGCCTCGATTCTTGAAGGCATATTGTCAAGCTATTTTGACAAAGTATGGATCATCTTCAACACTCGTACACACAATCAAATTAGTTTTTGGAACTACCAGATAAGTTTCTTATCAATTTAAATGCATTGATTCTCTCTTTTTGCATCATATTATGCTTAGCACATGCAAATTTTGCATAGTACCTAGAATATATGCATAGTTTAGACATGGTTTGTTTTGTATGATGCATGAATTCTTATTGCAGGGATAGGTATGTATTTTATTGCAGGTTAGCGAGGAGAAAAAAAAATACATATGTCAGGGTGTGTAATCCCCTTTTGGTCTCTTTGTGCATAGATTGTGCCTATTGGCATCAATATCATGGAAATTGTTTGTCGAAAATTTTCCGGTTTTCAAAATCACGCCGTTATGCTGCCGAAATTTTTTGAAAATTCGTATGCACATGCATTCAAGTATAAATTCATGATTAATACATCGACTCTTATTTTATCACATCACGATATTCATTTTTCTCATCACTTTTGGATTGCATTTCGACTTAAACCCTGCTTACCATTCACATTCACATTAAATTCCAGTTTTGGGGCATGTTATACTTTATGGAATATTTGGAATGAAGGTTTAATGCCTTGAGGATTTTAATGTGTTTTGTGCTTTGATTTAGCAGGTGGAGATCCATGAGGGTCTGAACAAGCTCAAGTATGGACAAGTGTGAATGCAAGAGGATTTATTCGCATACTTTTTGGAGTTATTCACATACTTCACACACCACTACTGCCCGTGCACCTTTTGAAATTGTTTTTGGTAAAAAGCTTCCCACTCCCATGTCCCTCACCCAAACCGACATTTCCATGGCTGAGTTTATCGCTCAAGCTTATGTATCTACTTTTTGAGACAAACATTGATCATGTTGTCACTACTACACGCACAGGTACTCAATAACAGATTAATGAAACAGCTCCATGAACATTTCCATGCATGTATTTTTACATGGCACATGCCTATTTTCTTTATTCAGTGATGAAACATGTGACTGGCCATCCATGTTTATTCTTTTATCACCTGAGGTCAGTTGCTTGTCAACTGAGGGGCATGTTATACCTTATGGAATATGTTGAACAATGCATTGTTGGATTGTAACATGAAATATGTTAGCCAATGCATTGTTGGATTGAAATATGGAATAGCCAATGCATTGTTGAAATATGTTAGCCAATGCATTGTTGGATTGAAATATGGAATAGCCAATGCATTGTTGGATTGTAACATGGAATATGTTGGCCAATGCATTGTTGGATTGTAACAGTAACATGGAATATGTTGAACAATGTATTGTAATTGTTAGAATGTTAAATTATTTTATCAACTCAGGTCAGTTGCTTGTCAACTGAGAGGCATGTTGTATATTATTGAACAAGGCATTGTTAAAATGTTAAATTATTAATGTATTAATGTGTTTTTTGATGTTTTTGATATAGCAGATGAAGGTTCGTGAGGAGCGTGCAAGGCGTGAAGGGGCGGATATCAATAATCCGAATAATTATTATTTAGTTTGTAAATAAACCTGCGTAGAAGGTTCTATTGTTAGAAAAGTAATGGTTAGAATAAGGGTCGTTGTAGATCGTAGTTTCTGTTATTGAAAGCAATGGCTTTCTGTAAAAGTTATCAACTTTTAGTTTCACGCCTGCTTTTCGAAGCCGCCCTCTTGTAACCACTCTTTTCGACGTAATCAAAAATCCTATAAATACATGCACTCTGTGGACTATCGAAAACAGAGTGCGTGGGGGGAGATTGCACCCAATACTGCGTTGTGTCTCGTCTCTTGTTGCGTCTATTCTCTGTGTGTTTTCTGTGTCCGTAATCTCTGTATGCGCGTGAGTAAGATCCTGACAATAGTGGTATCAGAGCCTGGTGTCCGCAGAGTTATTTTTTGAATTTTTGGCACTCTCCATCCTGACATCTCATCGTCCGTTGTCATCCGTTCAGATTTCTTCCTCGTCGTTCTGCGTTCGTCGTCAACTTGTCTGGTAACAACACAAAGAAGCCAAAGAACCTAGGGGTCAGCGTTCATCACGCAGAGACTCGGTGTGACCCGCGTCCGTCCATCAGGTCATAGAAACCTCACGGAGATCCCGCTTCAGCGCTCACACACGCGAACTGAAGAGCCGAGCAGACGAGGCTATACAGTCACACGGGCTCCCAGAATCCACACAAGCTACGTATATGTTTTCCTGTTTTAAATGTTTTTCTTTTCTAATTTCCTTTGCTTTCTACAGAGTGCTGTTTCGCTGCTCACGGGGTGAAGAAAGCATCATCTTTCAAATTCCCGAACGAGGAACGCCTCCCTATATAGCATTTGCTGCGACACATGATATGTGGGATAATCCACATGGTTGTGCGCTGGTCCTTGAAGCAATGGCCGACTGCACTTGGGTTTCTCTTTCTTGCCATATGGGATATTAGTGCTCCAGTTTTGCTCGCCTGCTGCAGATACGCACGCCTTTGTTCCTGATTCCATAGCGAATTACGGAGTTTACTGAAGAACGATGATGACTACAGTTTATTGAAGAACGAAGATCCCTAAAGTTTTTTTTTGAAGGCCTAGTTACAAATTCGAAAATTTGCACTATATAACTTCATTTATATGGCCCTCACTTGGGCATCTTACCTTCAATTTAAGAGATCTCACTTTCTCTTGAAAGTTCTCTCTGATCTCTTTCCATAGAATGGTTACAACATATCTTTTGGGTTCCAATTCCAACATCAAAAGAACTTGGAGTTTGCATCTTCACCTTCAACAACCCTTTTTCCGATCTTCATTTTGAAGCACAATTATCGGGTGAGTCTTGACAAACTATTTCAACGGAGTATGGACCCTCTTCAACATCTACACACACGTGCAAATTATTTTTGCAACTTCAGATAAGTATCTTGTTAATTTACATGCATCATTGCATTCTTTTTGCACAATTTAGACACGATTTGTTTTGTATGCCGCATGTATTTTTCTTGCAGGGACCAGTATTTTCTTGCAAGTTTGGATTGAGTCTATGAGTTTCACGCTTTATTTTTGGAGCGTTGCTGCAGTATTCAAACTTCCCCTTGCCTCCATATGGGATTAATCCGAGCCCACGCCTATGCACTCTTACAGATGTTTCTTTCTCATGCCAATTTTCCAATTCTATCTCCTTTTCAGAGAACAACGATTATCTTCTTATTTCTATACTTAAGGGTTCTTTTATTTGATGGGTGAAGGATCTCAACCCCTAAGCAACGACGAAGCGTGAATGACCTCCACAGGTATCCTTCTTTGACCTCTGCACACCAAAAATGCTCTTAGTCAGAGCTTATGCAGAGAACTCCAGCGAGCTTTTGTAGACCTGTAGTAGACACCAAGGGCTTTCCAACAAAACAAATTTCACTTCAAATGGATGCTTACACAGGGCTACAACATGAGCTAGTTGAATGCTTACAACTGCCAGTCAAGCAGATACCTCACTTCACTCCAGCAAGCTTTTCTCAGAGATTATACAAAGAATGAATCTCAAACTTGGGTCAACTTTAGAAGCCTTTAATAGCTACCCAATGAGACCAAAACCATAGCAAATGGATACATAGAGAAGGAGAACCAGCCCTTACAACAGAGAGCAAAATATTTCCAACAGAGCCTACACACCAAGAGAGATATCAATCACACAACTTCACTAAAATGCATGTTGCTCCCAGATTACTCAGAGAATGATCCAGAGACTTTGTGAGCATAAAATAGACTCTAATAGCTATCCAATGAGACAAGAATTACATCAAATGGATACAATATGAGGGAGAACCAATGCTAACAACTCAGGGGTAGAGAGTTGCAACACTGCCTGCGCACACACATAGATATGCCTACTAAAAGAAAACAAACAAGCAAGCAAGGGGCTAGCTTAAGCAAGGGGCTTGCTTGTCACAACTCCAGGACTTAGTGCTCACTTTACATGAGCTAAAACTCCAAGAAGATGGCCCAAAAGAAGTCGGGATAATGCTCCTTTTATAGTGAGAGGTGTGCCCCTAAAATCTAGGAACTACCTTTCCAAATCAGCCTCCTAACTTGGAGGAATTAGTTGAGATGACTTGGGGAGTGGTTGAGTGACTTTTCTTGATGGAATCTCGTGGCTTTTGGCTTCCTTTGATTGCTCCACATGTCCATAAAAGATTCACCACGAATTTTGAGCTTGAAGCTTGACTTTTAACACTCCCCCTCAAGCTTCAATTCTTCATCCTCATCCAAGCTCCTTCATGTTGATGCATTGCTTGAATTTTGAAATCTTCATCCCATCCAAAGCCTTTGTAAACATGTCCGCAACTTGGTCCTTGGTACCAATATGATGTACTGAAACTTCCTTGGATATCACCTTTTCCCTTATGAAGTGATAGTGCACTTCAATATGCTTGGTTCTAGCATGATAGACAGGGTTCGATGCTAGATGAATGCTACTCATGTTGTCACAAAAAATTGGATATGTGTCAACCTGCAAATTAAGCTCCATAAATAACTTCTTAATCCACATTAGCTCACATGTGACTTGAGCCAAAGCTCTATACTCAGCCTCGGTGGAAGATAATGCCACCGTGGGTTGCTTCTTTGAAATCCATGAGATGATCTTGCTACCTAGCATGACTAGGTAACCACTTGTACTCCTTCTATCTTCCTTCGAACCGGCCCAATCGGCATCGGAATAAGCTTTGACCTGCATATCATCATCAAATGAGTAGAACAATCCTTCATTTATAGTGGCTTTGAGATATCGCAACATTCTTCTTGCAGCTTGCAAGTGTGTAGTCCTTGGACTATGCATAAATTGTGATAACACTCCAACTCCATATGCTATGTCGGGCCTGGTTATTGTGGCATAATTGAAAGAGCCTACAATAGATCGATACAAAGTTACATCCTCTAATGGCTCTCCATCAATGGAGCTTAGCTTTACATTAACTTCCATGGGATTTGAAATAGGCTTGCAATGTAGCACCCCAAACCTCTCAAGTAGGTCTAGAATATACTTCCTTTGTATGAGCATAATACCTTCTTCTTTGTATACAACTTCAATGCCAAGAAAATACCTAAGATCTCCAAGATCAGAGATCCTAAAACTCCTTTCCAAGCTTTGCCTTGATCTCCTCAATGCCCTTTGTATCATTACCTGTAATGATAAGATCATCTACATACACGCACATGTAGACTACAAGTTCTCCTCTTTGTTTGATGAAGAGAGATGGATCCGCCTTGCATTGATTGTAACCACATTTGATCAAATAGTCCACCAATCTTTGGTTCCAAGCCCTTGGAGCTTGCTTTAGGCCATAAAGTGCCTTCTTCAACCTACAAACATGATGTGGAAATTCTTTATGAACAAAACCTAGTGGTTGCTCCATGTATACCTCTTCTTCCAAGTCTCCATTGAGAAAGGCATTCTTGATATCCAATTGGAAAAGCTTCCATCCTTTGCTAGCAGCCATTGCAATGAGTGTCCTAATGGTGCTCATCTTTGCCACGGGGCTGAATGTCTCTTCAAAGTCCACTCCATATGTTTGTGCAAAACCCTTGGCCACCAATCTTGCTTTGAACCTAGAAATAGATCCATCTGAATTCCTCTTTACTTTATACACCCACTTATTACCTATTACCTTCATGTTATCCTTCTTAAGTGTTGGTGTGTAAAACACCACAAGAACTAAACTAATGTGGTATTAGAAGACCTCCATAACCACCATTAGCTTAGCAACACTCACATTATGAGTCTTCATCTCTGAACTTAGTGAAAATCAAAACTTCACTTCACAGAAATCTGCGCCTTTTCTTCAATCCTTCAATCTGACCTGTATTAGCTCAATCTTTGCCAAATCTTTTGATTACTTGCTAAGAGAAGTTCTTGCTAGTGTTAAGCAACACATAACAAATAAAACTTTCAAGCAATAACTTCACAATCCTCTGATTTTGTATCAACCTTTACACTATGTCTGAAAACTGAAAATGTACTTCATCGATTTGACATACCTTCACTCTTAAACTGATTTCTCTGAGTACGCGTCCCGTTTCTCAAAGATCTTTTGACCAAATGTAGTTGAGGATTATAGCTTTCCAACGAGCTATCACTTACCAAAAACTTTACACCATGCTTCGAGATGTGACCTTCAGAAGATCAGTCAAATGTGCGCCAGAAAAGTCGTAACTGTCAACTAACTTTCATAGTCATATGAAATGACTTGAGACTCAATGTACAATAGGAATTAGACACAATGCTTCTACACAAACATGTGTTGATTATCAGAGAAGGTGTGTACAAAATGGCTTGGCCTAATTTTGCTCACAGCCATGGAAAACTCTATCAGACTCAGAAGTTTTCTCTCACCATCTCTCTCAGAAATTACACGACTTTTCTCTACTCCCTCAAACTACAAAATTGAGTTCTCTCTTACATGTTTCTGACTCAAATTAACTTATATACCTATGGTTTACATTCATCTAGACTTGAACTCGTAAGTTCTAAAGATCAATTACAAATCTAGACTCTAATTTTGCACTAATTTACAATAGTGAAATTGTCCCTTCACTTAGGCTTGATTTTCTGTAGGTCTTTCCTTCACTTCTTCTTTCCTCCATCATATGTCTCCATATGTCTTCATATATCAATGCCTAATTAGTGAGTGAAGCCCCAACAGCTCCCCCTCAATCACTAATTAGCATAATTTGACTTCTTCACATAATCTCCTTCTCTTTTATTCCTGCCATCTCCTTGAACTTACTTGTCTTTACTCCATCCAAGCTTTTTGTCATAATATCTGCAATCTGATCTTTTGTGGAAGTATACACCACTTCAATCTCTTTCTCCATTACCTTTTCTCTAAGAAAATGATACTGTATCTCTATGTGCTTTGTCCTTGCATGAAACACAGGATTTGCTGCAAGATATAATGAACTCATGTTATCTCCATGAATAATGGGTATACCTTGATCAATTCCCAAGCTTTTGAATAATGTCTGCATCCATATGACTTCCTTTGCTGCTTCCACAAGTCCTTTGTATTCAGCTTCTGTTGATGATAAGGCCACTGTGTGTTGTTTCTTTGAACACCAACTCACAAGCTTATCTCCAATGTATATCATGTAGCCATGAGTAGACCTTCTGTCATCTTGACTTCCTGCCCAATCTGAATCACTATAGGCTCTCAATCTTATATCTGATGTAAAAGGATAATACAATCCTTCTTTCAAAGTCCCTTTGATATATCTAAGGACTCTTTGACCTGCAATCCAATGTGGATCCTTTGGACAATGCATGAATTGGGAAAGAACACCAACTGCATAACTAAGATCAGGCCTTGTTAGAGTTGCATAAATCAAACTTCCAACTAAAGATTGATACTTCCTCATGTCTTTGAACTCTGCACCAACATATCTACTGAGTTTGTGATTGACTTCTAATGGTGTAGATGCCTCTCTGCAATTCTTCATGTTGAACTTCTTTAGAAGATTCAAGAGATACCTTTCTTGTGATACATAAATGCCATGCTCTGCATAAGTGATTTCCATTCCAAGAAAATATGACAATTTTCCTAGATCACTTATCTTGAATTCTCTTTCAAGTAGCTTCTTCACCTCCTTGATTCCTTCATTTGAGGTACCTGTAATTATAATGTCATCTACATATATACAAATGTAGATCATACCTTCATCTGTTCTTTTGATAAGTAAACTTGCATCTGCCTTTGAACTTTGATACCCAAGGTCATTAAGATACTTTACAAGTCTATAATTCCAAGCTCTTGGAGCTTGCTTCAAACCATAAAGGGCTCTTCTCAACCTGCAAACATAATTTGGAAACTTATGATCTGCAAACCCTTGAGGTTGTTCCATGTAAACCTCATCTGATATATATCCATTCAAAAATGCATTCTTAATGTCCAATTGACTCAATGTCCATCCTTTTGATGCTGCAATGGCAATGATTGTTCTTATGGTTGACATCTTTGCCACAGGACTGAATGTCTCATCATAATCTATGCCAAATGTTTGAGCATAGCCTTTAACCACCAATCTAGCTTTGTATCTGGCTATAGTTCCATCTGCATGCTTCTTAACTTTGTAAACCCATTTGTTTCCAATCACTTTCTTACCATTAGGTTTTGGGACAAGTTCCCAAGTTTTGTTCTCTTCAAGAGCATCAAATTCTTCCTTCATTGCTACTTCCCATTGTCTCTTACCCTTTGCTTCATCATAGCTTTGAGGTTCTTCATCTTCCTTAACCATGTAAGCATAATTTTTCTGAGTCAAGTAAGAAGTGTCATATGAATACCTTGTAGGTTGATTCCTTATTCTGGTTGACCTTCTTGGTTCACACTCTTCATGTCTATCTGGATGTACTTCTTCATCAAATATTGGTCCATCTTCATTCCTTCTATATGATCCAACTCTTGATGTGCTTGCTTGCATATGTTCTTCATCTCCATCTATTTGCATATGTGACTTACCTCTTGCACTCCTTCTTATCTCTTCTTCAAATGTTTCAAGCTCACATTCTTTATCTGCATACCAACTCTTCTGTTCATCAAAGGTCACATCTCTGGAAACAATAAAATGTTTAGTTAAAGGACTCCATAGCCTATAACCCATTTGCTTTTCATCATACCCAATAAACACATATCTTTCTGCCTTTGGTTCAAGCTTATGTCTGAGTTGTGATGGTACATAAGCATAGGCAATTGACCCAAACACTTTACAATGGTCAAGTGTTGGTTTCTTACCCCACCAAGCTTCATAAGGGGTCATACCATTCAAAGCTCCACATGGTAACCTATTCACAAGGTATGTGGCTGTATTTACAGCCTCAGCCCAAAGATAATTAGGGCAATTCTTTTCCTTTAACATTGCTCTTGCAAATTCAACCAATGTTCTATTCCTCCTTTCTGCCACCCCATTATGTTGAGGTGTATACCTGCAAGTTATCTCTCTCTTGATACCTGCATTCCAAAGATAGTCATTAAATTCTTGGGAGAAGTATTCTCCCCCTCCATCAGACCTTAGCCTCTTGAGTTTGTGACCTGTAACTCTTTCTGCATAAGCATGAAAATGTTTGAAGGCTCCAAAGACTTTTGATCTTTCCTTTAGAACATAAAGGGTTATCCACCTTGTAGCATCATCAATAAACAAAACATAATACCTAGATCCATTTATTGAACCTTCTTTTGTTGGTCCCCATACATCTGTATGTATGAGTTCAAGCAAACCATCATGCTTGAAACCTTTCTTCTGAAATGGTTGTCTATGAGCTTTTCCCATCTGACAAGCTTCACACTTGTATATCATATGTTGATTCTTTACATTTGGTAGTCCCAATACAGATTGATTCTCCACCATAGTTTTGATTCCTCTTTCATTGAAATGTCCCAATCTTTTATGCCAAAGATCTAACTCTGTAATTACTTCATTACCATGTGTAATTAGGGCTTGACCAACATTTCCTTGCACTTTGAGAGTAAAAAGTCTACCTTCCTTCTTACCACAAACAATGGGTGTGTATGCATCCTCTGGATCTTCAACAAATACCCCTTCATTTGTAAATCTGACTTGAAAACCTTTTTCCACTATTTGTCCAACACTAATCAGATTCTTTGGTATTGTTGGAACATACAAAACATTTGTTAATAAATCAGCTCCACTCCTGCACTTTACCTTTCCAATTGAATGCACATTGTGTTTTGTATTGTCACCTGTTTGTACTGTATGACTTGAATTTCCTTCTTCCAATTCTGACAATAATTCTATATTACCTGATAAATGATTTGAACAACCAGAGTCAATATAGAATACCTTGAGATCCTCCTTCTCTGATGAACTAATTGAATTCATCATCAATGTTGTATGGTTGTCATTCTGTGTATCATTTGCATAATTGTAATATGTAGTGTTGTATGATTGGTTCTGATTCCAATTTCTTCCACCACCTCTACCAAAACTTCCTCTTGAATTATGTCTTCCTCTTTGAAATTGATTCTGAAACCTTCCACCTCTACCTCTGCCATTGTTGTTCTGATTTTGATTTGCTCCTTGTTGATTGTGCCAACAATCATATGCTAGATGATTGCTCAATCCACAAATCCAACATGTCTTCTTGTTATTGTTCTGATTACCTCTACTTCTTCCATTACCTCGACCTTTACCTCTGCCAAAACCTCTTCCTCTTGCATAATTTGCTTGAGTTGTTGACTCTTCTTCATCCTTTGCTTTACCTTTATCTCCTTTCTTTTTGTTCTTCACATACATTGCAGAACTTTGACCTTTGTCTCCATCTGACTTTAAGTCTTGCTCAAATGTGAGCATCAATCCAAGTAATTGATTTAATTCTGGCACATAATGATTTAATGAAAGTTCTGTTGAAAGTACAAAAGGCTTCCACCTTTCATCACCTCTTAATCCTGCAAGTAATTGAGCTATCAACCTATGATCTTCAATATCCTCATCAATAGATCCAAGGCTATCTGCCAAGTCTTTCATCTTAGTGACATAATCACTAATGTTCTGATTTTGCTTCTTCTTGAATGTGGTGAACTCTGACCATAAGCTAGCTTTCCTAGCTTTAGTGGTGTTTTGGAAGTGGTCTTCCAAAGCATTCCAAATATCTTCAGCTGTTTCTAAACCTCTGATATGTGGCAACAAGTGATCTGTAATAGTGTTGTATATATAAGCTCTTGCACTTGCATCTCTCTTCTGCCATAGCTTCAAAGCTTCTAACTCTTCCTTCCTTGGATGACTTTCATCTTCAAATTTAGGCTTCTCCTCTTCACCTGTCACATATACCATTAAGTCCTTACTCATAAGTAAGGCCTCCATCCTCATTACCCAAGCAGGATAGTTATCTCTGTCCAATTTGTCAATGGACACATGATCTGCCATGGTATCCTTGCTTCTGCTTCAACCTGTAAGTGTAAGGTTAAAGAATGATACCTTTTGTAGACCTTTACTCTTGGGAGCAACTTCGAAATACTCTTCTGATGACTTTTGGTTGTTGAACACCTCAGCTTCCTCCTTCTTTGATAAAGAACTCTTCAAATCTTCTTGTATCTGCACTCCTTTTATTCTCGAGGACCTTATCTGCTCTGATACCACTTGTTGGTGTGTAAAACACCACAAGAACTAAACTAATGTGGTATTAGAAGACCTCCATAACCACCATTAGCTTAGCAACACTCACATTATGAGTCTTCATCTCTGAACTTAGTGAAAATCAAAACTTCACTTCACAGAAATCTGCGCCTTTTCTTCAATCCTTCAATCTGACCTGTATTAGCTCAATCTTTGCCAAATCTTTTGATTACTTGCTAAGAGAAGTTCTTGCTAGTGTTAAGCAACACATAACAAATAAAACTTTCAAGCAATAACTTCACAATCCTCTGATTTTGTATCAACCTTTACACTATGTCTGAAAACTGAAAATGTACTTCATCGATTTGACATACCTTCACTCTTAAACTGATTTCTCTGAGTACGCGTCCCGTTTCTCAAAGATCTTTTGACCAAATGTAGTTGAGGATTATAGCTTTCCAACGAGCTATCACTTACCAAAAACTTTACACCATGCTTCGAGATGTGACCTTCAGAAGATCAGTCAAATGTGCGCCAGAAAAGTCGTAACTGTCAACTAACTTTCATAGTCATATGAAATGACTTGAGACTCAATGTACAATAGGAATTAGACACAATGCTTCTACACAAACATGTGTTGATTATCAGAGAAGGTGTGTACAAAATGGCTTGGCCTAATTTTGCTCACAGCCATGGAAAACTCTATCAGACTCAGAAGTTTTCTCTCACCATCTCTCTCAGAAATTACACGACTTTTCTCTACTCCCTCAAACTACAAAATTGAGTTCTCTCTTACATGTTTCTGACTCAAAATTAACTTATATACCTATGGTTTACATTCATCTAGACTTGAACTCGTAAGTTCTAAAGATCAATTACAAATCTAGACTCTAATTTTGCACTAATTTACAATAGTGAAATTGTCCCTTCACTTAGGCTTGATTTTCTGTAGGTCTTTCCTTCACTTCTTCTTTCCTCCATCATATGTCTCCATATGTCTTCATATATCAATGCCTAATTAGTGAGTGAAGCCCCAACATTAAGCACTAGAGTCCATGTTTGATTCTCCTCAAGTGCGTTGATCTCTTCTTGCATTGCCTCTTTCCATTCGGTGTACCTGCTTGCATCTTCATAGCAATCGGGCTCATGATCTTCTACTACTTTGTTCATATATGCATAATGAGTTGCCATGTATGAATCATAAGTAAACCTTTGAGTTGGATACTTAACTCTAGAAGACTTCCTTTCTTCACCTTTTGGAGGAATAAACCTCCTTTGCCTTGGGAACTTGATCTCTTTCTTTGACATGGCTTCTTTCTCCATCATGTGTCCTTCATCATCTTCAACTTCATTACCTTCTTCATCCAACTCCACCAATGTTGCTTTGCCTTTGTTGATTGATTGTGCTTCATAGCTTGATGAAGATCTCCCCCTCCATGGTGAGTTCATGCTTGAACTATCTTCATTGATGGAACACCTTGGGCCGCTTAGCTCTAGGTTGATTTGTTCTTCATCATGTCCATGCTTTTCTTCTTCATAGTCCTGCATACAATCATACTTCTTATACCAAGGGAGTAGCTCATCAAATGCTACATCCCTTGATATCCTCAAGTCCTTTGTGTTTGGGTTGAAGCACCTGTAACCTTTATGATCATTTGAATATCCTAGAAACACACACTTTTCTGCCTTTGGTTGTAGCTTGTGCCTCAATTCACTTGGCACATGTACATAACAAGTACATCCAAATATCTTCAAGTGGGAAAGATCAGGTTTCTTACCATAATAGGCTTGATATGGTGTCAAGCCATGGATCCCTGAGGTAGGAGCCCTATTCATAAGATACACGGCGGTATTTGCTGCATCACTCCAAAACATGTTAGGTACATTCATCTCATTAAGCATTGCTCTAGCGATCTCGGCAATGTATCTATTTTTTCTCTCTGCTACTCCATTTTGTTGGGGGGTGTACCTGCATGTTACTTGCCTCTTGATGCCTTGATCCATTAAAAAATCAGAAAACTCATTGGAGAAATATTCTCCCCCTCCATCGGACCTTAGCTTCTTGATATATGTACCTGTTTCCTTCTCTACCATTGCCTTGAATGCTTTGAAACATGTAAACACATCTGATTTGTTTTTGATGAAATAAACCCAAACCATCCTTGTGCAATCATCTATAAAAGTGACAAAGTACTTGTTACCTCCAATGGATTGCTCTTTGGTTGGCCCCCACACATCTGTATGTATCAACTCCAATGGATGTTGGCTTATGTAGCCACTCTTCTTGAATGGAAGTCTCGCTTGCTTCCCTAGTTGACAAGATTCATGCAAGAGAACAAGGATTACGACCACCACATACTAGAGAGATGACTCTCCTCCCAACCAAATGCCTCTATATATAGCTCTCTCCAGGGGACTGCCTTCTTGGGCAGGTGGATACTAATCATCCAAGTGTCAGCCATGTAACTACATGTGCGCCAAGTGTCCAGTGGATGCTTCTAGAAGGTTCTAGAGCTCTTTGGGCAAAATACTCTTCCCATGTACCTCATGGGGATTGAACCCAAGACCTCGTCCTTCACATCCTTGAGACTTAACCACTAAGCTAAGTGGATCACTTGTTCACAAGAGTAAATGACCTCCTAGTAAGTCTAAACTCGAGATCTTTGGTCATACACACGGATGACCAAACGGTGTCCGATTTCAGATCTGTCTGAACCGGCTTAGACCCTTGGATCATAGACTTACTTTATTACATTCTTCCCCCCTTGGAAAAGATTTTCGTCCTCGAAAATAGAGCTATATACATACTGTAGGCAACCCCCGAGCCTCATGTTCTAAAACTGGAAGAACATGGTCATGTTCTAGAACTGGAAGAACATGTCTCATCTCTGTGGTGGTATCCTTGCCCAAATGTTTCTAAACACTATCTCGCTTTTCACTTTGATAAACTAGTCAAAGTACAAAATAGTGAATGAATAATAAAGGTGGATCTAAACAGATATCCCTGGCTAATTCACAGTTTCTGGATGTGCGATCTAGGCAAAAACATGTGAATTAGGTGGATTCAAATTACTAGTCCATTTCTGGGCATGTCTGGTGCATGGACTTAGTAATGAAGGTGAGATTCTTATCCCTTGCAAGACTTTAAGAATTCTTGATTTACTTGAATTTGTTTTGGAGAACTTGAAGTTTGATTGTCCCATACATCTAACTTTAGATGTTTATTCAATGGTTTACTTTGATCCAACAGTTACTTGATTTTTCACCCGACTAGAGGACTACTCTGTCCCAATGAGTTGAAAAAATCCTATGTAAACTGTAGGAGAAAGTTTACCATTCCGGTGGAATCAGCCATACTAACTTCACCAATTCAAATTCAAAATGAAAATTGTCCAACTTAGGATACTTTTCTCAAAGACTTTTAACTGAAAGTTCTTGGGAATTGTCAATCCAATGAGCAATTCCTAACTTCTTTATTCTAGAGTATACTGGACTCTAGGAAATTATTTATGCTATAACTTGAAGCAAAATCAAATGAATAAGTCTACTTAGACTTATCATCTTTTGAAGATTGAAAAGGTTCTTGTACATAACATCTATCTAGGATGTTCAAGTTAGTTATCTAATTCTAACCGGCTATCCCTGGTCTTTTGCAAAAGGAATCAGATACCATATCTGAGTCAATTCCAAAAGATTTGGAAAGCGGAAAGAGATAACTAAGACTTTGTACAACCAATTCAAACTTCGCACATACATATACTTGCTATGAGTCAAAGTCTAGTTGACTCAGGACTTTAACTTCTCAACGATCTATTTCAATAAGATATTGAAGCATTGACTTTATCTTTAAGAGAAATAAGCTAGCTTCTCAAAAAGATTCAAAGCAAATAAAAAACATCATCCAACCACAAGATACTAGTGTGGTAACCAACATCAGTGTGTCGACCCACTGAGGTTACGCTGATGAGTTTTGTATTCAAATAATGCTTCACTTGAGACTAAGTTCAGGTCACATTCAATCTTTTTGACTCCGTGAATGCAATTCTTGTGCATTTCTTTGAGTCTAAAAGAGTGAATTTTATCAAGTTACACTAGGAACTTGATGCTTGACTTAGTCAATTAAATCTTTAGTTGAAAAGATCAACTCAAAATCAAAGTCCAACTTCTTTCAGAAATTTATCAAATATTTCTGATCAATAACACTTAAACTTGGAGTGTTCTATGAAGATCTTGGAAGTTACTTACTTCATATCTTCAGTTTCCTTAATCTTGAAGTTACCTTGAAGTATCGTAAGATACTACTTTCATCCTTTACGAATTAAACTTTTCCTTGAAGTCTTAATTCCCTTGAGGATGAAACCTAACTTCAAAATCCAAACTAGGACTAAAAGATAATCATCATCCCACGGTCCGATGTCCCATTCCATCTTTCCTACATCAATCTGAGTATAAAATCTGGTGTCCCATACCACCCTATTTTATATTCACATTAATGTGTGGGTGATTCTTATCCTAAAGTCTAAACATCTCTTGATAGAGTACCTTATTTCTTCAATTCTTTTACAAGAATTGGAAGTTTTAGGCATTACCTCTAACTAGATTTTCTAGGTTTTGATTCCTTCACATGATCGTCTCACAATCATGTGCTTTACCTTGGGAACTTGAAAACCTTTAATAGAATATCTCCAATCCTTTTTGCTAGGGTTTTCAAATGAAAACCAATCAAAATTCCAAGTACTTGAATTTTCTTGAATTCAAGTTCAATTGGTTTACCCTTGACCAATTTTGTAGCGACAAGAGCTTTTGACTTCTTGTCTTTAGATTCCTTTCTTTACTGTTGCTTTAGGTACCTACCCCGGGGACTTTATTTAGGAATCTCTTTACTGCTTAAGTCTTAAGCATCCGCTCATGCTTTCTGGATTTGTACCAAAATCCCTTTAAGGATAGGTAAACACTTATGTTTTACCTTCCACAGACTTAATTACCATTTTCACAGTTGCAGACTACATTCTTGGAATTTCTTTACTCTGTTCAGACTTGGAACAACTTACTCTTTTTCACAGTTTTCCATCGAATAAATGGAACTTGAGTGAATAATTCCCAAAAGGAATTTTATTGCCAATACTTGGGCAATCTACAAAGTAGTTCTAATCGCACATTACTTGGACAATCATGGCCAAGATTGATCAAGTCTGGTTGATCTTGCGATAAAAATAAAGACTTAGTCTTTATCTTTAAGATCTCTTAAACTATCTTTAAGCTTCTTTGCTTACCTGCAGGATTTTAGAGATCTTTCCCTCAACTTAAGTCCAAGCATTTTCTAATGCTTTTCAGATTCCAAAGCTAAGAATCTTTGATATACCGTTAGGTTATATCACTTATTTGGACTTAAATACCAAAACTGGTGGTTAAGGATTTACTGGGAACTACTTACTCTATAACTTTTCTTGAAAGATGCTAGTCTCACGTCTGGGGAGATTTTTCTTTCAAGAACTTTTTGATTCCTATCAAGTAATACTAGGCTATAATTTGAAGCAAATGATTCATCTTGGAATTTTTTGCTTTCCAGTCTAATGATTCATCTTGGAATCGTTTGTAAAAAGAACATTTGAAAGAACTTCTTTCAAATAATATCCAAAAAATTTACTGATTCAATTGTATTTATTTCCTGAGTATCAAACTAGAGACGAAATATCACATTTGCCAGTATGAAAGTTTAAGTTGAACTTTCATTTATGTGATATCGACTTCTATTCTTGAGTTTGATACAAAACTCATTATTATTGGTCAATCTTCAGATGTTACTAGAGTCCTTTAAACATATTTCACTAATCAAATTTATGTTTAAAGTCCAAGCATCTATTGATTGATCCAATAGTAATGCAACTATGAACACTTTGAACTTTATAACTTGTTTAGGCGAAGTTCATGGATTGAAAATCCATTTCTTGGAACTTTCTATTCCTAAATGAAAAGTTCACACTTGCTTCAAGTCTTTAGGAACTTATATTATTTCCTAAAAATTGCTTAGCTAGTTGCATCATTTACCAGAGATGCAACTATAGAACTTAACATCCTTTTATTGATATCAAGGATCAATTGATGTTGAGGTTTAATCTTTTGATTTCCATCACCCCTTGGGATGAAATCAAATGAAAATTTATAAAAGCTTGGTACCTTTATATCTTGGCAAAACATTTATATCCTAAAGAGGTTTTGCCTTCATCATTCCTTGGACCTATCATATAATATGAATTTATGTGTATTTTTGGGAAGAGTTCATGAATCAATTAAGATCCTCTACTTGGAACATCTTCCTTCCCAAAGCTAAATTCATCTTAAACATGGTAGGAGAATGATCTCACATGAAATAGAAGGCTTGACTATTTCATATCTCTATTCCAAAAAGTCACTTACCGAGGTTTCATCATGAGATATAAATCTTGAAACCACAAGAAACTTCTTTAAAACTTTCGAAATCTTCTAAATAGAAGAGTGCTCATGGAACTTTGGAAATATAGTTGACGTTCTCATCCAACCTTGGGATGCTTGAGAAGTTATATAAAATATATAACTAATCAACTAAAGCTTTATCCGCATGACTTTCTAAGTACATCCAGGACTTAGAGTCATCATACATCACAAAAGAGTTGCAAGTAATTAAATTTTCTTGGTCATCAAGAAAATTTATTACTTTTCTCTTAGTGCTTACTTATACCTAGCAAGACATCTAACATACTTAATTCTCATTAAGTATTTATGTTTGATAGTAGAGTATCGACTTGGGAAGAAATTGACTAATTACTTGAGTTGCAAACTAGAACTAATATGTCTTTGCAACTAACTAGTCCTTGGTCTTCCCTAATGTCAAGCTGCGAGCTTTACAAAGTAAGCTAAATACTAAGAGAGTACATTTTCATATCTACTTGCAAACAACATTCCATTCTTCCATGCAAATGCATGTATCTACATGCAAAAGCATATGTTCACATGCGTATGCATGCATGTTCTTTGCATGCTCAAAAAATAATACAATAATCATGCATGAACTTGATGCACGATTTTTTCCTTGTACTAAGAATGTATATCATGCAATCCTGATGCATGTATATCCTTTCCTTTGTCCTAATGCACTATGATATAAAAACATACCCTTGAAGTGCAATAGAAAACTTACTCAATGGAAAGGAAATATGTATTTAAACTACCAAAATACATTCTTTGATGCACAAGGATCTTTTTTGAAATCAAGTCTTTCCTTAATGCAAATCAATGCTTGGAATGAGAAATGGATTAATTCATTATTCTAATCTAGAATTAATCAATTGAAATCTTGGCTATTTCAATGTGCATCTAGGATTAAGTGTAGAATAATGAAAACAAGATATTCAAGCATTAAGGCCAAGTAGAAACTGGAAAATACTTAGCTTTGATCATAGCTTCGTCCATCCCTTGATCCTTGCCAGGAGCTATTCATCATTCTTGAAGCTTCCTCATCAAGAAATAGTCTTGGATGACTTGGTCCGTCAAGGTCGACGAAGTTAGGCCTCCGGATCTTCACTCCACAGCTCCACTTCCTTCAAGCTTTGCTCAATCTTTGATTCTCCTTGTTTGTTTCTTTGGCTAAGAGTAAAATACTCCTCTGGTTCCAAGCTGCAGGAATTGATTTGGCTCCTTGGCTGGATGAGAGGACTTGGCTCCTTGGATGGATGAGAGGACTTGCACTTCAGCTCTGATTACTGATTTGAGAGAGTCTTCTGCGCATATGAAACAGAGAAAGCCTTTGAGCGCCTTGGCTATCTCAACAAGCCCGTAAACTGTCCACCCGGGTTCGAATCCCGGTCGGCACATCTGCAGAGTAACTATTTTGTGTAGTCTTTTTGGCTCCTATTTGAGACCATCTGCAGCGCGGAATTCAGATTAGAAGCTTCTGCCCGTGTAGCAGGCCACGAATAGCGCTAGTCATACTTGATAGAAGAGTTCTCTGTGATACTCCGGATCGGAGTTCGAATCCCGTGGACCTATAGCAGAGAGAATATACCTTTTTTGCCGCTATTTGAGAGCTGGTTCAGGACTTTAACTAGTAATTCTGTTATATCTTCACGCGGACGGTGATGCTCTTTTAGATAGAGCAGCGTGCTCCAGTCGGGGGGACGGGGGTTCGATCACCCTCTGCTTCACCAAAAATATTATCTTTTGGATCTTCTTCGATGAAGCCTCCTTCAGCGAACACATGATCTATAGAGATCTGCTCCTTTAGGATATTACGAACGGCGCTTCTCTCCGTGGATAAGGAAGCGCCCTCTCAACAGAGGGGCAGGAGTTCGAGTCCTGCCGGCAGCACACAGAGATCTTTCTTTTGCTCCTCAGTGCTGGCGTGCAACAATAAATGGTGTCTACATCTGCAATGTAAAGCATCAACGGCCGTGGGCTCCTTGGATAGACCAGCACGCCCCAATCGAGGGGGCGGGGGTTCGAATCCCCTAATCGACATATAGTGCGCATAATCATTTTGGGCAATCTAACCTGCAATGACTGCATACGGCGAGGAGTAATTCGACAACGATGAAGAAGTGCTGCAGTAATGGAATTTCGACGCAGCTCAACAAGAGCTTACAAGAAAAACAATGAAGCCGAAAGTCTCCATAGATCTCAACCTACAAGCTCTGATACCAATGCAAGAGAACAAGGATTACGACCACCACATACTAGAGAGATGACTCTCCTCCCAACCAAATGCCTCTATATATAGCTCTCTCCAGGGGACTGCCTTCTTGGGCAGGTGGATACTAATCATCCAAGTGTCAGCCATGTAACTACATGTGCGCCAAGTGTCCAGTGGATGCTTCTAGAAGGTTCTAGAGCTCTTTGGGCAAAATACTCTTCCCATGTACCTCATGGGGATTGAACCCAAGACCTCGTCCTTCACATCCTTGAGACTTAACCACTAAGCTAAGTGGATCACTTGTTCACAAGAGTAAATGACCTCCTAGTAAGTCTAAACTCGAGATCTTTGGTCATACACACAGATGACCAAACGGTGTCCGATTTCAGATCTGTCTGAACCGGCTTAGACCCTTGGATCATAGACTTACTTTATTACAATTCACATAAATGCTTCATACCTTGTCCTTGGAAGTTGGGAAGACCTTCAACCAGGCTCTTGAATTGCATTTCCTTCATTCTTTGTATGTTGATGTGACCTATCCTCTTGTGCCACAAGTCCAACTCCGAAATCCTCTTGTTTCCATATGTGAAGTAGACATGTTGAGTGGAATGAGAATTTACCTCCAAAGTGAAGAGTCTCCCTTGCTTCTTTCCTCTTGCTATGACCTTGTAACCTTGCTTAGGGTTCTCCACAAAGCATCCACCTTTGTTGAACCTTACTTGATAGCCTCTTTCAACCATTTGCCCAACGGACACCAAGTTCTTTGTGATGGTAGGTACATGCAAGACATCCTTGAGACATCTTCCTTCCTCCTTGTCATCCAAAGCTACATCTCCAACATGGGAGATCTCATGGGCTGTATCATCACCTGTTTCTACATGTCCTTTACCTTTGGGAACATGTAGATTAGTAAACCAAGAAGCATTGCAACTCATATGGTTGCTACATCCACTATCAATATACCAAGTGTTATCTACTTTGCTTGAATTCCCATTCATGTGCATCATCAAGAGATTGTCATTTTCTGAACTTGTAGAAGCATAATTACCTTGGCCTTTGTATGAAGAACCTTGATTATAGCTCCTTTGGTTTCCTCCTTGGTAGCAATCTCTAGCATAGTGGCCAAACTTGCCACATATGTAACATCCTTCATCATCTTGATTCCTGTTTTGTTGATGTCGTCCTCCTCTTCCTCTTGTTCTTCCTCTCCCTCTTTGTGATGAGGTGCCTTGGTCATGTCCTTGATTGCTTGAGTGGCCTTGCCTTCCTCCAAACCTTCCTTTGCCCCTTCCTTGTCCTCGTCTTCCTTTGCCCCTTTGATTACCTGCATAGAAAACTTGTGCATCCTTGCTTTTAGTTGAACTTCCACCTATGTTCATTTCTTCGGTGATCATGAGAGCAACCAATTGCTCAAAATCGGGAAGATTATCCCTTACATATACTGAAGTGGTAAAGGGTTTCCACTTCTCATCATCTCTCAAACCATTGAGAGTATAAGCCACAAGATCGTCATCGTCTACGTGGCTTCCAATGGATCCCAATGCATCTGATAACTCCTTGACCTTAAGTATGTAGTCATTTATGCTACTCCCTGAGCTCTTCTTAAGGTTGTTGAGCTCATTCTTGAGTTGGATCTTCCTTGCTTTGGTGCTTGTTGAATAAAGCCTTTCAAGTGTCTCCCATACCTTCATGCTTGAATCCAAGTCTTGGATATGGCCGATCATGCTATTGCTAATGTGTTGGGAAAGAATAAAGATAACCCTCTTGTCTCTTTCATTCCATTCCCTAAAGGCCCTTCTCTGGTCATTGGTTGGATTCTCATCCAACCTAGGTCTTGGTTCACTTCCACTAATCAACCCCCAAAGGCCCTTGCCCATAAGATAGTTGGAGACCATAAATCTCCATGGTTGATAGTTACCTTTGTCTAGCTTTTCAATTTGAGTGTTGAAGTCTCCCATATCTAGTCTTTGATACTTGACCTAGCCCTTGGCTAATGCTCCAATGTGTGTAAAATGAAAATGAGGCTATGAGGTTACCTCAATCCAAAGCTTTCCTTAGATGGACACCTTGTGCTCTTGCAAATTTGAGTAGAATAGCTCCCCCTTGATGTGAGCTACCTCCAAGAAGCTTTTGTTGATGCAAATCTTCAACCACCAACTCCAAGAGGTCTTCTTGCTTGTATGTGATGCCTCCAAGATTCCCAAATGCTCTGATACCACTGATGGGGGAAGTATCTCAACCCCTAAGCAACGACGAAGCGTGAATGACCTCCACAGGTATCCTTCTTTGACCTCTGCACACCAAAAATGCTCTTACTCAGAGCTTATGCAGAGAACTCCAGTGAGCTTTTGTAGACCTGTAGTAGACACCAAGGGCTTTCCAACAAAACAAATTTCACTTCAAATGGATGCTTACACAAGGAGAAACAATGTCTACAACATGAGCTAGTTGAATGCTCACAACTGCCAGTCAAGCAGATACCTCACTTCACTCCAGCAAGCTTTTCTCAGAGATTATTCAGAGAACGAGGCTCAAACTTGGGTCAACATTAGAAGCCTTTAATAGCTACCCAATGACACCAAAACCATAGCAAATGGATACATAGAGAAGGAGAACCAGCCTTTACAACAGAGAGCAAAATATTTCCAACAGAGCCTACACACCAAGAGAGATATCAATCACACAACTTCACTAAAATGCATGTTGCTCCCAGATTACTCAGAGAATGCTCCAGAGACTTTGTGAGCATAAAATAGACTCTAATAGCTATCCAATGAGACAAGAATTACATCAAATGGATACAATATGAGGGAGAACCAATGCTAACAACTCAGGGGTAGAGAGTTGCAACACTGCCTGCGCACACACATAGATATGCCTACTAAAAGAAAACAAACAAGCAAGCAAGGGGCTAGCTTAAGCAAGGGGCTTGCTTATCACAACTCCAGCACTTAGTGCTCACTTTACATGAGCTAAAACTCCAAGAAGATGGCCCAAAAGAAGTCGGGATAATGCTCCTTTTATAGTGAGAGGTGTGCCCCTAAAATCTAGGAACTACCTTTCCAAATCAGCCTCCTAACTTGGAGGAATTAGTTAAGATGACTTGGGGAGTGGTTGAGTGACTTTTCTTGATGGAATCTCGTGGCTTTTGGCTTCCTTTGATTGCTCCACATGTCCATAAAAGATTCCCCACGAATTTTTAGCTTGAAGCTTGACTTTTAACATTATTTACCCAATAAGTCAATATGATTGCACCTTTTTGGCTCTAACTTGAGCATATTACCTTTCATTTTTGAGATTTTACGGCTATGGGAAGTTATCTCCGATCTTTTTCTATAGAGTGGCTGTAACATATCTTTTGAGCTTCTCTTCCAAGATCAAAAGAATTTGGATTTTACCTATTCATCATCATCTTTTCGAAGCCTCGATTCTTGAAGGCATATTGTCAAGCTATTTTGACAAAGTATGGATCATCTTCAACACTCGTACACACAATCAAATTAGTTTTTGGAACTACCAGATAAGTTTCTTGTCAATTTAAATGCATTGATTCTCTCTTTTTGCATCATATTATGCTTAGCACATGCAAATTTTGCATAGTACCTAGAATATATGCATAGTTTAGACATGGTTTGTTTTGTATGATGCATGAATTCTTATTGCAGGGACAGGTATGTATTTTATTGCAGGTTAGCGAGGAGAAAAAAAATACATATGTCAGGGTGTGTAATCCCCTTTTGGTCTCTTTGTGCATAGATTGTGCCTATTGGCATCAATATCATGAAAATTGTTTGTCGGAAATTTTCCGGTTTTCAAAATCACGCCGTTATGCTGCCGAAATTTTTTCAAAATTCGTATGCACATGCATTCAAGTATAAATTCATGATTAATACATCGACTCTTATTTTATCACATCACGATATTCATTTTTCTCATCACTTTTGGATTGCATTTCGACTTAAACCCTGCTTATCATTCACATTCACATTAAATTCCAGTTTTGGGGCATGTTATACTTTATGGAATATTTGGAATGAAGGTTTAATGCCTTGAGGATTTTAATGTGTTTTGTGCTTTGATTTAGCAGGTGGAGATCCATGAGGGTCTGAACAAGCTCAAGTATGGACAAGTGTGAATGCAAGAGGATTTATTCGCATACTTTTTGGAGTTATTCACATACTTCACACACCACTACTGCCCGTGCACCTTTTGAAATTGTTTTTGGTAAAAAGCTTCCCACTCCCATGTCCCTCACCCAAACCGACATTTCGATGGCTGATTTTATCGCTCAAGCTTATGTATCTACTTTTTGAGACAAACATTGATCATGTTGTCACTACTACACGCACAGGTACTCAATAACACATTAATGAAACAGCTCCATGAACATTTCCATGCATGTATTTTTACATGGCACATGCCTATTTTCTTTATTCAGTGATGAAACATGTGACTGGCCATCCATGTTTATTCTTTTATCACCTGAGGTCAGTTGCTTGTCAACTGAGGGGCATGTTATACCTTATGGAATATGTTGAACAATGCATTGTTGGATTGTAACATGAAATATGTTAGCCAATGCATTGTTGGATTGAAATATGGAATAACCAATGCATTGTTGGATTGTAATATGAAATATGTTAGCCAATGCATTGTTGGATTGAAATATGGAATAGCCAATGCATTGTTGGATTGTAACATGGAATATGTTGGCCAATGCATTGTTGGATTGTAACAGTAACATGGAATATGTTGAACAATGTATTGTAATTGTTAGAATGTTAAATTATTTTATCAACTGAGGTCAGTTGCTTGTCAACTGAGAGGCATGTTGTATATTATTGAACAAGGCATTGTTAAAATGTTAAATTATTAATGTATTAATGTGTTTTTTGATGTTTTTGATATAGCAGATGAAGGTTCGTGAGGAGCGTGCAAGGCGTGAAGGGGCGGATATCAATAATCCGAATAATTATTATTTAGTTTGTAAATAAACCTGCGTAGAAGGTTCTATTGTTAGAAAAGTAATGGTTAGAATAAGGGTCGTTGTAGATCGTAGTTTCTGTTATTGAAAGCAATGGCTTTCTGTAAAAGTTATCAACTTTTAGTTTCACGCCTGCTTTTCGAAGCCGCCCTCTTGTAACCACTCTTTTCGACGTAATCAAAAATCCTATAAATACATGCACTCTGTGGACTGTCGAAAACAGAGTGCGTGGGGGGAGATTGCACCCAATACTGCGTTGTGTCTCGTCTCTTGTTGCGTCTATTCTCTGTGTGTTTTCTGTGTCCGTAATCTCTGTATGCGCGTGAGTAAGATCCTGACAACAGTGGTATCAGAGCCTGGTGTCCGCAGAGTTATTTTTCAAATTTTCGGCACTCTCCATCCTGACATCTCATCGTCCGTTGTCATCCGTTCAAATTTCTTCCTCGTCGTTCTGCGTTCGTCGTCAACTTGTCTGGTAACAACACAAAGAAGCCAAAGAACCCACGGGTCAGCGTTCATCACGCAGAGACTCGGTGTGACCCGCGTCCGTCCATCAGGTCATAGAAACCTCACGGAGATCCCGCTTCAGCGCTCACACACGCGAACTGAAGAGCCGAGCAGACGAGGCTATACAGTCACACGGGCTCCCAGAATCCACACAAGCTACGTATATGTTTTCCTGTTTTAAATGTTTTTCTTTTCTAATTTCCTTTGCTTTCTACAGAGTGCTGTTTCGCTGCTCACGGGGTGAAGAAAGCATCATCTTTCAAATTCCCGAACGACGAACGCCTCCCTATATAGCATTTGCTGCGACGCATGATATGTGGGATAATCCACATGGTTGTGCGCTGGTCCTTGAAGCAATGGCCGACTGCACTTGGGTTTCTCTTTCTTGCCATATGGGATATTAGTGCTCCAGTTTTGCTTGCCTGCTGCAGATACGCACGCCTTTGTTCCTGATTCCATAGCGAATTACGGAGTTTATTGAAGAATGATGATGACTACAGTTTATTGAAGAACGAAGATCCCTAAAGTTTTTTTTTGAAGGCCTAGTTACAAATTTGAAAATTTGCACTATATAACTTCATTTATATGGCCCTCACTTGGGCATCTTACCTTCAATTTAAGAGATCTCACTTTCTCTCGAAAGTTCTCTCTGATCTCTTTCCATAGAATGGTTACAACATATCTTTTGGGTTCCAATTCCAACATCAAAAGAACTTGGAGTTTGCATCTTCACCTTCAACAACCCTTTTTCCGATCTTCATTTTGAAGCACAATTATCGGGTGAGTCTTGACAAACTATTTCAACGGAGTATGGACCCTCTTCAACATCTACACACACGTGCAAATTATTTTTGCAACTTCAGATAAGTATCTTGTTAATTTACATGCATCATTGCATTCTTTTTGCACAATTTAGACACGATTTGTTTTGTATGCCGCATGTAAATTTTCTTGCAGGGACCAGTATTTTCTTGCAAGTTTGGATTGAGTCTATGAGTTTCACGCTTTATTTTTGGAGCGTTGTTGCAGTATTCAAACTTCGCCTTGCCTCCATATGGGATTAATCCGAGCCCACGCCTATGCACTCTTACAGATGTTTCTTTCTCATGCCAATTTTCCAATTCTATCTCCTTTTCAGAGAACAACGATTATCTTCTTATTTCTATACTTAAGGGTTCTTTTATTTACCCAATAAGTCAATATGATTGCACCTTTTTGGCTCTAACTTGAGCATATTACCTTTCATTTTTGAGATTTTACGGCTATGGGAAGTTATCTCCGATCTTTTTCTATAGAGTGGCTGTAACATATCTTTTGAGCTTCTCTTCCAAGATCAAAAGAATTTGGATTTTACCTATTCATCATCATCTTTTCGAAGCCTCGATTCTTGAAGGCATATTGTCAAGCTATTTTGACAAAGTATGGATCATCTTCAACACTCGTACACACAATCAAATTAGTTTTTGGAACTACCAGATAAGTTTCTTATCAATTTAAATGCATTGATTCTCTCTTTTTGCATCATATTATGCTTAGCACATGCAAATTTTGCATAGTACCTAGAATATATGCATAGTTTAGACATGGTTTGTTTTGTATGATGCATGAATTCTTATTGCAGGGACAGGTATGTATTTTATTGCAGGTTAGCGAGGAGAAAAAAAAATACATATGTCAGGGTGTGTAATCCCCTTTTGGTCTCTTTGTGCATAGATTGTGCCTATTGGCATCAATATCATGGAAATTGTTTGTCGGAAATTTTCCGGTTTTCAAAATCACGCCGTTATGCTGCCGAAATTTTTTCAAAATTCGTATGCACATGCATTCAAGTATAAATTCATGATTAATACATCGACTCTTATTTTATCACATCACGATATTCATTTTTCTCATCACTTTTGGATTGCATTTTGACTTAAACCCTGCTTATCATTCACATTCACATTAAATTCCAGTTTTGGGGCATGTTATACTTTATGGAATATTTGGAATGAAGGTTTAATGCCTTGAGGATTTTAATGTGTTTTGTGCTTTGATTTAGCAGGTGGAGATCCATGAGGGTCTGAACAAGCTCAAGTATGGACAAGTGTGAATGCAAGAGGATTTATTCGCATACTTTTTGGAGTTATTCACATACTTCACACACCACTACTGCCCGTGCACCTTTTGAAATTGTTTTTGGTAAAAAGCTTCCCACTCCCATGTCCCTCACCCAAACCGACATTTCGATGGCTGATTTTATCGCTCAAGCTTATGTATCTACTTTTTGAGACAAACATTGATCATGTTGTCACTACTACACGCACAGGTACTCAATAACACATTAATGAAACAGCTCCATGAACATTTCCATGCATGTATTTTTACATGGCACATGCCTATTTTCTTTATTCAGTGATGAAACATGTGACTGGCCATCCATGTTTATTCTTTTATCACCTGAGGTCAGTTGCTTGTCAACTGAGGGGCATGTTATACCTTATGGAATATGTTGAACAATGCATTGTTGGATTGTAACATGAAATATGTTAGCCAATGCATTGTTGGATTGAAATATGGAATAGCCAATGCATTGTTGGATTGTAACATGAAATATGTTAGCCAATGCATTGTTGGATTGAAATATGGAATAGCCAATGCATTGTTGGATTGTAACATGGAATATGTTGGCCAATGCATTGTTGGATTGTAACAGTAACATGGAATATGTTGAACAATGTATTGTAATTGTTAGAATGTTAAATTATTTTATCAACTGAGGTCAGTTGCTTGTCAACTGAGAGGCATGTTGTATATTATTGAACAAGGCATTGTTAAAATGTTAAATTATTAATGTATTAATGTGTTTTTTGATGTTTTTGATATAGCAGATGAAGGTTCATGAGGAGCGTGCAAGGCGTGAAGGGGCGGATATCAATAATCCGAATAATTATTATTTAGTTTGTAAATAAACCTGTGTAGAAGGTTCTATTGTTAGAAAAGTAATGGTTAGAATAAGGGTCGTTGTAGATCGTAGTTTCTGTTATTGAAAGCAATGGCTTTCTGTAAAAGTTATCAACTTTTAGTTTCACGCCTGCTTTTCGAAGCCGCCCTCTTGTAACCACTCTTTTCGACGTAATCAAAAATCCTATAAATACATGCACTCTGTGGACTGTCGAAAACAGAGTGCGTGGGGGGAGATTGCACCCAATACTGCGTTGTGTCTCGTCTCTTGTTGCGTCTATTCTCTATGTGTTTTCTGTGTCCGTAATCTCTGTATGCGTGTGAGTAAGATCCTGACAACAGTGGTATCAGAGCCTGGTGTCCGCAGAGTTATTTTTCGAATTTTCGGCACTCTCCATCCTGACATCTCATCGTCCGTTGTCATCCGTTCAGATTTCTTCCTCGTCGTTCTGCGTTCGTCGTCAACTTGTCTGGTAACAACACAAAGAAGCCAAAGAACCCAGGGGTCAGCGTTCATCACGCAGAGACTCGGTGTGACCCGCGTCCGTCCATCAGGTCATAGAAACCTCACGGAGATCCCGCTTCAACGCTCACACACGCGAACTGAAGAGCCGAGTAGACGAGGCTATACAGTCACACGGGCTCCCAGAATCCACACAAGCTACGTATATGTTTTCCTGTTTTAAATGCTTTTCTTTTCTAATTTCCTTTGCTTTCTACAGAGTGCTGTTTCGCTGCTCACGGGGGGAAGAAAGCATCATCTTTCAAATTCCCGAACGACGAACGCCTCCCTATATAGCATTTGCTGCGACGCATGATATGTGGGATAATCCACATGGTTGTGCGCTGGTCCTTGAAGCAATGGCCGACTGCACTTGGGTTTCTCTTTCTTGCCATATGGGATATTAGTGCTCCAGTTTTGCTCGCCTGCTACAGATACGCACGCCTTTGTTCCTGATTCCATAGCGAATTACAGAGTTTATTGAAGAACGATGATGACTACAGTTTATTGAAGAACGAAGATCCCTAAAGTTTTTTTTTGAAGGCCTAGTTACAAATTCGAAAATTTGCACTATATAACTTCATTTATATGGCCCTCACTTGGGCATCTTACCTTCAATTTAAGAGATCTCACTTTCTCTCGAAAGTTCTCTCTGATCTCTTTCCATAGAATGGTTACAACATATCTTTTGGGTTCCAATTCCAACATCAAAAGAACTTGGAGTTTGCATCTTCACCTTCAACAACCCTTTTTCCGATCTTCATTTTGAAGCACAATTATCGGGTGAGTCTTGACAAACTATTTCAACGGAGTATGGACCCTCTTCAACATCTATACACACGTGCAAATTATTTTTGCAACTTCAGATAAGTATCTTGTTAATTTACATGCATCATTGCATTCTTTTTGCACAATTTAGACACGATTTGTTTTGTATGCCGCATGTATTTTTCTTGCAGGGACCAGTATTTTCTTGCAAGTTTGGATTGAGTCTATGAGTTTCACGCTTTATTTTTGGAGCGTTGCTGCAGTATTCAAACTTCCCCTTGCCTCCATATGGGATTAATCCGAGCCCACGCCTATGCACTCTTACAGATGTTTCTTTCTCATGCCAATTTTCCAATTCTATCTCCTTTTCAGAGAACAACGATTATCTTCTTATTTCTATACTTAAGGGTTCTTTTATTTACCCAATAAGTCAATATGATTGCACCTTTTTGGCTCTAACTTGAGCATATTACCTTTCATTTTTGAGATTTTACGGCTATGGGAAGTTATCTCCGATCTTTTTCTATAGAGTGGCTGTAACATATCTTTTGAGCTTCTCTTCCAAGATCAAAAGAATTTGGATTTTACCTATTCATCATCATCTTTTCGAAGCCTCGATTCTTGAAGGCATATTGTCAAGCTATTTTGACAAAGTATGGATCATCTTCAACACTCGTACACACAATCAAATTAGTTTTTGGAACTACCAGATAAGTTTCTTGTCAATTTAAATGCATTGATTCTCTCTTTTTGCATCATATTATGCTTAGCACATGCAAATTTTGCATAGTACCTAGAATATATGCATAGTTTAGACATGGTTTGTTTTGTATGATGCATGAATTCTTATTGCAGGGACAGGTATGTATTTTATTGCAGGTTAGCGAGGAGAAAAAAAAAAACATATGTCAGGGTGTGTAATCCCCTTTTGGTCTCTTTGTGCATAGATTGTGCCTATTGGCATCAATATCATGGGAATTGTTTGTCGGAAATTTTCCGGTTTTCAAAATCACGCCGTTATGCTGCCGAAATTTTTTCAAAATTCGTATGCACATGCATTCAAGTATAAATTCATGATTAATACATCGACTCTTATTTTATCACATCACGATATTCATTTTTCTCATCACTTTTGGATTGCATTTCGACTTAAACCCTGCTTATCATTCACGTTCACATTAAATTCCAGTTTTGGGGCATGTTATACTTTATGGAATATTTGGAATGAAGGTTTAATGCCTTGTGGATTTTAATGTGTTTTGTGCTTTGATTTAGCAGGTGGAGATCCATGAGGGTCTGAACAAGCTCAAGTATGGTCAAGTGTGAATGCAAGAGGATTTATTCACATACTTTTTGGAGTTATTCACATACTTCACACACCACTACTTCCCGTGCACCTTTTGAAATTGTTTTTGGTAAAAAGCTTCCCACTCCCATGTCCCTCACCCAAACCGATATTTCGATGGCTGATTTTATCGCTCAAGCTTATGTATCTACTTTTTGAGACAAACATTGATCATGTTGTCACTACTACATGCACAGGTACTCAATAACACAGTAATGAAACAGCTCCATGAACATTTCCATGCATGTATTTTTACATGGCACATGCCTATTTTCTTTATTCAGTGATGAAACATGTGACTGGCCATCCATGTTTATTCTTTTATCACCTGAGGTCAGTTGCTTGTCAACTGAGGGGCATGTTATACCTTATGGAATATGTTGAACAATGCATTGTTGGATTGTAACATGAAATATGTTAGCCAATGCATTGTTGGATTGAAATATGGAATAGCCAATGCATTGTTGGATTGTAACATGAAATATGTTAGCCAATGCATTGTTGGATTGAAATATGGAATAGCCAATGCATTGTTGGATTGTAACATGGAATATGTTGGCCAATGCATTGTTGGATTGTAACAGTAACATGGAATATGTTGAACAATGTATTGTAATTGTTAGAATGTTAAATTATTTTATCAACTAAGGTCAGTTGCTTGTCAACTGAGAGGCATGTTATATATTATTGAACAAGGCATTGTTAAAATGTTAAATTATTAATGTATTAATGTGTTTTTTGATGTTTTTGATATAGCAGATGAAGGTTCGTGAGGAGCGTGCAAGGCGTGAAGGGGCGGATATCAATAATCCGAATAATTATTATTTAGTTTGTAAATAAACCTGCGTAGAAGGTTCTATTGTTAGAAAAGTAATGGTTAGAATAAGGGTCGTTGTAGATCGTAGTTTCTGTTATTGAAAGCAATGGCTTTCTGTAAAAGTTATCAACTTTTAGTTTCACGCCTGCTTTTCGAAGCCGCCCTCTTGTAACCACTCTTTTCGACGTAATCAAAAATCCTATAAATACATGCACTCTGTGGACTGTCGAAAACAGAGTGCGTGGGGGGAGATTGCACCCAATACTGCGTTGTGTCTCGTCTCTTGTTGCGTCTATTCTCTGTGTGTTTTCTGTGTCCGTAATCTCTGTATGCGCGTGAGTAAGATCCTGACAACAGTGGTATCAGAGCCTGGTGTCCGCAGAGTTATTTTTCAAATTTTCGGCACTCTCCATCCTGACATCTCATCGTCCGTTGTCATCCGTTCAAATTTCTTCCTCGTCGTTCTGCGTTCGTCGTCAACTTGTCTGGTAACAACACAAAGAAGCCAAAGAACCCACGGGTCAGCGTTCATCACGCAGAGACTCGGTGTGACCCGCGTCCGTCCATCAGGTCATAGAAACCTCACGGAGATCCCGCTTCAGCGCTCACACACGCGAACTGAAGAGCCGAGCAGACGAGGCTATACAGTCACACGGGCTCCCAGAATCCACACAAGCTACGTATATGTTTTCCTGTTTTAAATGTTTTTCTTTTCTAATTTCCTTTGCTTTCTACAGAGTGCTGTTTCGCTGCTCACGGGGTGAAGAAAGCATCATCTTTCAAATTCCCGAACGACGAACGCCTCCCTATATAGCATTTGCTGCGACGCATGATATGTGGGATAATCCACATGGTTGTGCGCTGGTCCTTGAAGCAATGGCCGACTGCACTTGGGTTTCTCTTTCTTGCCATATGGGATATTAGTGCTCCAGTTTTGCTTGCCTGCTGCAGATACGCACGCCTTTGTTCCTGATTCCATAGCGAATTACGGAGTTTATTGAAGAACGATGATGACTACAGTTTATTGAAGAACGAAGATCCCTAAAGTTTTTTTTTGAAGGCCTAGTTACAAATTTGAAAATTTGCACTATATAACTTCATTTATATGGCCCTCACTTGGGCATCTTACCTTCAATTTAAGAGATCTCACTTTCTCTCGAAAGTTCTCTCTGATCTCTTTCCATAGAATGGTTACAACATATCTTTTGGGTTCCAATTCCAACATCAAAAGAACTTGGAGTTTGCATCTTCACCTTCAACAACCCTTTTTCCGATCTTCATTTTGAAGCACAATTATCGGGTGAGTCTTGACAAACTATTTCAACGGAGTATGGACCCTCTTCAACATCTACACACACGTGCAAATTATTTTTGCAACTTCAGATAAGTATCTTGTTAATTTACATGCATCATTGCATTCTTTTTGCACAATTTAGACACGATTTGTTTTGTATGCCGCATGTAAATTTTCTTGCAGGGACCAGTATTTTCTTGCAAGTTTGGATTGAGTCTATGAGTTTCACGCTTTATTTTTGGAGCGTTGTTGCAGTATTCAAACTTCGCCTTGCCTCCATATGGGATTAATCCGAGCCCACGCCTATGCACTCTTACAGATGTTTCTTTCTCATGCCAATTTTCCAATTCTATCTCCTTTTCAGAGAACAACGATTATCTTCTTATTTCTATACTTAAGGGTTCTTTTATTTACCCAATAAGTCAATATGATTGCACCTTTTTGGCTCTAACTTGAGCATATTACCTTTCATTTTTGAGATTTTACGGCTATGGGAAGTTATCTCCGATCTTTTTCTATAGAGTGGCTGTAACATATCTTTTGAGCTTCTCTTCCAAGATCAAAAGAATTTGGATTTTACCTATTCATCATCATCTTTTCGAAGCCTCGATTCTTGAAGGCATATTGTCAAGCTATTTTGACAAAGTATGGATCATCTTCAACACTCGTACACACAATCAAATTAGTTTTTGGAACTACCAGATAAGTTTCTTATCAATTTAAATGCATTGATTCTCTCTTTTTGCATCATATTATGCTTAGCACATGCAAATTTTGCATAGTACCTAGAATATATGCATAGTTTAGACATGGTTTGTTTTGTATGATGCATGAATTCTTATTGCAGGGACAGGTATGTATTTTATTGCAGGTTAGCGAGGAGAAAAAAAAATACATATGTCAGGGTGTGTAATCCCCTTTTGGTCTCTTTGTGCATAGATTGTGCCTATTGGCATCAATATCATGGAAATTGTTTGTCGGAAATTTTCCGGTTTTCAAAATCACGCCGTTATGCTGCCGAAATTTTTTCAAAATTCGTATGCACATGCATTCAAGTATAAATTCATGATTAATACATCGACTCTTATTTTATCACATCACGATATTCATTTTTCTCATCACTTTTGGATTGCATTTTGACTTAAACCCTGCTTATCATTCACATTCACATTAAATTCCAGTTTTGGGGCATGTTATACTTTATGGAATATTTGGAATGAAGGTTTAATGCCTTGAGGATTTTAATGTGTTTTGTGCTTTGATTTAGCAGGTGGAGATCCATGAGGGTCTGAACAAGCTCAAGTATGGACAAGTGTGAATGCAAGAGGATTTATTCGCATACTTTTTGGAGTTATTCACATACTTCACACACCACTACTGCCCGTGCACCTTTTGAAATTGTTTTTGGTAAAAAGCTTCCCACTCCCATGTCCCTCACCCAAACCGACATTTCGATGGCTGATTTTATCGCTCAAGCTTATGTATCTACTTTTTGAGACAAACATTGATCATGTTGTCACTACTACACGCACAGGTACTCAATAACACATTAATGAAACAGCTCCATGAACATTTCCATGCATGTATTTTTACATGGCACATGCCTATTTTCTTTATTCAGTGATGAAACATGTGACTGGCCATCCATGTTTATTCTTTTATCACCTGAGGTCAGTTGCTTGTCAACTGAGGGGCATGTTATACCTTATGGAATATGTTGAACAATGCATTGTTGGATTGTAACATGAAATATGTTAGCCAATGCATTGTTGGATTGAAATATGGAATAGCCAATGCATTGTTGGATTGTAACATGAAATATGTTAGCCAATGCATTGTTGGATTGAAATATGGAATAGCCAATGCATTGTTGGATTGTAACATGGAATATGTTGGCCAATGCATTGTTGGATTGTAACAGTAACATGGAATATGTTGAACAATGTATTGTAATTGTTAGAATGTTAAATTATTTTATCAACTGAGGTCAGTTGCTTGTCAACTGAGAGGCATGTTGTATATTATTGAACAAGGCATTGTTAAAATGTTAAATTATTAATGTATTAATGTGTTTTTTGATGTTTTTGATATAGCAGATGAAGGTTCATGAGGAGCGTGCAAGGCGTGAAGGGGCGGATATCAATAATCCGAATAATTATTATTTAGTTTGTAAATAAACCTGTGTAGAAGGTTCTATTGTTAGAAAAGTAATGGTTAGAATAAGGGTCGTTGTAGATCGTAGTTTCTGTTATTGAAAGCAATGGCTTTCTGTAAAAGTTATCAACTTTTAGTTTCACGCCTGCTTTTCGAAGCCGCCCTCTTGTAACCACTCTTTTCGACGTAATCAAAAATCCTATAAATACATGCACTCTGTGGACTGTCGAAAACAGAGTGCGTGGGGGGAGATTGCACCCAATACTGCGTTGTGTCTCGTCTCTTGTTGCGTCTATTCTCTATGTGTTTTCTGTGTCCGTAATCTCTGTATGCGTGTGAGTAAGATCCTGACAACAGTGGTATCAGAGCCTGGTGTCCGCAGAGTTATTTTTCGAATTTTCGGCACTCTCCATCCTGACATCTCATCGTCCGTTGTCATCCGTTCAGATTTCTTCCTCGTCGTTCTGCGTTCGTCGTCAACTTGTCTGGTAACAACACAAAGAAGCCAAAGAACCCAGGGGTCAGCGTTCATCACGCAGAGACTCGGTGTGACCCGCGTCCGTCCATCAGGTCATAGAAACCTCACGGAGATCCCGCTTCAACGCTCACACACGCGAACTGAAGAGCCGAGTAGACGAGGCTATACAGTCACACGGGCTCCCAGAATCCACACAAGCTACGTATATGTTTTCCTGTTTTAAATGCTTTTCTTTTCTAATTTCCTTTGCTTTCTACAGAGTGCTGTTTCGCTGCTCACGGGGGGAAGAAAGCATCATCTTTCAAATTCCCGAACGACGAACGCCTCCCTATATAGCATTTGCTGCGACGCATGATATGTGGGATAATCCACATGGTTGTGCGCTGGTCCTTGAAGCAATGGCCGACTGCACTTGGGTTTCTCTTTCTTGCCATATGGGATATTAGTGCTCCAGTTTTGCTCGCCTGCTACAGATACGCACGCCTTTGTTCCTGATTCCATAGCGAATTACAGAGTTTATTGAAGAACGATGATGACTACAGTTTATTGAAGAACGAAGATCCCTAAAGTTTTTTTTTGAAGGCCTAGTTACAAATTCGAAAATTTGCACTATATAACTTCATTTATATGGCCCTCACTTGGGCATCTTACCTTCAATTTAAGAGATCTCACTTTCTCTCGAAAGTTCTCTCTGATCTCTTTCCATAGAATGGTTACAACATATCTTTTGGGTTCCAATTCCAACATCAAAAGAACTTGGAGTTTGCATCTTCACCTTCAACAACCCTTTTTCCGATCTTCATTTTGAAGCACAATTATCGGGTGAGTCTTGACAAACTATTTCAACGGAGTATGGACCCTCTTCAACATCTATACACACGTGCAAATTATTTTTGCAACTTCAGATAAGTATCTTGTTAATTTACATGCATCATTGCATTCTTTTTGCACAATTTAGACACGATTTGTTTTGTATGCCGCATGTATTTTTCTTGCAGGGACCAGTATTTTCTTGCAAGTTTGGATTGAGTCTATGAGTTTCACGCTTTATTTTTGGAGCGTTGCTGCAGTATTCAAACTTCCCCTTGCCTCCATATGGGATTAATCCGAGCCCACGCCTATGCACTCTTACAGATGTTTCTTTCTCATGCCAATTTTCCAATTCTATCTCCTTTTCAGAGAACAACGATTATCTTCTTATTTCTATACTTAAGGGTTCTTTTATTTACCCAATAAGTCAATATGATTGCACCTTTTTGGCTCTAACTTGAGCATATTACCTTTCATTTTTGAGATTTTACGGCTATGGGAAGTTATCTCCGATCTTTTTCTATAGAGTGGCTGTAACATATCTTTTGAGCTTCTCTTCCAAGATCAAAAGAATTTGGATTTTACCTATTCATCATCATCTTTTCGAAGCCTCGATTCTTGAAGGCATATTGTCAAGCTATTTTGACAAAGTATGGATCATCTTCAACACTCGTACACACAATCAAATTAGTTTTTGGAACTACCAGATAAGTTTCTTGTCAATTTAAATGCATTGATTCTCTCTTTTTGCATCATATTATGCTTAGCACATGCAAATTTTGCATAGTACCTAGAATATATGCATAGTTTAGACATGGTTTGTTTTGTATGATGCATGAATTCTTATTGCAGGGACAGGTATGTATTTTATTGCAGGTTAGCGAGGAGAAAAAAAAAAACATATGTCAGGGTGTGTAATCCCCTTTTGGTCTCTTTGTGCATAGATTGTGCCTATTGGCATCAATATCATGGGAATTGTTTGTCGGAAATTTTCCGGTTTTCAAAATCACGCCGTTATGCTGCCGAAATTTTTTCAAAATTCGTATGCACATGCATTCAAGTATAAATTCATGATTAATACATCGACTCTTATTTTATCACATCACGATATTCATTTTTCTCATCACTTTTGGATTGCATTTCGACTTAAACCCTGCTTATCATTCACGTTCACATTAAATTCCAGTTTTGGGGCATGTTATACTTTATGGAATATTTGGAATGAAGGTTTAATGCCTTGTGGATTTTAATGTGTTTTGTGCTTTGATTTAGCAGGTGGAGATCCATGAGGGTCTGAACAAGCTCAAGTATGGTCAAGTGTGAATGCAAGAGGATTTATTCACATACTTTTTGGAGTTATTCACATACTTCACACACCACTACTTCCCGTGCACCTTTTGAAATTGTTTTTGGTAAAAAGCTTCCCACTCCCATGTCCCTCACCCAAACCGATATTTCGATGGCTGATTTTATCGCTCAAGCTTATGTATCTACTTTTTGAGACAAACATTGATCATGTTGTCACTACTACATGCACAGGTACTCAATAACACAGTAATGAAACAGCTCCATGAACATTTCCATGCATGTATTTTTACATGGCACATGCCTATTTTCTTTATTCAGTGATGAAACATGTGACTGGCCATCCATGTTTATTCTTTTATCACCTGAGGTCAGTTGCTTGTCAACTGAGGGGCATGTTATACCTTATGGAATATGTTGAACAATGCATTGTTGGATTGTAACATGAAATATGTTAGCCAATGCATTGTTGGATTGAAATATGGAATAGCCAATGCATTGTTGGATTGTAACATGAAATATGTTAGCCAATGCATTGTTGGATTGAAATATGGAATAGCCAATGCATTGTTGGATTGTAACATGGAATATGTTGGCCAATGCATTGTTGGATTGTAACAGTAACATGGAATATGTTGAACAATGTATTGTAATTGTTAGAATGTTAAATTATTTTATCAACTAAGGTCAGTTGCTTGTCAACTGAGAGGCATGTTATATATTATTGAACAAGGCATTGTTAAAATGTTAAATTATTAATGTATTAATGTGTTTTTTGATGTTTTTGATATAGCAGATGAAGGTTCGTGAGGAGCGTGCAAGGCGTGAAGGGGCGGATATCAATAATCTGAATAATTATTATTTAGTTTGTAAATAAACCTGCGTAGAAGGTTCTATTGTTAGAAAAGTAATGGTTAGAATAAGGGTCGTTGTAGATCGTAGTTTCTGTTATTGAAAGCAATGGCTTTCTGTAAAAGTTATCAACTTTTAGTTTCACGCCTGCTTTTCGAAGCCGCCCTCTTGTAACCACTCTTTTCGACGTAATCAAAAATCCTATAAATACATGCACTCTGTGGACTGTCGAAAACAGAGTGCGTGGGGGGAGATTGCACCCAATACTGCGTTGTGTCTCGTCTCTTGTTGCGTCTATTCTCTGTGTGTTTTCTGTGTCCGTAATCTCTGTATGCGCGTGAGTAAGATCCTGACAACAGTGGTATCAGAGCCTGGTGTCCGCAGAGTTATTTTTCGAATTTTCGGCACTCTCCATCCTGACATCTCATCGTCCGTTGTCATCCGTTCAGATTTCTTCCTCGTCGTTCTGCGTTCGTCGTCAACTTGTCTGGTAACAACACAAAGAAGCCAAAGAACCCAGGGGTCAGCGTTCATCACGCAGAGACTCGGTGTGACCCGCGTCCGTCCATCAGGTCATAGAAACCTCACGGAGATCCCGCTTCAGCGCTCACACACGCGAACTGAAGAGCCGAGCAGACGAGGCTATACAGTCACACGGGCTCCCAGAATCCACACAAGCTACGTATATGTTTTCCTGTTTTAAATGTTTTTCTTTTCTAATTTCCTTTGCTTTCTACAGAGTGCTGTTTCGCTGCTCACGGGGTGAAGAAAGCATCATCTTTCAAATTCGCGAACGACGAACGCCTCCCTATATAGCATTTGCTGCGACGCATGATATGTGGGATAATCCACATGGTTGTGCGCTGGTCCTTGAAGCAATGGCCGACTGCACTTGGGTTTCTCTTTCTTGCCATATGGGATATTAGTGCTCCAGTTTTGCTCGCCTGCTGCAGATATGCACACCTTTATTCCTGATTCCATAGCGAATTACGGAGTTTATTGAAGAACGATGATGACTACAGTTTATTGAAGAACGAAGATCCCTAAAGTTTTTTTTTGAAGGCCTAGTTACAAATTTGAAAATTTGCACTATATAACTTCATTTATATGGCCCTCACTTGGGCATCTTACCTTCAATTTAAGAGATCTCACTTTCTCTCGAAAGTTCTCTCTGATCTCTTTCCATAGAATGGTTACAACATATCTTTTGGGTTCCAATTCCAACATCAAAAGAACTTGGAGTTTGCATCTTCACCTTCAACAACCCTTTTTCCGATCTTCATTTTGAAGCACAATTATCGGGTGAGTCTTGACAAACTATTTCAACGGAGTATGGACCCTCTTCAACATCTACACACACGTGCAAATTATTTTTGCAACTTCAGATAAGTATCTTGTTAATTTACATGCATCATTGCATTCTTTTTGCACAATTTAGACACGATTTGTTTTGTATGCCGCATGTAAATTTTCTTCCAGGGACCAGTATTTTCTTGCAAGTTTGGATTGAGTCTATGAGTTTCACGCTTTATTTTTGGAGCGTTGCTGCAGTATTCAAACTTCGCCTTGCCTCCATATGGGATTAATCCGAGCCCACGCCTATGCACTCTTACAGATGTTTCTTTCTCATGCCAATTTTCCAATTCTATCTCCTTTTCAGAGAACAACGATTATCTTCTTATTTCTATACTTAAGGGTTCTTTTATTTACCCAATAAGGCAAAATGATTGCACCTTTTTGGCTCTAACTTGAGCATATTACCTTTCATTTTTGAGATTTTACGGCTATGGGAAGTTATCTCCGATCTTTTTCTATAGAGTGGCTGTAACATATCTTTTGAGCTTCTCTTCCAAGATCAAAAGAATTTGGATTTTACCTATTCATCATCATCTTTTCGAAGCCTCGATTCTTGAAGGCATATTGTCAAGCTATTTTGACAAAGTATGGATCATCTTCAACACTCGTACACACAATCAAATTAGTTTTTGGAACTACCAGATAAGTTTCTTATCAATTTAAATGCATTGATTCTCTCTTTTTGCATCATATTATGCTTAGCACATGCAAATTTTGCATAGTACCTAGAATATATGCATAGTTTAGACATGGTTTGTTTTGTATGATGCATGAATTCTTATTGCAGGGACAGGTATGTATTTTATTGCAGGTTAGCGAGGAGAAAAAAAAATACATATGTCAGGGTGTGTAATCCCCTTTTGGTCTCTTTGTGCATAGATTGTGCCTATTGGCATCAATATCATGGAAATTGTTTGTCGGAAATTTTCCGGTTTTCAAAATCACGCCGTTATGCTGCCGAAATTTTTTCAAAATTCGTATGCACATGCGTTCAAGTATAAATTCATGATTAATACATCGACTCTTATTTTATCACATCACGATATTCATTTTTCTCATCACTTTTGGATTGCATTTTGACTTAAACCCTGCTTATCATTCACATTCACATTAAATTCCAGTTTTGGGGCATGTTATACTTTATGGAATATTTGGAATGAAGGTTTAATGCCTTGAGGATTTTAATGTGTTTTGTGCTTTGATTTAGCAGGTGGAGATCCATGAGGGTCTGAACAAGCTCAAGTATGGACAAGTGTGAATGCAAGAGGATTTATTCGCATACTTTTTGGAGTTATTCACATACTTCACACACCACTACTGCCCGTGCACCTTTTGAAATTGTTTTTGGTAAAAAGCTTCCCACTCCCATGTCCCTCACCCAAACCGACATTTCGATGGCTGATTTTATCGCTCAAGCTTATGTATCTACTTTTTGAGACAAACATTGATCATGTTGTCACTACTACACGCACAGGTACTCAATAACACATTAATGAAACAGCTCCATGAACATTTCCATGCATGTATTTTTACATGGCACATGCCTATTTTCTTTATTCAGTGATGAAACATGTGACTGGCCATCCATGTTTATTCTTTTATCACCTGAGGTCAGTTGCTTGTCAACTGAGGGGCATGTTATACCTTATGGAATATGTTGAACAATGCATTGTTGGATTGTAACATGAAATATGTTAGCCAATGCATTGTTGGATTGAAATATGGAATAGCCAATGCATTGTTGGATTGTAACATGAAATATGTTAGCCAATGCATTGTTGGATTGAAATATGGAATAGCCAATGCATTGTTGGATTGTAACATGGAATATGTTGGCCAATGCATTGTTGGATTGTAACAGTAACATGGAATATGTTGAACAATGTATTGTAATTGTTAGAATGTTAAATTATTTTATCAACTGAGGTCAGTTGCTTGTCAACTGAGAGGCATGTTGTATATTATTGAACAAGGCATTGTTAAAATGTTAAATTATTAATGTATTAATGTGTTTTTTGATGTTTTTGATATAGCAGATGAAGGTTCGTGAGGAGCGTGCAAGGCGTGAAGGGGCGGATATCAATAATCCGAATAATTATTATTTAGTTTGTAAATAAACCTGCGTAGAAGGTTCTATTGTTAGAAAAGTAATGGTTAGAATAAGGGTCGTTGTAGATCGTAGTTTCTGTTATTGAAAGCAATGGCTTTCTGTAAAAGTTATCAACTTTTAGTTTCACGCCTGCTTTTCGAAGCCGCCCTCTTGTAACCACTCTTTTCGACGTAATCAAAAGTCCTATAAATACATGCACTCTGTGGACTGTCGAAAACAGAGTGCGTGGGGGGAGATTGCACCCAATACTGCGTTGTGTCTCGTCTCTTGTTGCGTCTATTCTCTATGTGTTTTCTGTGTTCGTAATCTCTGTATGCGCGTGAGTAAGATCCTGACAACAGTGGTATCAGAGCCTGGTGTCCGAAGAGTTATTTTTCGAATTTTCGGCACTCTCCATCCTGACATCTCATCGTTCGTTGTCATCCGTTCAGATTTCTTCCTCGTCGTTCTGCGTTCGTTGTCAACTTGTCTGGTAACAACACAAAGAAGCCAAAGAACCCAGGGGTCAGCGTTCATCACGCAGAGACTCGGTGTGACCCGCGTCCGTCCATCAGCACATAGAAACCTCACGGAGATCCCGCTTCAACGCTCACACACGCGAACTGAAGAGCCGAGCAGACGAGGCTATACAGTCACACGGGCTCCCAGAATCCACACAAGCTACGTATATGTTTTCCTGTTTTAAATGTTTTTCTTTTCTAATTTCCTTTGCTTTCTACAGAGTGCTGTTTCGCTGCTCACGGGGTGAAGAAAGCATCATCTTTCAAATTCCCGAACGACGAACGCCTCCCTATATAGCATTTGCTGCGACGCATGATATGTGGGATAATCCACATGGTTGTGCGCTGGTCCTTGAAGCAATGGCCGACTGCACTTGGGTTTCTCTTTCTTGCCATATGGGATATTAGTGCTCCAGTTTTGCTCGCCTGCTGCAGATACGCACGCCTTTGTTCCTGATTCCATAGCGAATTATGGAGTTTACTGAAGAACAATGATGACTACAGTTTATTGAAGAACGAAGATCCCTAAAGTTTTTTTTTGAAGGCCTAGTTACAAATTCAAAAATTTGCACTATATAACTTCATTTATATGGCCCTCACTTGGGCATCTTACCTTCAATTTAAGAGATCTCACTTTCTCTCGAAAGTTCTCTCTGATCTCTTTCCATAGAATGGTTACAACATATCTTTTGGGTTCCAATTCCAACATCAAAAGAACTTGGATTTGCATCTTCACCTTCAACAACCCTTTTTCCGAGCCCATGCCTATGCACTCTTACAGATGTTTCTTTCTCATGCCAATTTTCCAATTCTATCTCCTTTTCAGAGAACAACGATTATCTTCTTATTTCTATACTTAAGGGTTCTTTTATTTGATGGGGGAAGGATCTCAACCCCTAAGCAACGACGAAGCGTGAATGACCTCCACAGGTATCCTTCTTTGACCTCTGCACACCAAAAATGCTCTTACTCAGAGCTTATGTAGAGAACTCCAGTGAGCTTTTGTAGACCTGTAGTAGACACCAAGGGCTTTCCAACAAAACAAATTTCACTTCAAATGGATGCTTACACAAGGAGAAACGATGTCTACAACATGAGCTACTGTCAGTCAAGCAGATACCTCACTTCACTCCAGCAAGCTTTTCTCAGAGATTATACAGAGAATGAATCTCAAACTTGGGTCAACTTTAGAAGCCTTTAATAGCTACCCAATGACACCAAAACCATAGCAAATGGATTCATAGAGAAGGAGAACCAGCCCTTACAACAGAGAGCAAAATATTTCCAACAGAGCCTACACACCAAGAGAGATATCAATCACACAACTTCACTAAAATGCTTGTTGCTCCCAGATTACTCAGAGAATGATCTAGAGACTTTGTGAGCATAAAATAGACTCTAATAGCTATCCAATGAGACAAGAATTACATCAAATGGATACAATATGAGGGAGAACCAATGCTAACAACTCAGGGGTAGAGAGTTGCAACACTGCCTGCGCACACACATAGATATGCCTACTAAAAGAAAACAAACAAGCAAGCAAGGGGCTTGCTTGTCACAACTCCAGCACTTAGTGCTCACTTTACATGAGCTAAAACTCCAAGAAGATGGCCCAAAAGAAGTCGGGATAATGCTCCTTTTATAGTGAGAGGTGTGCCCCTAAAATCTAGGAACTACCTTTCCAAATCAGCCTCCTAACTTGGAGGAATTAGTTGAGATGACTTGGGGAGTGGTTGAGTCACTTTTCTTGATGGAATCTCGTGGCTTTTGGCTTCCTTTGATTGCTCCACATGTCCATAAAAGATTCCCCACGAATTTTTAGCTTGAAGGTTGACTTTTAACACTCCCCCTCAAGCTTCAATTCTTCATCCTCATCCAAGCTCCTTCATGTTGATGCATTGCTTGAATTTTGAAATCTTCATCCCATCCAAAGCCTTTGTAAACATGTCCGCAACTTGGTCCTTGGTACCAATATGATGTACTGAAACTTCCTTGGATATCACCTTTTCCCTTATGAAGTGATAGTGCACTTCAATATGCTTGGTTCTAGCATGATAGACAGGGTTCGATGCTAGATGAATGCTACTCATGTTGTCACAAAAAATTGGATATGTGTCAACCTGCAAATTAAGCTCCATAAATAACTTCTTAATCCACATTAGCTCACATGTGACTTGAGCCAAAGCTCTATACTCAGCCTCGGTGGAAGATAATGCCACCGTGGGTTGCTTCTTTGAAATCCATGAGATGATCTTGCTACCTAGCATGACTAGGTAACCACTTGTACTCCTTCTATCTTCCTTCGAACTGGCCCAATCGGCATCGGAATAAGCTTTGACCTGCATATCATCATCAAATGAGTAGAACAATCCTTCATTTATAGTGGCTTTGAGATATCGCAACATTCTTCTTGCAGCTTGCAAGTGTGTAGTCCTTGGACTATGCATAAATTGTGATAACACTCCAACTCCATATGCTATGTCGGGCCTGGTTATTGTGGCATAATTGAAAGAGCCTACAATAGATCGATACAAAGTTACATCCTCTAATGGCTCTCCATCAATGGAGCTTAGCTTTACATTAACTTCCATGGGATTTGAAATAGGCTTGCAATGTAGCACCCCAAACCTCTCAAGTAGGTCTAGAATATACTTCCTTTGTATGAGCATAATACCTTCTTCTTTGTATACAACATCAATGCCAAGAAAATACCTAAGATCTCCAAGATCAGAGATCCTAAACTCCTTTCCAAGCTTTGCCTTGATCTCCTCAATGCCCTTTGTATCATTACCTGTAATGATAAGATCATCTACATACACGCACATGTAGACTACAAGTTCTCCTCTTTGTTTGATGAAGAGAGATGGATCCGCCTTGCATTGATTGTAACCACATTTGATCAAATAGTCCACCAATCTTTGGTTCCAAGCCCTTGGAGCTTGCTTTAGGCCATAAAGTGCCTTCTTCAACCTACAAACATGATGTGGAAACTCTTTATGAACAAAACCTAGTGGTTGCTCCATGTATACCTCTTCTTCCAAGTCTCCATTGAGAAAGGCATTCTTGATATCCAATTGGAAAAGCTTCCATCCTTTGCTAGCAGCCATTGCAATGAGTGTCCTAATGGTGCTCATCTTTGCCACGGGGCTGAATGTCTCTTCAAAGTCCACTCCATATGTTTGTGCAAAACCCTTGGCCACCAATCTTGCTTTGAACCTAGAAATAGATCCATCTGAATTCCTCTTTACTTTATACACCCACTTATTACCTATTACCTTCATGTTATCCTTCTTGGGCACTAGAGTCCATGTTTGATTCTCCTCAAGTGCGTCGATCTCTTCTTGCATTGCCTCTTTCCATTCGGTGTACCTGCTTGCATCTTCATAGCAATCGGGCTCATGATCTTCTACTACTTTGTTCATATATGCATAATGAGTTGCCATGTATGAATCATAAGTAAACCTTTGAGTTGGATACTTAACTCTAGAAGACTTCCTTTCTTCACCTTTTGGAGGAATAAACCTCCTTTGCCTTGGGAACTTGATCTCTTTCTTTGACATGGCTTCTTTCTCCATCATGTGTCCTTCATCATCTTCAACTTCATTACCTTCTTCATCCAACTCCACCAATGTTGCTTTGCCTTTGTTGATTGATTGTGCTTCATAGCTTGATGAAGATCTCCCCCTCCATGGTGAGTTCATGCTTGAACTATCTTCATTGATGGAACACCTTGGGCCGCTTAGCTCTAGGTCGATTTGTTCTTCATCATGTCCATGCTTTTCTTCTTCATAGTCCTGCATACAATCATACTTCTTATACCAAGGGAGTAGCTCATCAAATGCTACATCCCTTGATATCCTCAAGTCCTTTGTGTTTGGGTTGAAGCACCTGTAACCTTTATGATCATTTGAATATCCTAGAAACACACACTTTTCTGCCTTTGGTTGTAGCTTGTGCCTCAATTCACTTGGCACATGTACATAACAAGTACATCCAAATATCTTCAAGTGGGAAAGATCAGGTTTCTTACCATAATAGGCTTGATATGGTGTCAAGCCATGGATCCCTGAGGTAGGAGCCCTATTCATAAGATACACGGCGGTATTTGCTGTATCACTCCAAAACATGTTAGGTACATTCATCTCATTAAGCATTGCTCTAGCGATCTCGGCAATGTATCTATTTTTTCTCTCTGCTACTCCATTTTGTTGGGGGGTGTACCTGCATGTTACTTGCCTCTTGATGCCTTGATCCATTAAAAAATCAGAAAACTCATTGGAGAAATATTCTCCCCCTCCATCGGACCTTAGCTTCTTGATATATGTACCTGTTTCCTTCTCTACCATTGCCTTGAATGCTTTGAAACATGTAAACACATCTGATTTGTTTTTGATGAAATAAACCCAAACCATCCTTGTGCAATCATCTATAAAAGTGACAAAGTACTTGTTACCTCCAATGGATTGCTCTTTGGTTGGCCCCCACACATCTGTATGTATCAACTCCAATGGATGTTGGCTTATGTAGCCACTCTTCTTGAATGGAAGTCTCGCTTGCTTCCCTAGTTGACAAGATTCATATAAATGCTTCATACCTTGTCCTTGGAAGTTGGGAAGACCTTCAACCAGGCTCTTGAATTGCATTTCCTTCATTCTTTGTATGTTGATGTGACCTATCCTCTTGTGCCACAAGTCCAACTCCGAAATCCTCTTGTTTCCATATGTGAAGTAGACATGTTGAGTGGAATGAGAATTTACCTCCAAAGTGAAGAGTCTCCCTTGCTTCTTTCCTCTTGCTATGACCTTGTAACCTTGCTTAGGGTTCTCCACAAAGCATCCACCTTTGTTGAACCTTACTTGATAGCCTCTTTCAACCATTTGCCCAACGGACACCAAGTTCTTTGTGATGGTAGGTACATGCAAGACATCCTTGAGACATCTTCCTTCCTCCTTGTCATCCAAAGCTACATCTCCAACATGGGAGATCTCATGGGCTGTATCATCACCTGTTTCTACATGTCCTTTACCTTTGGGAACATGTAGATTAGTAAACCAAGAAGCATTGCAACTCATATGGTTGCTACATCCACTATCAATATACCAAGTGTTATCTACTTTGCTTGAATTCCCATTCATGTGCATCATCAAGAGATTGTCATTTTCTGAACTTGTAGAAGCATAATTACCTTGGCCTTTGTATGAAGAACCTTGATTATAGCTCCTTTGGTTTCCTCCTTGGTAGCAATCTCTAGCATAGTGGCCAAACTTGCCACATATGTAACATCCTTCATCATCTTGATTCCTGTTTTGTTGATGTCGTCCTCCTCTTCCTCTTGTTCTTCCTCTCCCTCTTTGTGATGAGGTGCCTTGGTCATGTCCTTGATTGCTTGAGTGGCCTTGCCTTCCTCCAAACCTTCCTTTGCCCCTTCCTTGTCCTCGTCTTCCTTTGCCCCTTTGATTACCTGCATAGAAAACTTGTGCATCCTTGCTTTTAGTTGAACTTCCACCTATGTTCATTTCTTCGGTGACCATGAGAGCAACCAATTGCTCAAAATCGGGAAGATTATCCCTTACATATACTGAAGTGGTAAAGGGTTTCCACTTCTCATCATCTCTCAAACCATTGAGAGTATAAGCCACAAGATCGTCATCGTCTACGTGGCTTCCAATGGATCCCAATGCATCTGATAACTCCTTGACCTTAAGTATGTAGTCATTTATGCTACTCCCTGAGCTCTTCCTAAGGTTGTTGAGCTCATTCTTGAGTTGGATCTTCCTTGCTTTGGTGCTTGTTGAATAAAGCCTTTCAAGTGTCTCCCATACCTTCATGCTTGAATCCAAGTCTTGGATATGGCCGATCATGCTATTGCTAATGTGTTGGGAAAGAATAAAGATAACCCTCTTGTCTCTTTCATTCCATTCCCTAAAGGCCCTTCTCTGGTCATTGGTTGGATTCTCATCCAACCTAGGTCTTGGTTCACTTCCACTAATCAACCCCCAAAGGCCCTTGCCCATAAGATAGTTGGAGACCATAAATCTCCATGGTTGATAGTTACCTTTGTCTAGCTTTTCAATTTGAGTGTTGAAGTCTCCCATATCTAGTCTTTGATACTTGACCTAGCCCTTGGCTAATGCTCCAATGTGTGTAAAATGAAAATGAGGCTCTGAGGTTACCTCAATCCAAAGCTTTCCTTAGATGGACACCTTGTGCTCTTGCAAATTTGAGTAGAATAGCTCCCCCTTGATGTGAGCTACCTCCAAGAAGCTTTTGTTGATGCAAATCTTCAACCACCAACTCAAAGAGGTCTTCTTGCTTGTATGTGATGCCTCCAAGATTCCCAAATGCTCTGATACCATTGATGGGGGAAGTATCTCAACCCCTAAGCAACGACGAAGCGTGAATGACCTCCACAGGTATCCTTCTTTGACCTCTACACACCAAAAATGCTCTTACTCAGAGCTTATGCAGAGAACTCCAGTGAGCTTTTGTAGACCTGTAGTAGACACCAAGGGCTTTCCAACAAAACAAATTTCACTTCAAATGGATGCTTACACAAGGAGAAACAATGTCTACAACATGAGCTAGTTGAATGCTCACAACTGCCAGTCAAGCAGATACCTCACTTCACTCCAGCAAGCTTTTCTCAGAGATTATACAAAGAATGAATCTCAAACTTGGGTCCACTTTAGAAGCCTTTAATAGCTACCCAATGACACCAAAACCATAGCAAATGGATACATAGAGAAGGAGACCCAGCCCTTACAACAGAGAGCAAAATATTTCCAACAGAGCCTACACACCAAGAGAGATATCAATCACACAACTTCACTAAAATGCATGTTGCTCCCAGATTACTCAGAGAATGCTCCAGAGACTTTGTGAGCATAAAATAGACTCTAATAGCTATCCAATGAGACAAGAATTACATCAAATGGATACAATATGAGGGAGAACCAATGCTAACAACTCAGGGGTAGAGAGTTGCAACACTCCCTGCGCACACACATAGATATGCCTACTAAAATAAAACAAACAAGCAAGCAAGGGGCTAGCTTAACCAAGGGGCTTGCTTATCACAACTCCAGCACTTAGTGCTCACTTTACATGAGCTAAAACTCCAAGAAGATGGCCCAAAAGAAGTCGGGATAATGCTCCTTTTATAGTGAGAGGTGTGCCCCTAAAATCTAGGAACTACCTTTCCAAATCAGCCTCCTAACTTGGAGGAATTAGTTAAGATGACTTGGCGAGTGGTTGAGTGACTTTTTTTGATGGAATCTCGTGGCTTTTGGCTTCCTTTGATTGCTCCACATGTCCATAAAAGATTCCCCACGAATTTTTAGCTTGAAGCTTGACTTTTAACATTATTTACCCAATAAGTCAATATGATTGCACCTTTTTGGCTCTAACTTGAGCATATTACCTTTCATTTTTGAGATTTTACGGCTATGGGAAGTTATCTCCAATCTTTTTCTATAGAGTGGCTGTAACATATCTTTTGAGCTTCTCTTCCAAGATCAAAAGAATTTGGATTTTACCTATTCATCATCATCTTTTCGAAGCCTCGATTCTTAAAGGCATATTGTCAAGCTATTTTGACAAAGTATGGATCATCTTCAACACTCGTACACACAATCAAATTAGTTTTTGGAACTACCAGATAAGTTTCTTGTCAATTTAAATGCATTGATTCTCTCTTTTTGCATCATATTATGCTTAGCACATGCAAATTTTGCATAGTACCTAGAATATATGCATAGTTTAGACATGGTTTGTTTTGTATGATGCATGAATTCTTATTGCAGGGACAGGTATGTATTTTATTGCAGGTTAGCGAGGAAAAAAAAAATACATATGTCAGGGTGTGTAATCCCCTTTTGGTCTCTTTGTGCATAGATTGTGCCTATTGGCATCAATATCATGGAAATTGTTTGTCGGAAATTTTCCGGTTTTCAAAATCACGCCGTTATGCTGCCGAAATTTTTTCAAAATTCGTATGCACATGCATTCAAGTATAAATTCATGATTAATACATCGACTCTTATTTTATCACATCACGATATTCATTTTTCTCATCACTTTTGGATTGCATTTCGACTTAAACCCTGCTTATCATTCACATTCACATTAAATTCCAGTTTTGGGGCATGTTATACTTTATGGAATATTTGGAATGAAGGTTTAATGCCTTGAGGATTTTAATGTGTTTTGTGCTTTGATTTAGCAGGTGGAGATCCATGAGGGTCTGAACAAGCTCAAGTATGGACAAGTGTGAATGCAAGAGGATTTATTCACATATTTTTTGGAGTTATTCACATACTTCACACACCACTACTGCCCGTGCACCTTTTGAAATTGTTTTTGGTAAAAAGCTTCCCACTTCCATGTCCCTCACCCAAACCGACATTTCGATGGCTGATTTTATCGCTCAAGCTTATGTATCTACTTTTTGAGACAAACATTGATCATGTTGTCACTACTACACGCACAGGTACTCAATAACACATTAATGAAACAGCTCCATGAACATTTCCATGCATGTATTTTTACATGGCACATGCCTATTTTCTTTATTCAGTGATGAAACATGTGACTGGCCATCCATGTTTATTCTTTTATCACCTGAGGTCAGTTGCTTGTCAACAAAGGGGCATGTTATACCTTATGGAATATGTTGAACAATGCATTGTTGGATTGTAACATGAAATATGTTAGCCAATGCATTGTTGGATTGAAATATGGAATAGCCAATGCATTGTTGGATTGTAACATGAAATATGTTAGCCAATGCATTGTTGGATTGAAATATGGAATAGCCAATGCATTGTTGGATTGTAACATGGAATATGTTGGCCAATGCATTGTTGGATTGTAACAGTAACATGGAATATGTTGAACAATGTATTGTAATTGTTAGAATGTTAAATTATTTTATCAACTGAGGTCAGTTGCTTGTCAACTGAGAGGCATGTTGTATATTATTGAACAAGGCATTGTTAAAATGTTAAATTACTAATGTATTAATGTGTTTTTTGATGTTTTTGATATAGCAGATGAAGGTTCGTGAGGAGCGTGCAAGGCGTGAAGGGGCGGATATCAATAATCCGAATAATTATTATTTAGTTTGTAAATAAACCTGCGTAGAAGGTTCTATTGTTAGAAAAGTAATGGTTAGAATAAGGGTCGTTGTAGACCGTAGTTTGTGTTATTGAAAGCAATGGCTTTCTGTAAAAGTTATCAACTTTTAGTTTCACGCCTGCTTTTCGAAGCCGCCCTCTTGTAACCACTCTTTTCGACGTAATCAAAAATCCTATAAATACATGCACTCTGTGGAGTGTCTAAAACAGAGTGCGTGGGGAGAGATTGCACCCAATACTGCGTTGTGTCTCGTCTCTTGTTGCGTCTATTCTGTTTGTGTTTTCTGTGTCCGTAATCTCTGTATGCGCGTGAGTAAGATCCTGACAACAGTGGTATCAGAGCCTGGTGTCCGCAGAGTTATTTTTCGAATTTTCGGCACTCTCCATCCTGACATCTCATCGTCCGTTGTCATCCGTTCAGATTTCTTCCTCGTCGTTCTGCGTTCGTCGTCAACTTGTCTGGTAACAACACAAAGAAGCCAAAGAACCCAGGGGTCAGCGTTCATCACGCAGAGACTCGGTGTGACCCGCGTCCGTCCATGAGGTCATAGAAACCTCATGGAGATCCCGCTTCAGCGCTCACACACGCGAACTGAAGAGCCGAGCAGACGAGGCTATACAGTCACACGGGCTCCCAGAATCCACACAAGCTACGTATATGTTTTCCTGTTTTAAATGCTTTTCTTTTCTAATTTCCTTTGCTTTCTACAGAGTGCTGTTTCGCTGCTCACGGGGTGAAGAAAGCATCATCTGTCAAATTCTCGAACGACGAACGCCTCCCTATATAGCATTTGCTGCGATGCATGATATGTGGGATAATCCACATGGTTGTGCGCTGGTCCTTGAAGCAATGGCCGACTGCACTTGGGTTTCTCTTTCTTGCCATATGGGATATTAGTGCTCCAGTTTTGCTCGCCTGCTGCAGATACGCACGCCTTTGTTCCTGATTCCATAGCGAATTACGGAGTTTATTGAAGAACGATGATGACTACAGTTTATTGAAGAACGAAGATCCCTAAAGTTTTTTTTTGAAGGCCTAGTTACAAATTCAAAAATTTGCACTATATAACTTCATTTATATGGCCCTCACTTGGGCATCTTACCTTCAATTTAAGAGATCTCACTTTCTCTCGAAAGTTCTCTCTGATCTCTTTCCATAGAATGGTTACAACATATCTTTTGGGTTCCAATTCCAACATCAAAAGAACTTGGAGTTTGCATCTTCACCTTCAACAACCCTTTTTCCGATCTTCATTTTGAAGCACAATTATCGGGTGAGTCTTGACAAACTATTTCAACGGAGTATGGACCCTCTTCAACATCTATACACACGTGCAAATTATTTTTGCAACTTCAGATAAGTATCTTGTTAATTTACATGCATCATTGCATTCTTTTTGCACAATTTAGACACGATTTATTTTGTATGCCGCATGTATTTTTCTTGCAGGGACCAGTATTTTCTTGCAAGTTTGGATTGAGTCTATGAGTTTCACGCTTTATTTTTGGAGCGTTGCTGCAGTATTCAAACTTCCCCTTGCCTCCATATGGGATTAATCCGAGCCCATGCCTATGCACTCTTACAGATGTTTCTTTCTCATGCCAATTTTCCAATTCTATCTCCTTTTTAGAGAACAACGATTATCTTCTTATTTCTATACTTAAGGGTTCTTTTATTTACCCAATAAGTCAATATGATTGCACCTTTTTGGCTCTAACTTGAGCATATTACCTTTCATTTTTGAGATTTTACGGCTATGGGAAGTTATCTCCGATCTTTTTCTATAGAGTGGCTGTAACATATCTTTTGAGCTTCTCTTCCAAGATCAAAAGAATTTGGATTTTACCTATTCATCATCATCTTTTCGAAGCCTCGATTCTTGAAGGCATATTGTCAAGCTATTTTGACAAAGTATGGATCATCTTCAACACTCGTACACACAATCAAATTAGTTTTTGGAACTACCAGATAAGTTTCTTGTCAATTTAAATGCATTGATTCTCTCTTTTTGCATCATATTATGCTTAGCACATGCAAATTTTGCATAGTACCTAGAATATATGCATAGTTTAGACATGGTTTGTTTTGTATGATGCATGAATTCTTATTGCAGGGACAGGTATGTATTTTATTGCAGGTTAGCGAGGAGAAAAAAAAATACATATGTCAGGGTGTGTAATCCCCTTTTGGTCTCTTTGTGCATAGATTGTGCCTATTGGCATCAATATCATGGAAATTGTTTGTCGGAAATTTTCCGGTTTTCAAAATCACGCCGTTATGCTGCCTAAATTTTTTCAAAATTCGTATGCACATGCATTCAAGTATAAATTCATGATTAATACATCGACTCTTATTTTATCACATCACGATATTCATTTTTCTCATCACTTTTGGATTGCATTTCGACTTAAACCCTGCTTATCATTCACATTCACATTAAATTCCACTTTTGGGGCATGTTATACTTTATGGAATATTTGGAATGAAGGTTTAATGCCTTGAGGATTTTAATGTGTTTTGTGCTTTGATTTAGCAGGTGGAGATCCATGAGGGTCTGAACAAGCTCAAGTATGGACAAGTGTGAATGCAAGAGGATTTATTCACATACTTTTTGGAGTTATTCACATACTTCACACACCACTACTGCCCGTGCACCTTTTGAAATTGTTTTTGGTAAAAAGCTTCCCACTCCCATGTCCCTCACCCAAACCGATATTTCGATGGCTGATTTTATCGCTCAAGCTTATGTATCTACTTTTTGAGACAAACATTGATCATGTTGTCACTACTACATGCACAGGTACTCAATAACACATTAATGAAACAGCTCCATGAACATTTCCATGCATGTATTTTTACATGGCACATGCCTATTTTCTTTATTCAGTGATGAAACATGTGACTGGCCATCCATGTTTATTCTTTTATCACCTGAGGTCAGTTGCTTGTCAACAAAGGGGCATGTTATACCTTATGGAATATGTTGAACAATGCATTGTTGGATTGTAACATGAAATATGTTAGCCAATGCATTGTTGGATTGAAATATGGAATAGCCAATGCATTGTTGGATTGTAACATGAAATATGTTAGCCAATGCATTGTTGGATTGAAATATGGAATAGCCAATGCATTGTTGGATTGTAACATGGAATATGTTGGCCAATGCATTGTTGGATTGTAACAGTAACATGGAATATGTTGAACAATGTATTGTAATTGTTAGAATGTTAAATTATTTTATCAACTGAGGTCAGTTGCTTGTCAACTGAGAGGCATGTTGTATATTATTGAACAAGGCATTGTTAAAATGTTAAATTATTAATGTATTAATGTGTTTTTTGATGTTTTTGATATAGCAGATGAAGGTTCGTGAGGAGCGTGCAAGGCGTGAAGGGGCGGATATCAATAATCCGAATAATTATTATTTAGTTTGTAAATAAACCTGCGTAGAAGGTTCTATTGTTAGAAAAGTAATGGTTAGAATAAGGGTCGTTGTAGACCGTAGTTTGTGTTATTGAAAGCAATGGCTTTCTGTAAAAGTTATCAACTTTTAGTTTCATGCCTGCTTTTCGAAGCCGCCCTCTTGTAACCACTCTTTTCGACGTAATCAAAAATCCTATAAATACATGCACTCTGTGGACTGTCGAAAACAGAGTGCGTGGGGGGAGATTGCACCCAATACTGCGTTGTGTCTCGTCTCTTGTTACGTCTATTCTCTGTGTGTTTTCTGTGTCCGTAATCTCTGTATGCGCGTGATTAAGATCCTGACAACAGTGGTATCAGAGCCTGGTGTCCGCATAGTTATTTTTCAAATTTTCGGCACTCTCCATCCTGACATCTCATCGTCCGTTGTCATCCGTTCAGATTTCTTCCTCGTCGTTCTGCGTTCGTCGTCAACTTGTCTGGTAACAACACAAAGAAGCCAAAGAACCTAGGGGTCAGCGTTCATCACGCAGAGACTTGGTGTGACCCGCGTCTGTCCATCAGGTCATAGAAACCTCACGGAGATCCCGCTTCAGCGCTCACACACGCGAATTGAAGAGCCGAGCAGACGAGGCTATACAGTCACACGGGCTCCCAGAATCCACACAAGCTACGTATATGTTTTCCTGTTTTAAATGTTTTTCTTTTCTAATTTCCTTTGCTTTCTACAGAGTGCTGTTTCGCTGCTCACGGGGTGAAGAAAGCATCATCTTTCAAATTCCCGAACGACGAACGCCTCCCTATATAGCATTTGCTGCGACGCATGATATGTGGGATAATCCACATGGTTGTGCGCTGGTCCTTGAAGCAATGGCCGACTGCACTTGGGTTTCTCTGTCTTGCCATATGGGATATTAGTGCTCCAGTTTTGCTCGCCTGCTGCAGATACGCACGCCTTTGTTCCTGATTCCATAGCGAATTACGGAGTTTATTGAAGAACGATGATGACTACAGTTTATTGAAGAACGAAGATCCCTAAAGTTTTTTTTTGAAGGCCTAGTTACAAATTCGAAAATTTGCACTATATAACTTCATTTATATGGCCCTCACTTGGGCATCTTACCTTCAATTTAAGAGATCTCACTTTCTCTCGGAAGTTCTCTCTGATCTCTTTCCATAGAATGGTTACAACATATCTTTTGGGTTCCAATTCCAACATCAAAAGAACTTGGAGTTTGCATCTTCACCATCAACAACCCTTTTTCCGATCTTCATTTTGAAGCACAATTATCGGGTGAGTCTTGACAAACTATTTCAACGGAGTATGGACCCTCTTCAACATCTACACACACGTGCAAATTATTTTTGCAACTTCAGATAAGTATCTTGTTAATTTACATGCATCATTGCATTCTTTTTGCACAATTTAGACACGATTTGTTTTGTATGCCGCATGTATTTTTCTTGCAGGGACCAGTATTTTCTTGCAAGTTTGGATTGAGTCTATGAGTTTCACGCTTTATTTTTGGAGCGTTGCTGTAGTATTCAAACTTCCCCTTGCCTCCATATGGGATTAATCCGAGCCCATGCCTATGCACTCTTACAGATGTTTCTTTCTCATGCCAATTTTCCAATCCTATCTCCTTTTCAGAGAACAACGATTATCTTCTTATTTCTATACTTAAGGGTTCTTTTATTTACCCAATGAGTCAATATGATTGCACCTTTTTGGCTCTAACTTGAGCATATTACCTTTCATTTTTGAGATTTTACGGCTATGGGAAGTTATCTCCGATCTTTTTCTATAGAGTGGCTGTAACATATCTTTTGAGCTTCTCTTCCAAGATCAAAAGAATTTGGATTTTACCTATTCATCATCATCTTTTCGAAGCCTCGATTCTTGAAGGCATATTGTCAAGCTATTTTGACAAAGTATGGATCATCTTCAACACTCGTACACACAATCAAATTAGTGTTTGGAACTACCAGATAAGTTTTTTGTCAATTTAAATGCATTGATTCTCTCTTTTTGCATCATATTATGCTTAGCACATGCAAATTTTGCATAGTACCTAGAATATATGCATAGTTTAGACATGGCTTGTTTTGTATGATGCATGAATTCTTATTGCAGGGACAGGTATGTATTTTATTGCAGGTTAGCGAGGAGAAAAAAAAATACATATGTCAGGGTGTGTAATCCCCTTTTGTTCTCTTTGTGCATAGATTGTGCCTATTGGCACCAATATCATGGAAATTGTTTGTCGGAAATTTTCCGGTTTTCAAAATCACGCCGTTATGCTGCCGAATTTTTTTCAAAATTCGTATGCACATGCATTCAAGTATAAATTCATGATTAATACATCGACTCTTATTTTATCACATCACGATATTCATTTTTCTCATCACTTTTGGATTGCATTTTGACTTAAACCCTGCTTATCATTCACATTCACATTAAATTCTAGTTTTGGGGCACGTTATACTTTATGGAATATTTGGAATGAAGGTTAATGCCTTGAGGATTTTAATGTGTTTTGTGCTTTGATTTAGCAGGTGGAGATCCATGAGGGTCTGAACAAGCTCAAGTATGGACAAGTGTGAATGCAAGAGGATTTATTCACATACTTTTTGGAGTTATTCACATACTTTTTGGAGTTATTCACATACTTCACACACCACTACTGCCCGTGCACCTTTTGAAATTGTTTTTGGTAAAAAGCTTCCCACTCCCATGTCCCTCACCCAAACCGACATTTCGATGGCTGATTTTATCGCTCAAGCTTATGTATCTACTTTTTGAGACAAACATTGATCATGTTGTCACTACTACACGCACAGGTACTCAATAACACATTAATGAAACAGCTCCATGAATATTTCCATGCATGTATTTTTACATGGCACATGCCTATTTTCTTTATTCAGTGATGAAACATGTGACTGGCCATCCATGTTTATTCTTTTATCACCTGAGGTCAGTTGCTTGTCAACAAAGGGGCATGTTATACCTTATGGAATATGTTGAACAATGCATTGTTGGATTGTAACATGAAATATGTTAGCCAATGCATTGTTGGATTGAAATATGGAATAGCCAATGCATTGTTGGATTGTAACATGAAATATGTTAGCCAATGCATTGTTGGATTGAAATATGGAATAGCCAATGCATTGTTGGATTGTAACATGGAATATGTTGGCCAATGCATTGTTGGATTGTAACAGTAACATGGAATATGTTGAACAATGTATTGTAATTGTTAGAATGTTAAATTATTTTATCAACTGAGGTCAGTTGCTTGTCAACTGAGAGGCATGTTGTATATTATTGAACAAGGCATTGTTAAAATGTTAAATTATTAATGTATTAATGTGTTTTTTGATGTTTTTGATATAGCAGATGAAGGTTCGTGAGGAGCGTGCAAGGCGTGAAGGGGCGGATATCAATAATCCGAATAATTATCATTTAGTTTGTAAATAAACCTGCGTAGAAGGTTCTATTGTTAGAAAAGTAATGGTTAGAATAAGGCTCGTTGTAGACCGTAGTTTCTGTTATTGAAAGCAATGGCTTTCTGTAAAAGTTATCAAGTTTTAGTTTCACGCCTGCTTTTCGAAGCCGCCCTCTTATAACCACTCTTTTCGACGTAATCAAAAATCCTATAAATACATGCACTCTGTGGACTGTCGAAAACAGAGTGCGTGGGGGGAGATTGCACCCAATACTGCGTTGTGTCTCGTCTCTTGTTGCGTCTATTCTCTGTGTGTTTTCTGTGTCCGTAATCTCTGTATGCGCGTGAGTAAGATCCTGACAACAGTGGTATCAGAGCCTGGTGTCCGCAGAGTTATTTTTCAAATTTTCGGCACTCTCCATCCTCACATCTCATCGTCCGTTGTCATCCATTCAGATTTCTTCCTCGTCGTTCTGCTTTCGTCATCAACTTATCTGGTAACAACACAAAGAAGCCAAACACAAAGAAGCCAAAGAACCCAGGGGTCAGCGTTCATCACGCAGAGACTCGGTGTGACCCGCGTCCGTCCATCAGGTCATAGAAACCTCACGGAGATCCCGCTTCAGCGCTCACACACGCGAACTGAGGAGCCAAGCAGACGAGGCTATACAGTCACACGGGCTCCCAGAATCCACACATGCTACGTATGTGTTTTCCTGTTTTAAACGTTTTTCTTTTCTAATATCCTTTGCTTTCTACAGAGTGAAGAAAGGATCATCTTTCAAATTCCCGATCGACGAACGCCTCCCTATATAGCATTTGCTGCGACGCATGATATGTGGGATAATCCACATGGTTGTGCGCTGCTCCTTGAAGCAATGGCCGACTGCACTTGGGTCTCTCTTTCTTGCCATATGGGATATTAGTGCTCCAGTTCTGCTCGCCTGCTGCAGATACGCACGCCTTTGTTCCTGATTCCATAGCGAATTACGGAGTTTATTGAAGAACGATGATGACTACAGTTTCTTGAAGAACGAAGATCCCTAAAGTTTTTTTTTGAAGGCCTAGTTACAAATTCGAAAATTTGCACTATATAACTTCATTTATATGGCCCTCACTTGGGCATCTTACCTTCAATTTAAGAGATCTCACTTTCTCTCGAAAGTTCTCTCTGATCTCTTTCCATAGAATGGTTACAACATATCTTTTGGGTTCCAATTCCAACATCAAAAGAACTTGGAGTTTGCATCTTCACCTTCAACAACCCTTTTTCCGATCTTCATTTTGAAGCACAATTATCGGGTGAGTCTTGACAAACTATTTCAACAGAGTATGGACCCTCTTCAACATCTACACACACGTGCAAATTATTTTTGCAACTTCAGATAAGTATCTTGTTAATTTACATGCATCATTGCATTCTTTTTGCACAATTTAGACACGGTTTGTTTTGTATGCCGCATGTATTTTTCTTGCAGGGACCAGTATTTTCTTGCAAGTTTGGATTGAGTCTATGAGTTTCACGCTTTATTTTTGGAGCGTTGCTGCAGTATTCAAACTTCCCCTTGCCTCCATATGGGATTAATCCGAGCCCACGCCTATGCACTCTTACAGATGTTTCTTTCTCATGCCAATTTTCCAATTCTATCTCCTTTTCAGAGAACAACGATTATCTTCTTATTTCTATACTTAAGGGTTCTTTTATTTACCCAATGAGTCAATATGATTGCACCTTTTTGGCTCTAACTTGAGCATATTACCTTTCATTTTTGAGATTTTACGGCTATGGGAAGTTATCTGCGATCTTTTTCTATAGAGTGCCTGTAACATATCTTTTGAGCTTCTCTTCCAAGATCAAAAGAATTTGGATTTTACCTATTCATCATCATCTTTTCGAAGCCTCGATTCTTGAAGGCATATTGTCAAGCTATTTTGACAAAGTATGGATCATCTTCAACACTCGTACACACAATCAAATTAGTGTTTGGAACTACCAGATAAGTTTCTTGTCAATTTAAATGCATTGATTCTCTCTTTTTGCATCATATTATGCTTAGCACATGCAAATTTTGCATAGTACCTAGAATATATGCATAGTTTAGACATGGTTTGTTTTGTATGATGCATGAATTCTTATTGCAGGGACAGGTATGTATTTTATTGCAGGTTAGCGAGGAGAAAAAAAAATACATATGTCAGGGTGTGTAATCCCCTTTTGGTCTCTTTGTGCATAGATTGTGCCTATTGGCATCAATATCATGGAAATTGTTTGTCGGAAATTTTCCGGTTTTCAAAATCACGCCGTTATGCAGCCGAAGTTTTTTCAAAATTCGTATGCACATGCATTCAAGTATAAATTCATGATTAATACATCGACTCTTATTTTATCACATCACGATATTCATTTTTCTCATCACTTTTGGATTGCATTTCGACTTAAACCCTGCTTATCATTCACATTCACATTAAATTCAAGTTTTGGGGCACGTTATACTTTATGGAATATTTGGAATGAAGGTTTAATGCCTTGAGGATTTTAATGTGTTTTGTGCTTTGATTTAGCAGGTGGAGTTCCATGAGGGTTTGAACAAGCTCAAGTATGGACAAGTGTGAATGCAAGAGGATTTATTCACATACTTTTTGGAGTTATTCACATACTTCACACACCACTACTGCCCGTGCACCTTTTGAAATTGTTTTTGGTAAAAAGCTTCCCACTCCCATGTCCCTCACCCAAACCGACATTTCGATGGCTGATTTTATCGCTCAAGCTTATGTATCTACTTTTTGAGACAAACATTGATCATGTTGTCACTACTACACGCACAGGTACTCAATAACACATTAATGAAACAGCTCCATGAACATTTCCATGCATGTATTTTTACATGGCACATGCCTATTTTCTTTATTCAGTGATGAAACATGTGACTGGCCATCCATGTTTATTCTTTTATCACCTGAGATCAGTTGCTTGTCAACAAAGGGGCATGTTATACCTTATGGAATATGTTGAACAATGCATTGTTGGATTGTAACATGAAATATGTTAACCAATGCATTGTTGGATTGAAATATGGAATAGCCAATGCATTGTTGGATTGTAACATGAAATATGTTAGCCAATGCATTGTTGGATTGAAATATGGAATAGCCAATGCATTGTTGGATTGTAACATGGAATATGTTGGCCAATGCATTGTTGGATTGTAACAGTAACATGGAATATGTTGAACAATGTATTGTAATTGTTAGAATGTTAAATTATTTTATCAACTGCGGTCAGTTGCTTGTCAACTGAGAGGCATGTTGTATATTATTGAACAAGGCATTGTTAAAATGTTAAATTATTAATGAAAAAATGTGTTTTTTGATGTTTTTGATATAGCAGATGAAGGTTCGTGAGGAGCGTGCAAGGCGTGAAGGGGCGGATATCAATAATCCGAATAATTATTATTTAGTTTGTAAATAAACCTGCGTAGAAGGTTCTATTGTTAGAAAAGTAATGGTTAGAATAAGGGTCGTTGTAGACCGTAGTTTCTGTTATTGAAAGCAATGGCTTTCTGTAAAAGTTATCAACTTTTAGTTTCACGCCTACTTTTCGAAGCCGCCCTCTTGTAACCACTCTTTTCGACGTAATCAAAAATCCTATAAATACATGCACTCTGTGGACTGTCGAAAACAGAGTGCGTGGGGGGAGATTGCACCCAATACTGCGTTGTGTCTCGTCTCTTGTTGCGTCTATTCTCTGTGTGTTTTCTGTGTCCGTAATCTCTGTATGCGCGTGAGTAAGATCCTGACAACAGTGGTATCAGAGCATGGTGTCCGCAGAGTTATTTTTTGAATTTTCGGCACTCTCCATCCTGACATCTCATCGTCCGTTGTCATCCGTTCAGATTTCTTCCTCGTCGTTCTGCGTTCGTCGTCAACTTGTCTGGTAACAACACAAAAAAGCCAAAGAACCCAGGGGTCAGCGTTCATCACGCAGAGACTCGGTGTGACCCGCGTCCGTCCATCAGGTCATAGAAACCTCACGGAGATCCCGCTTCAGCGCTCACACACGCGAACTGAAGAGCCGAGCAGACGAGGCTATAAAGTCACACGGGCTCCTAGAACCCACAAGCTACGTATATGTTTTCCTGTTTTAAATGTTTTTCTTTTCTAATTTCCTTTGCTTTCTATAGAGTGCTGTTTCGCTGCTCACGGGGTGAAGAAAGCATCATGTTTCAAATTCCCGAACGATGAACGCCTCCCTATATAGCATTTGCTGCGACGCATGATATGTGGGATAATCCACGTGGTTGTGCGCTGGTCCTTGAAGAAATGGCCGACTGCACTTGGGTTTCTCTTTCTTGCCATATGGGATATTAGTGCTCCAGTTTTGATCGCCTGCTGCAGATACGCACACCTTTGTTCTTGATTCCATAGCGAATTACGGAGTTTATTGAAGAACGATGATGACTACAGTTTATTGAAGAACGAAGATCCCTAAAGTTTTTTTTTGAAGGCCTAGTTACAAATTCGAAAATTGCACTATATAACTTCATTTATATTGCCCCCACTTGGGCATCTTACCTTCAATTTAAGAGATCTCACTTTCTCTCGAAAGTTCTCTCTGATCTCTTTCCATAGAATGGTTACAACATATCTTTTCGGTTCCAATTCCAACATCAAAAGAACTTGGAGTTTGCATCTTCACCTTCAACAACCCTTTTTCCGATCTTCATTTTGAAGCACAATTATCGGGTGAGTCTTGACAAACTATTTCAACGGAGTGTGGACCCTCTTCAACATCTACACACACGTGCAAATTATTTTTGCAACTTCAGATAAGTATCTTGTTAATTTACATGCATCATTGCATTCTTTTTGCACAATTTAGACACGATTTGTTTTGTATGCCGCATGTATTTTTCTTGCAGGGACCACTATTTTCTTGCAAGTTTGGATTGAGTCTATGAGTTTCACGCTTTATTTTTGGAGCGTTGCTGCAGTATTCAAACTTCCCCTTGCCTCCATATGGGATTAATCCGAGCCCACGCCTATGCACTCTTACAGATGTTTCTTTCTCATGCCAATTTTCCAATTCTATCTCCTTTTCAGAGAACAACGATTATCTTCTTATTTCTATACTTAAGGGTTCTTTTATTTACCCAATAAGTCAATATGATTGCACCTTTTTGGCTCTAACTTGAGCATATTACCTTTCATTTTTGAGATTTTACGGCTATGGGAAGTTATCTCCGATATTTTTCTATAGAGTGGCTGTAACATATCTTTTGAGCTTCTCTTCCAAGATCAAAAGAATTTGGATTTTACCTATTCATCATCATCTTTTCGAAGCCTCGATTCTTGAAGGCATATTGTCAAGCTATTTTGACAAAGTATGGATCATCTTCAACACTCGTACACACAATCAAATTAGTTTTTGGAACTACCAGATAAGTTTCTTGTCAATTTAAATGCATTGATTCTCTCTTTTTGCATCATATTATGCTTAGCACATGCAAATTTTGCATAGTACCTAGAATATATGCATAGTTTAGACATGGTTTGTTTTGTATGATGCATGAATTCTTATTGCAGGGACAGGTATGTATTTTATTGCAGGTTAGCGAGGAGAAAAAAAAATACATATGTCAGGGTGTGTAATCCCCTTTTGGTCTCTTTGTGCATAGATTGTGCCTATTGGCATCAATATCATGGAAATTGTTTGTCGGAAATTTTCCGGTTTTCAAAATCACGCCGTTATGCTGCCGAAATTTTTTCAAAATTCGTATGCACATGCATTCAAGTATAAATTCATGATTAATACATCGACTCTTATTTTATCACATCACGATATTCATTTTTCTCATCACTTTTGGATTGCATTTCGACTTAAACCCTGCTTATCATTCACATTCACATTAAATTCCAATTTTGGGGCATGTTATACTTTATGGAATATTTGGAATGAAGGTTTAATGCCTTGAGGATTTTAATGTGTTTTGTGCTTTGATTTAGCAGGTGGAGATCCATGAGGGTCTGAACAAGCTCAAGTATGGACAAGTGTGAATGCAAGAGGATTTATTCACATACTTTTTGGAGTTATTCACATACTTCACACACCACTACTGCCCGTGCACCTTTTGAAATTGTTTTTGGTAAAAAGCTTCCCACTCCCATGTCCCTCACCCAAACCGACATTTCGATGGCTGATTTTATCGCTCAAGCTTATGTATCTACTTTTTGAGACAAACATAAATCATGTTGTCACTACTACACGCAAAGGTACTCAATAACACATTAATGAAACAACTCCATGAACATTTCCATGCATGTATTTTTACATGGCACATGCCTATTTTCTTTATTCAGTGATGAAACATGTGACTGGCCATCCATGTTTATTCTTTTATCACCTGAGGTCAGTTGCTTGTGAACTGAGGGGCATGTTATACCTTATGGAATATGATGAACAATGCATTGTTGGATTGTAACATGAAATATGTTAGCCAATGCATTGTTGGATTGAAATATGGAATAGCCAATGCATTGTTGGATTGTAACATGAAATATGTTAGCCAATGCATTGTTGGATTGAAATATGGAATAGCCAATGCATTGTTGGATTGTAACATGGAATATGTTGGCCAATGCTTTGTTGGATTGTAACAGTAACATGGAATATGTTGAACAATGTATTGTAATTGTTAGAATGTTAAATTATTTTATCAGCTGAGGTCAGTTGCTTGTCAACTGAGAGGCATGTTGTATATTATTGAACAAGGCATTGTTAAAATGTTAAATTATTAATGTATTAATGTGTTTTTTGATATTTTTGATATAGCAGATGAAGGTTCGTGACGAGCGTGCAAGGCGTGAAGGGGCGGATATCAATAATCCGAATAATTATTATTTAGTTTCTAAATAAACCTGCGTAGAAGGTTCTATTGTTAGGAAAGTAATGGTTAGAATAAGGGTCGTTGTAGACCGTAGTTTGTGTTATTGAAAGCAATGGCTTTCTGTAAAAGTTATCAACTTTTAGTTTCACGCCTTCTTTTCGAAGCCGCCCTCTTGTAACCACTCTTTTCGACGTAATCAAAAATCCTATAAATACATGCACTCTGTGGACTGTCGAAAACAGAGTGCGTGGGGGGAGATTGCACCCAATACTGCGTTGTGTCTCGTCTCTTGTTGCGTCTATTCTCTGTGTGTTTTCTATGTCCGTAATCTCTGTATGCGCGTGAGTAAGATCCTGACAACAGTGGTATCAAAGCCTGGTGTTCGCAGAGTTATTTTTTGAATTTTCGGCACTCTCCATCCTGACATCTCATCGTCTGTTGTCATCCGTTCAGATTTCTTCCTCGTCGTTCTGCGTTCGTCGTCAACTTGTCTGGTAACAACACAGAGAAGCCAAAGAACCCAGGGGTCAGCGTTCATCACGCAGAGACTCGGTGTGACCCGCGTCCGTCCATCAGGTCATAGAAACCTCACGGAGATCCCGCTTCAGCGCTCACACACGCGAACTGAAGAGCCGAGCAGACGAGGCTATACAGTCACACGGGCTCCTAGAATCCACACAAGCTACGTATATGTTTTCCTGTTTTAAATGTTTTTCTTTTCTAATTTCCTTTGCTTTCTGTAGAGTGCTGTTTCGCTGCTCACGGGGTGAAGAAAGCATCATCTTTCAAATTCCCGAACGATGAACGCCTCCCTATATAGCATTTGCTGCGACGCATGATATGTGGGATAATCCACATGGTTGTGCGCTGGTGCTTGAAGCAATGGCCGACTGCACTTGGGTTTCTCTTTCTTGCCATATGGGATATTAGTGCTCCAGTTTTGCTCGCCTGCTGCAGATACGCACGCCTTTGTTCCTGATTCCATAGCGAATTACGGAGTTTATTGAAGAACGATGATGACTACAGTTTATTGAAGAACGAAGATCCCTAAAGTTTTTTTTTGAAGGCCTAGTTACAAATTCGAAAATTTGCACTATATAACTTCATTTATATGGCCCTCACTTGGGCATCTTACCTTCAATTTAAGAGATCTCACTTTCTCTCGAAAGTTCTCTCTGATCTCTTTCCATAGAATGGTTACAACATATCTTTTGGGTTCCAATTCCAACATCAAAAGAACTTGGAGTTTGCATCTTCACCTTCAACAACCCTTTTTCCGATCTTCATTTTGAAGCACAATTATCGGGTGAGTCTTGACAAACTATTTCAACGGAGTATGGACCCTCTTCAACATCTACACACACGTGCAAATTATTTTTGCAACTTCAGATAAGTATCTTGTTAATTTACATGCATCATTGCATTCTTTTTGCACAATTTAGACACGATTTGTTTTGTATGCCGCATGTATTTTTCTTGCAGGGACCAGTATTTTCTTGCAAGTTTGGATTGAGTCTATGACTTTCACGCTTTATTTTTGGAGCGTTGCTGCAGTATTCAAACTTCCCCTTGCCTCCATATGGGATTAATCCGAGCCCACGCCTATGCACTCTTACAGATGTTTCTTTCTCATGCCAATTTTCCAATTCTATCTCCTTTTCAGAGAACAACGATTATCTTCTTATTTCTATACTTAAGGGTTCTTTTATTTACCCAATAAGTCAATATGATTGCACCTTTTTGGCTCTAACTTGAGCATATTACCTTTCATTTTTGAGATTCTACGGCTATGGAAAGTTATCTCCGATCTTTTTCTATAGAGTGGCTGTAACATATCTTTTGAGCTTCTCTTCCAAGATCAAAAGAATTTGGATTTTACCTATTCATCATCATCTTTTCGAAGCCTCGATTCTTGAAGGCATATTGTCAAGCTATTTTGACAAAGTATGGATCATCTTCAACACTCGTACACACAATCAAATTAGTTTTTGGAACTACCAGATAAGTTTCTTATCAATTTAAATGCATTGATTCTCTCTTTTTGCATCATATTATGCTTAGCACATGCAAATTTTGCATAGTACCTAGAATATATGCATAGTTTAGACATGGTTTGTTTTGTATGATGCATGAATTCTTATTGCAGGGACAGGTATGTATTTTATTGCAGGTTAGCGAGGAGAAAAAAAAATACATATGTCAGGGTGTGTAATCCCCTTTTGGTTACTTTGTGCATAGATTGTGCCTATTGGCATCAATATCATGGAAATTGTTTGTCGGAAATTTTCCGGTTTTCAAAATCACGCCGTTATGCTGCCGAAATTTTTTCAAAATTCGTATGCACATGCATTCAAGTATAAATTCATGATTAATACATCGACTCTTATTTTATCACATCACGATATTCATTTTTCTCATCCGTGACTTTTGGATTGCATTTCGACTTAAACCCTGCTTATCATTCACATTCACATTAAATTCCAGTTTTGGGGCATGTTATACTTTATGGAATATTTGGAATGAAGGTTTAATGCCTTGAGGATTTTAATGTGTTTTGTGCTTTGATTTAGCAGGTGGAGATCCATGAGGGTCTGAACAAGCTCAAGTATGGACAAGTGTGAATGCAAGAGGATTTATTCACATACTTTTTGGAGTTATTCACATACTTCACACACCACTACTGCGCGTGCACCTTTTGAAATTGTTTTTGGTAAAAAGCTTCCCACTCCCATGTCCCTCACCCAAACCGACATTTCGATGGCTGATTTTATCGCTCAAGCTTATGTATCTACTTTTTGAGACAAACATTGATCATGTTGTCACTACTACACGCACAGGTACTCAATAACACATTAATGAAACAGCTCCATGAACATTTCCATGCATGTATTTTTACATGGCACATGCCTATTTTCTTTATTCAGTGATGAAACATGTGACTGGCCATCCATGTTTATTCTTTTATCACCTGAGGTCAGTTGCTTGTGAACTGAGGGGCATGTTATACCTTATGGAATATGTTGAACAATGCATTGTTGGATTGTAACATGAAATATGTTAGCCAATGCATTGTTGGATTGAAATATGGAATAGCCAATGCATTGTTGGATTGTAACATGAAATATGTTAGCCAATGCATTGTTGGATTGAAATATGGAATAGCCAATGCATTGTTGGATTGTAACATGGAATATGTTGGCCAATGCATTGTTGGATTGTAACAGTAACATGGAATATGTTGAACAATGTATTGTAATTGTTAGAATGTTAAATTATTTTATCAGCTGAGGTCAGTTGCTTGTCAACTGAGAGGCATGTTGTATATTATTGAACAAGGCATTGTTAAAATGTTAAATTATTAATGTATTAATGTGTTTTTTGATGTTTTTGATATAGCAGATGAAGGTTCGTGAGGAGCGTATAAGGCGTGAAGGGGCGGATATCAATAATCCGAATAATTATTATTTAGTTTGTAAATAAACCTGCGTAGAAGGTTCTATTGTTAGAAAAGTAATGGTTAGAATAAGGGTCGTTGTAGACCGTAGTTTCTGTTATTGAAAGCAATGGCTTTCTGTAAAAGTTATCAACTTTTAGTTTCACGCCTGCTTTTCGAAGCCGCCCTCTTGTAACCACTCTTTTCGACGTAATCAAAAATCCTATAAATACATGCACTCTGTGGACTGTCGAAAACAGAGTGCGTGGGGGGAGATTGCACCAATACTGCGTTGTGTCTCGTCTCTTGTTGCGTCTATTCTCTATGTGTTTTTTGTGTCCGTAATCTCTGTATGCGCGTGAGTAAGATCCTGACAACAGTGGTATCAGAGCATGGTGTCCGCAGAGTTAATTTTTGAATTTTCGGCACTCTCCATCCTCACATCTCATCGTCCGTTGTCATCCGTTCAGATTTCTTCCTCGTCGTTCTGCGTTCGTCGTCAACTTGTCTGGTAACAACACAAAGAAGCCAAAGAACCCAGGGGTCAGCGTTCATCACGCAGAGACTCGGTGTGACCCGCGTCCGTCCATCAGGTCATAGAAACCTCACGGAGATCCCGCTTCAGCGCTCACACACGCGAACTGAAGAGCCGAGCAGACTAGGCTATACAGTCACACGGGCTCCCAGAATCCACACAAGCTACGTATATGTTTTCCTGTTTTAAATGTTTTTCTTTTCTAATTTCCTTTTTTTTCTACAGAGTGCTGTTTCGCTGCTCACGGGGTGAAGAAAGCATCATCTTTCAAATTCCCGAAGGACGAACGCCTCCCTATATAGCATTTGCTGCGACGCATGATATGTGGGATAATCCACATGGTTGTGCGCTGGTCCTTGAAGCAATGGCCGACTGCACTTGGGTTTCTCTTTCTTGCCATATGGGATATTAGTGCTCCAGTTTTGCTCGCCTGCTGCAAATACGCACGCCTTTGTTCCTGATTCCATAGCGAATTACCGAGTTTATTGAAGAACGATGATGACTAGAGTTTATTGAAGAACGAAGATCCCTAAAGTTTTTTTTTGAAGGCCTAGTTACAAATTCGAAAATTTGCACTATATAACTTCATTTATATGGCCCTCACTTAGGCATCTTACCTTCAATTTAAGAGATCTCACTTTCGCTCGAAAGTTCTCTCTGATCTCTTTCCATAGAATGGTTACAACATATCTTTTGGGTTCCAATTCCAACATCAAAAGAGCTTGGAGTTTGCATCTTCACCTTCAACAACCCTTTTTCCGATCTTCATTTTGAAGCACAATTATCGGGTGAGTCTTGACAAACTATTTCATCGGAGTATGGACCCTCTTCAACATCTACACACACGTGCAAATTATTTTTGCAACTTCAGATAAGTATCTTGTTAATTTACATGCATCATTGCATTCTTTTTGCACAATTTAGACACGATTTGTTTTGTATGCCGCATGTATTTTTCTTGCAGGGACCACTATTTTCTTGCAAGTTTGGATTGAGTCTATGAGTTTCACGCTTTATTTTTGGAGCGTTGCTGCAGTATTCAAACTTCCCCTTGCCTCCATATGGGATTAATCCGAGCCCACGCCTATGCACTCTTACAGATGTTTCTTTCTCATGCCAATTTTCCAATTCTATCTCCTTTTCAGAGAACAACGATTATCTTCTTATTTCTATACTTAAGGGTTCTTTTATTTACCCAATAAGTCAATATGATTGCACCTTTTTGGCTCTAACTTGAGCATATTACCTTTCATTTTTGAGATTTTACGGCTATGGGAAGTTATCTCCGATCTTTTTCTATAGAGTGGCTGTAACATATCTTTTGAGCTTCTCTTCCAAGATCAAAAGAATTTGGACTTTACCTATTCATCATCATCTTTTCGAAGCCTCGATTCTTGAAGGCATATTGTCAAGCTATTTTGACAAAGTATGGATCATCTTCAACACTCGTACACACAATCAAATTAGTGTTTGGAACTACCAGATAAGTTTCTTGTCAATTTAAATGCATTGATTCTCTCTTTTTGCATCATATTATGCTTAGCACATGCAAATTTTGCATAGTACCTAGAATATATGCATAGTTTAGACATGGCTTGTTTTGTATGATGCATGAATTCTTATTGCAGGGACAGGTATGTATTTTATTGCAGGTTAGCGAGGAGAAAAAAAAATACATAGGGTGTGTAATCCCCTTTTGGTCTCTTTGTGCATAGATTGTGCCTATTGGCACCAATATCATGGAAATTGTTTGTCGGAAATTTTCCGGTTTTCAAAATCACGCCGTTATGCTGCCGAAATTTTTTCAAAATTCGTATGCACATCCATTCAAGTATAAATTCATGATTAATACATCGACTCTTATTTTATCACATCACGATATTCATTTTTCTCATCACTTTTGGATTGCATTTTGACTTAAACCCTGCGTATCATTCACATTCACATTAAATTCCAGTTTTGGGGCACGTTATACTTTATGGAATATTTGGAATGAAGGTTTAATGCCTTGAGGATTTTAATGTGTTTTGTGCTTTGATTTAGCAGGTGGAGATCCATGAGGGTCTGAACAAGCTCAAGTATGGACAAGTGTGAATGCAAGAGGATTTATTCACATACTTTTTGGAGTTATTCACATACTTCACACACCACTACTGCCCGTGCACCTTTTGAAATTGTTTTTGGTAAAAAGCTTCCCACTCCCATGTCCCTCACCCAAACCGATATTTCGATGGCTGATTTTATCGCTCAAGCTTATGTATCTACTTTTTGAGACAAACATTGATCATGTTGTCACTACTACACGCACAGGTACTCAATAACACATTAATGAAACAGCTCCATGAACATTTCCATGCATGTATTTTTACATGGCACATGCCTATTTTCTTTATTCAGTGATGAAACATGTGACTGGCCATCCATGTTTATTCTTTTATCACCTGAGGTCAGTTGCTTGTCAACAAAGGGGCATGTTATACCTTATGGAATATGTTGAACAATGCATTGTTGGATTGTAACATGAAATATGTTAGCCAATGCATTGTTGGATTGAAATATGGAATAGCCAATGCATTGTTGGATTGTAACATGAAATATGTTAGCCAATGCATTGTTGGATTGAAATATGGAATAGCCAATGCATTGTTGGATTGTAACATGGAATATGTTGGCCAATGCATTGTTGGATTGTAACAGTAACATGGAATATGTTGAACAATGTATTGTAATTGTTAGAATGTTAAATTATTTTATCAACTGAGGTCAGTTGCTTGTCAACTGAGAGGCATGTTGTATATTATTGAACAAGGCATTGTTAAAATGTTAAATTATTAATGTATTAATGTGTTTTTTGATGTTTTTGATATAGCAGATGAAGGTTCGTGAGGAGCGTGCAAGGCGTGAAGGGGCGGATATCAATAATCCGAATAATTATTATTTAGTTTGTAAATAAACCTACGTAGAAGGTTCTATTGTTAGAAAAGTAATGGTTAGAATAAGGGTCGTTGTAGACCGTAGTTTCTATTATTGAAAGCAATGGTTTTCTGTAAAAGTTATCAACTTTTAGTTTCACGCCTGCTTTTCGAAGCCGCCCTCTTGTAACCACTCTTTTCGACGTAATCAAAAATCCTATAAATACATGCACTCTGTGGACTGTCGAAAACAGAGTGCGTGGGGGGAGATTGCACCCAATACTGCGTTGTGTCTCGTCTCTTGTTGCGTCTATTCTCTGTGTGTTTTCTGTGTCCGTAATCTCTGTATGCGCGTGAGTAAGATCCTGACAACAGTGGTATCAGAGCCTGGTGTCCGCAGAGTTATTTTTCGAATTTTTGACACTCTCCATCCTGACATCTCATCGTCCGTTGTCATCCGTTCAGATTTCTTCCTCGTCGTTCTGCGTTCGTCGTCAACTTGTCTGGTAACAACACAATCTGGTAACAACACAAAGAAGCCAAAGAACCGAGGGGTCAGCGTTCATCACGCAGAGACTCGGTGTGACCCGCGTCCGTCCATCAGGTCATAGAAACCTCACGGAGATCCCGCTTCAGCGCTCACACGCGAACTGAAGAGCCGAGCAGACGAGGCTATACAGTCACACGGGCTCCTAGAATCCACACAAGCTACGTATATGTTTTCTGTTTTAAATGTTTTTCTTTTCTAATTTCCTTTGCTTTCTATAGAGTGCTGTTTCGAATGCCTCCCTATATAGCATTTGCTGCGACGCATGATATGTGGGATAATCCACATGGTTGTGCGCTGGTCCTTGAAGCAATAGCCGACTGCACTTGGGTTTCTCTTTCTTGCCATATGGGATATTAGTGCTCCAGTTTTGCTCGCCTGCTGCAGATACGCACGCCTTTGTTCCTGATTCCATAGCGAATTACGGAGTTTATTGAAGAACGATGATGACTACAGTTTATTGAAGAACGAAGATCCCTAAAGTTTTCTTTTGAAGGCCTAGTTACAAATTCAAAAATTTGCACGATATAACTTCATTTATATGGCCCTCACTTGGGCATCTTACCTTCAATTTAAGAGATCTCACTTTCTCTCGAAAGTTCTCTCTGATCTCTTTCCATAGAATGGTTACAACATATCTTTTGGGTTTCAATTCCAACATCAAAAGAACTTGGAGTTTGCATCTTCACCTTCAACAACCCTTTTTCCGATCTTCATTTTGAAGCACAATTATCGGGTGAGTCTTGACAAACTATTTCAATGGAGTATGGACCCTCTTCAACATCTACACACACGTGCAAATTATTTTTGCAACTTCATATAAGTATCTTGTTAATTTACATGCATCATTGCATTCTTTTTGCACAATTTAGACACAATTTGTTTTGTATGCCGCATGTATTTTTCTTGCAAGGATCAGTATTTTCTTGCAAGTTCGGATTGAGTCTATGAGTTTCACGCTTTATTTTTGGAGCGTTGCTGCAGTATTCAAACTTCCCCTTGCCTCCATATGGGATTAATCCGAGCCCATGCCTATGCACTCTTACAGATGTTTCTTTCTCATGCCAATTTTCCAATTCTATCTCCTTTTCAGAGAACAACGATTATCTTCTTATTTCTATACTTAAGGGTTCTTTTATTTACCCAATAAGTCAATATGATTGCACCTTTTTGGCTCTAACTTGAGCATATTACCTTTCATTTTTGAGATTTTACGGCTATGGGAAGTTATCTCCGATCTTTTTCTATAGAGTGGCTGTAACATATCTTTTGAGCTTCTCTTCCAAGATCAAAAGAATTTGGATTTTACCTATTCATCATCATCTTTTCGAAGCCTCGATTCTTGAAGGCATATTGTCAAGCTATTTTGACAAAGTATGGATCATCTTCAACACTCGTACACACAATCAAATTAGTTTTTGGAACTACCAGATAAGTTTCTTGTCAATTTAAATGCATTGATTCTCTCTTTTTGCATCATATTATGCTTAGCACATGCAAATTTTGCATAGTACCTAGAATATGTGCATAGTTTAGACATGGTTTGTTTTGTATGATGCATGAATTCTTATTGCAGGGACAGGTATGTATTTTATTGCAGGTTAGCGAGGAGAAAAAAAAATACATATGTCAGGGTGTGTAATCCCCTTTTGGTCTCTTTGTGCATAGATTGTGCCTATTGGCATCAATATCATGGAAATTGTTTGTCGGAAATTTTCCGGTTTTCAAAATCACGCCATTATGCTGCCGAAATTTTTTCAAAATTCGTATGCACATGCATTCAAGTATAAATTCATGATTAATACATCGACTCTTATTTTATCACATCACGATATTCATTTTTCTCATCACTTTTGGATTGCATTTCGACTTAAACCCTGCTTATCATTCACATTCACATTAAATTCCAGTTTTGGGGCATGTTATACTTTATGGAAATTTGGAATGAAGGTTTAATGCCTTGAGGATTTTAATGTGTTTTGTGCTTTGATTTAGCAGGTGGAGATCCATGAGGGTCTGAACAAGCTCAAGTATGGACAAGTGTGAATGCAAGAGGATTTATTCACATAATTTTTGGAGTTATTCACATACTTCACACACCACTACTGCCCGTGCACCTTTTGAAATTGTTTTTGGTAAAAAGCTTCCCACTCCCATGTCCCTCACCCAAACCGATATTTCGATGGCTGATTTTATCGCTCAAGCTTATGTATCTACTTTTTGAGACAAACATTGATCATGTTGTCACTACTACACGCACAGGTACTCAATAACACATTAATGAAACAGCTCCATGAACATTTCCATGCATGTATTTTTACATGGCACATGCCTATTTTCTTTATTCAGTGATGAAACATGTGACTGGCCATCCATGTTTATTCTTTTATCACCTGAGGTCAGTTGCTTGTCAACTGAGGGGCATGTTATACCTTATGGAATATGTTGAACAATGCATTGTTGGATTGTAACATGAAATATGTTAGCCAATGCATTGTTGGATTGAAATATGGAATAGCCAATGCATTGTTGGATTGTAACATGAAATATGTTAGCCAATGCATTGTTGGATTGAAATATGGAATAGCCAATGCATTGTTGGATTGTAACATGGAATATGTTGGCCAATGCATTGTTGGATTGTAACAGTAACATGGAATATGTTGAACAATGTATTGTAATTGTTAGAATGTTAAATTATTTTATCAGCTGAGGTCAGTTGCTTGTCAATTGAGAGGCATGTTGTATATTATTGAACAAGGCATTGTTAAAATGTTAAATTATTAATGTATTAATGTGTTTTTTGATGTTTTTGATATAGCAGATGAAGGTTCGTGAGGAGCGTGCAAGGCGTGAAGGGGCGGATATCAATAATCCGAATAATTATTATTTAGTTTGTAAATAAACCTGCGTAGAAGGTTCTATTGTTAGAAAAGTAATGGTTAGAATAAGGGTCGTTGTAGACCGTAGTTTCTGTTATTGAAAGCAATGGCTTTCTGTAAAAGTTATCAACTTTTAGTTTCACGCCTGCTTTTCGAAGCCGCCCTCTTGTAACCACTCTTTTCGACGTAATCAAAAATCCTATAAATACATGCACTCTGTGGACTGTCGAAAACAGAGTGCGTGGGGGGAGATTGCACCCAATACTGCGTTGTGTCTCGTCTCTTGTTGCGTCTATTCTCTGTGTGTTTTCTGTGTCCGTAATCTCTGTATGCGCGTGAGTAAGATCCTGACAACAGTGGTATCAGAGCCTGGTGTCCGCAGAGTTATTTTTCCAATTTTCGGCACTCTCCATCCTCACATCTCATCGTCCGTTGTCATCCGTTCAGATTTCTTCCTCATCGTGCTGCGTTCGTCGTCAACTTGTCTGGTAACAACACAAAGAAGCCAAAGAACCCAGGGGTCAGCGTTCATCACGCAGAGAAACCTCACGGAGATCCTGCTTCACCGCTCACACACGCGAAGTGAAGAGCCGAGCAGACGAGGCTATACAGTCACACGGGCTCCCAAAATCCACACAAGCTACGTATATTTTTTCCTGTTTTAAATATTTTTCTTTTCTAATTTCCTTTGCTTTCTACAGAGTGCTGTTTCGCTACTCACGGGGTGAAGAAAGCATCATCTTTCGAATTCCCGAACGACGAATGCCTCCCTATATAGCATTTGCTGCGACGCATGATATGTGGGATAATCCACATGGTTGTGCGCTGGTCCTTGAAGCAATGGCCGACTGCACTTGGGTTTCTCTTTCTTGCCATATGGGATATTAGTGCTCCAGTTTTGCTCGCCTGCTGCAGATACGCACGCCTTTGTTCCTGATTCCATAGCGAATTACCGAGTTTATTGAAGAACGATGATGACTACAGTTTATTGAAGAACGAAGATCCCTAAAGTTTTTTTTTGAAGGCCTAGTTACAAATTCGAAAATTTGCATTATATAACTTCATTTATATGGCCCTCACTTGGGCATCTTACCTTCAATTTAAGAGATCTCACTTTCTCTCGAAAGTTCTCTCTGATCTCTTTCCATAGAATGGTTACAACATATCTTTTGGGTTCCAATTCCAACATCAAAAGAACTTGGAGTTTGCATCTTCACCTTCAACAACCCTTTTTCCGATCTTCATTTTGAAGCACAATTATCGGGTGAGTCTTGACAAACTATTTCAACGGAGTATGGACCCTCTTCAACATCTACACACACGTGCAAATTATTTTTGCAACTTCAGATAAGTATCTTGTTAATTTACATGCATCATTGCATTCTTTTTGCACAATTTAGACACGATTTGTTTTGTATGCCGCATGTATTTTTCTTGCAGGGACCACTATTTTCTTGCAAGTTTGGATTGAGTCTATGAGTTTCACGCTTTATTTTTGGAGCGTTGCTGCAGTATTCAAACTTCCCCTTGCCTCCATATGGGATTAATCCGAGCCCACGCCTATGCACTCTTACAGATGTTTCTTTCTCATGCCAATTTTCCAATTCTATCTCCTTTTCAGAGAACAACGATTATCTTCTTATTTCTATACTTAAGGGTTCTTTTATTTACCCAATAAGTCAATATGATTGCACCTTTTTGGCTCTAACTTGAGCATATTACCTTTCATTTTTGAGATTTTACGGCTATGGGAAGGTATCTCCGATCTTTTTCTATAGAGTGGCTGTAACATATCTTTTGAGCTTCTCTTCCAAGATCAAAAGAATTTGGATTTTACCTATTCATCATCATCTTTTCGAAGCCTCGATTCTTGAAGGCATATTGTCAAGCTATTTTGACAAAGTATGGATCATCTTCAACACTCGTACCCACAATCAAATTAGTTGTTGGAACTACCAGATAAGTTTCTTGTCAATTTAAATGCATTGATTCTCTCTTTTTGCATCATATTATGCTTAGCACATGCAATTTTTGCATAGTACCTAGAATATATGCATAGTACCTAGAATATATGCATAGTTTAGACATGGTTTGTTTTGTATGATGCATGAATTCTTATTGCAAGGACAGGTATGTATTTTATTGCAGGTTAGCGAGGAGAAAAAAAAATACATATGTCATGGTGTGTAATCCCCTTTTGGTCTCTTTGTGCATAGATTGTGCCTATTGGCATCAATATCATGGAAATTGTTTGTCGGAAATTTTTCGGTTTTCAAAATCACGCCGTTATGCTGCCGAAATTTTTTCAAAATTCGTATGCACATGCATTCAAGTATAAATTCATGATTAATACATCGACTCTTATTTTATCACATCACGATATTCATTTTTCTCATCACTTTTGGATTGCATTTCGACTTAAACCCTGCTTATCATTCACATTCACATTAAATTCCAGTTTTGGGGCATGTTATACTTTATGGAATGATAGGCTTCTTAGTCCAAGGGAATTTGCATACGCTCAACGATATTTCGCCTAATTTTCTTACACTATGTCACTTTGTTTCACAACTATCCTTAAATCTATCCACCTTGGGATTCCCGGCAAACGCACCAAAATGTTAGGCTCCTAAGCCCTAGGAAAAAATGATTATACGAGACTTTATTCGGTTTAAATCCCTCGCAATCGGTCTACTTGGATTACCCAGAGCCCACAATTATCGCACAATGGATCCTTCCTATGTCTATACACTAGCTCATATGTTCCCGGCAAACGCACAAAAATGAACAGTTCTAATGCCCAAGGAAAAAGTGATTATACAAGACTTTATTTTGCTCTAATTCCCCAAGATCAGTTCACTTGCTTTCCCTCAAATCACTAGATTGTATGTGAATGTACGCCCAAGTGTCTTCTTGCTCACATACTTCCGTACTACTTAATCCCTGATTCCCCTCTTCCTTCTTACTCTTGCTCTTAGCCTATCTCTCTCTCTCTTACACTTGCATGCACACACAACCACACTTTTACACCCCTTCACTTCCTCAGCTAGGAACCATGACCTTCAATGCCTGATTTCTCATCGGTAACCAGCCAAGGCCAAAGTAAACGATAGCGAAAGTCAAGATTACAGGAGCTATGACCGCGTAACAACTCGTGGTTGTCAATATCAGCATATCAGCAGGTATGCAGGTAGCATAATTGAAAGATCCTGGAGTCCAAGCGTCTCTACTTTCCTCATCCGTTTTACACAAATATTTCCAAAACATACACAAACTCTTTCACACCGAAGTAGCCGAGCATTGTTAACTGTGACAAAAACAGAGCTGCCAGAATTCGTGAATGCATGTGCGGCCACACCTTGAGTGCCAAGAGCGAAGAAAATCCTCTCTTTTTGTGTGTCAAAATTCTTCTCTCTTATTATTACACAAGATGTTGCTCCTCTTCTACGTCCGTAAACAGCGAAGATTTGTGGCTAGGCATGTCGCCTCAGTGATTGCCGAAAAGAAATTCATAGGATAGTAACATAGGTAACCTCGAAAGTGCCCAGAGGATATGTACCAGTGTTCTGACATAGGAAACCATACACATAATAAGGATCTCTGTTGCCTTGCGACCATTTGGGGAGTGCAACGTATTTCTAGCCGCAGTGATTCAGATTTGTAGCATTAATCTGCAACTTATTTTCCCATGTTGTGCATGCTCTAATCTCCACGATCTGATGCAACCACTATGTCCAATATACTACAACCTTAATAAAAGACCACAAAGTAGAGATCGATAGCCAAAGAAATCAAGGACACAGATTGACAATGATGCTCATTCCATTGAAGAAAAGTCGTCCCATAAATAAAAGAGAGCGATTACATGACACTACCACGGTCCCTACCTGGGTGGGCTTATGAACACTTACAAGCAGGATGTCATTGTTTCCTATGATTTGAAACATGTAACCCGGATGTTTGTAATTTCAAACAGTTTAGACTTTGCCAATCAAACTTGCCAAGCAAAACCAACTTGCAAACCTAATGACGAGGTCCTGCATGATAATCGAAGAATAATAACAATTTTTGAAACATTGGAAAGCGAAAAACCTCTTCAGAGCCGATTCCCTTTGACATTCATGAATAGCCATCAACAAATTGAGAACATTCATCACAAATCAAAACCTTACCAAATCTGCTCGACCGTTACAACAAAGAGAAAAATCAATGCGCAGGACTAGAACCTTCCTATTTGGGCATTTCTAAAACATCACTGTCCATAGCTAGACTAAGTTCGCCAAGTCCAAGTTATAACTCCCTAACTTCCAAGAGAACAAATTTACTATGCAGACTTGATAGCAGGAGGCCAGACTTCTGACTTTACCGCCATGACACGATATTCCTAATGACCCCGTAACTTAAAACGACTGAATATGATGCCCTTGGCAGATTCCACTGCAACAGCGACTTTCAAAAGTAAAACACCAACTTAAGTGCCCTTGGGGAAGTGCCCCAGACATGCACTTGTAAAGTAGCAACCAAATGTGGATCACTATACAATGCTTTTGCAAGCTGTGATAATGTTCACACTTAAGAATTTTGATGAAAAGAAGGGGGGGGAGAACGCGAAACCCGGAGATTGTGCTAGTGAGGCTATTGCAAGTCGACCATCTCTCCGCCCTCGTATATTATAGCCAATGCCGGCAGTAGCGCTGCTTCCTCCAGCTTCACCTTCTGACTATTGACCTCTGTCGTGAGCACTTTCCAACCCAAAACTACCCCTTCGAACCCCCCAGTCAGGATCATACTCTCCTTTTGTATTCTCAGGGTGGAGCATATATCTTTTCTTCTGAACTCCCAAAAACTTGACCTTATTCGGATCACTAGCATATGGAGTGTAGCATTTCTGGGCCCATGGATACGGATGCTCCGGAACACGAAATCTGGCATATGCCCACCATGGACGTGCTGAGGGAAGAATGGTAGCAACAAAAGTAAGGGCCCCTGACAAATCTTCCAATGCCCATAGTAACATGTACCGATCACCACCGCCAAACCCAGGCGGTTTTTACAATGTCCAACACAACCCCCCCCCCCCAACAACCAACATGAGGAAAAGCATCAGATAATAATTTAATATGAAAAGATGGGCCCGTAAAAACTCTGCGACAGGAGTTGGAAGATGCTCGTTAAGTGCAAGTAGTAACCATTGACCGGTGTCTGGCAGAAGAGGTGTGGACCAGTGCCATGAGAGTCCAAGGACCGCAGTAACAAACTGGACGGCAACCGCCTCAACACATAACGCAGCAAGCATGAAGAGCAAGCAAGCCAAGAGAGTAGGTACAGATCGTAGCTCCAGGGTCCAATGTCGATACCAGAGGGTCCGCACCGCCACATCGAGCCCCCAACACCCCCCTTTTTCTGTTTCTTTGTCAGAGCCGCTAAAAAAACGGCCTACCCCTTTTTTGCAGAAGCCGCCTCATATTGCATCTGAGGTGGGCCCTGAATAAATGGAAAGACAAACAACCCTCAACTGCATGGCAAGCAATATGCTAAAGCCAAACATTCAACACACGATAAGGATAGCCACTATAGCTATTTCAGGCTCTATATTGACATCCTTTCTGTACAGTTAGTAGCGGACCAGTCGTTTGCAATTCAATGACAATTTTAGCATCTTGGCCATGACGCCAATCAAGTGCAACTTCTAGAATTGCCTCATCTTCACCACCAGTAGAAAATTTCACACCGCTGAAAAGTGGACTAACTGTCCCTAATGTAATTGATTTTATGGTGATTTTGTATGTTTTTGCGACTGGTGTTGGTATTATGGCTGCTACGTATGATGCTGAACTTGTATGGATCCAGCACTGACTGGAGAATCACTTTCAGCATCCCCGAAGCCGCCTTGTTTAATGAGGGCCAAACTTCCTCGAGTTCTCGATTTAACCAATCAATAGGTTCTTTTAAGGAAATGGTCACAGCACCAAATCTTGGAAACTGTTCTTTGAGCGGCCTGAATATCAACTTCAATATCCCAAAGACAACAAGATTCCTTATCTGTTCAATCACGAACATATTCAAAAACCATAACTCATAAACTGAAGGTTCCAATAAAGTCATATTGAAGCCAATAATGAAAATACATTCTCATGAGCTTCAAACGTAGTCTGCTTTACATGATATTTATTCGATGATATGTATGACACAACTGCTTAGAATCAACGATTCTGTTTCCAAACCTTAAGCTGTGCAATTCAATGCCCCAAACCTGGCTATCATAATCACACAAAGGTCCTACATCCATGTCACTATGACGGTTTACATTGCTTGTGATTTTACCCTCAAAATACTCATATGATACTCCTTCAATGTTGAGATCCCTATATTAGTCCTGCACCAAACCATGGAAATGCTCCCTCTTACATCTGCAGAGCGACGATCACCTCTCCCTTAACCCATGCTCAATGTACCCTGTTATTAATGCATTCCAAGAACCAATATTCCAAGATGAAAGCTGGTCAAACAATTCTTTTGCATTTACTAGCAAACCTTTTTCAGCATATCCTGCGATGAGGAAAGTCCATGAAACAGCGTCACGTACTAAAATTTATCAAAAAGATCACGAGCTCTGACCAAATCTTCACATTTGATGTACATGTCTAATAAAGTATTGCCAACAGAAGATCATTCTCCAATAATCCATTCTGTGAGATCTTCATATGAAGTTCAAGGCCCTTATTTATTGCTTTTATACTTGCACATGCTTTCAGGGTAGAGGTATAGGTAACAACATCTACAGGGATACCCTCATCTTGCATCCCTTGAAACGCTTAAGAGCTTCCTCACCATGACCATGATCGACATGCCATATCCAATAGACTGTTGCATGCATACAAATCATCATTGCATCCCATTTTCACAATTTCTGCATACAGCTCCTGCCCACCGTCAATACATTTAAGTCTTGCACAAGCTTTCAATACAGCCACGGAAGCAAAACACCGGCCATCTATTCTTATTGCAAAACACCTATGTTCAAACAAATACTTTCCAAAATGGGCATGTTAGTGCATCAAAATCGACCATTTCATGAGCTAACATACTCCCCTTTTCTTATTTGCGAAGTCGTCCTCGACGAGCCATTTTTGCTGCAATATAATCAAAACAGCCATGAAAGTATCAGTGTATAACAAGCTTGCATATCTTTCCATCGAACTGTCATTCCAAGTGGACCTGCACTCATTGAAACTATTAGTGCTAAAAAAAATCACTCATGAATACATACAAATCAGTCACTTCCAAATGATCCAAGAACATGCACATATATGCAACTCCAATTCCACATACATTAAATTGCTCATGCATTCCATTGTGAAATTAGTTTCAACCAAAATAACACATGCATATCTTTCCATGTTTTACACATGCAATTATGATTGCAAAAACAGAAAGGGAAATACCGAAATAAACAACAACAACTGAAATGGGTTCAACAAGACATGCAAAAATACCCAAAATGCATACCCCATTATTGCACCTACTATTCGCTATGTACAATTATTCCATGACTAAACACTCCCAAAGAATCCCCATCATCGTCCTACAAAAGTCATCGAGACTCGAGTACAAGTCAAGACCTACATCAAAAACCCTAGAATGTCCCACACACTGGAAAACCCTCAGATAGAGCACACAAGTTATAAAGCAAGACGGTTGCATTACCTCGCTAAAGCCTCATCCATAAGTACATATAGAGTCTCCGTGCCTTCAAGAATGTTGATTCAAAGTGAGCTGATCTGTCGCAAGCCAACACATACCAATTACACAAGCAAATAACGTTCCTTTCCAGGCGATCATCGCCCTCTCCTCTCTCTCTCTCTCTCCCCCTCAGGAGTGGGAAATAATTTCATATGAAGATTTATTTTAATCACACGTTGGCCTACATTGACACTGGATGCGATTCGTGGACCTGACCACCCGATCAGGTTGATTCCACCCATCTACCAATGCAATGCAGCGCACAACACACAAACACAAAATGATAGCACATGACATATATCAGCTAGCCCATAACGAAGATGGATGCGGCTCATGGTCGTGACTACCCAGCCACGATGGCTCCACCTGCCTACCAACCCGTTATGGCGCGTAGCTAAGACACAGACATATACCTCCCAAGCCTATGGCGAAACTAGCTGCAGCTCGTGGTCCTAACCACCCGGCGAGGATAAATCCACCCACCTACTAGCCCACCATAGCGCATTGGTACGATCACAACAACACAATATTTTTTCTTTTCTTTACTTTTTCTTTCTTTTCATAGTTAATTAGTTCACCCAAGTCCTGAGAATTAGGGAGAGGAAGAAAGGGACTTTTCCCACTGTTCCCACACATGCATGCAAACCTATACACTCTAGCCTTTGATAGATCAACCACCTCTTCACTTCATTCTCTCAACTACAGACACTACATATGTATTCATCGAGTTGACTTTTCACTAGGTAACTACAGCCAGCTATGCCTTAGTCCCTCGTATACCTATCCCTAGGTGTCCTAGAATGTGAGTCTCTGGGATGTCTCATGTAGTCTCATCGTACTCGCATCCCGACAACTTCTCTAAGGCGATTCAGGCTCAACTTCGGGAGCTTCGTCATCACTTCCTAGCGTTAGCACATCTGCCCAAGCCCATGAGATATCGTTTTCCTCGTTAGGCATTTCCCTCGAAGGATCAAAATAGTAATATCGATCTCCCGCCCATCCTACATGTCGAGCTAGGTATTCCTCAAAACACTCAATGTAAAATGCAACACCCAAACCCTGGTTTATAAAGCATACCAGCCAATGCGCTTCCTCAACATCGTATTCCGTCTCAAAGTCGTCGACATCTATGTCCATGCGGGCGAACATTTGGTCCGAGAAATATATCCTTAGCTCGTACAAGTAGAGTTGCGTTATTTGATCTGCCATTTTGTTACTTAACTCCTAACAGTCTCTGCGCAACACAAGAAAAATAATTAGAAGTCCAAAATTCTTGAGCTAACAAGGAAGAATATTTATGACACACAAATCATAGAAGTCCAAAATTCTTGAGCTTACATATGCGCATATATATATATAACTATACATGTATGTACAAGGAATCTACTCCATCCTGCTTGGATATCGTCTAGCTTCTCCCGTTCTAATATCACTTGAAATATGGTTTAACTCGAAGCGCGTTAACCTTCACGGGAGCATATTCTTCTCCTAAATCTTGAATTTGCATGGAACCATTGGAATTGAGTTCCACCACCTTAAACGGTCCTGCCCATCTTGTCTGTAACTTCCCCGGGAATTTATAATATTTACTATCATAAACTAGTACCAAATCCCCTTCTTGAATCACATAGGTCTTGAGATTCTTATCATGCCTCTCTTTACGTCTCTTTTGAATAGCTTCCAAACTTTGTTGTGCAATGAGTCTCTTTTCTTCCAGCTTGACCAGTTGTATGTACCTCTCCTTTAATGACTCTTCCTCGCCCAACCTGGCTTCGATGGCCACTCTTAATGTCGGAACTTCTTTTTCGATGGGAAAGATGGCTTCCTCGTCGTATACTAGGGAGAACGGAGTGCTCTTGGTCGTCACTCGGTAGGATGTTCGATATGCCCACAAGGCTTCCAAAAGTCTCTCATCCCAGTCTCGCCTATGCACAGCTACTGTCTTTGTTAGAATCTGTTCAAGAACTTTGTTGGTGACCTCCACTTGTCCATTTGCCCTCGGATAATATGGAGTGCTTTTTCTATGTTTGATCTTATAGAGTTCCATTAATTCTTCGATCAGTTCGTTGACAAAATGTGTTCCTCTATCACTCACTATCTCCAACGGGCATCCGAATCGAGTGATAATTGTTCATACAAAAATTTAGCAACATCCACAGCTCGGTCAGTCTTCAGAGCTTTGGCTTCCACCCACTTGGTAACATAGTCAGTACAGACCAAGATATACCTATTGGATCTTCGTCGTGAGGGAGGATCAATAGGCCCCACAAAATCAATTCCCCATTTCTCAAACGGCTTAAGAGCCAACACCGGCGTAAGAGGAGCAGCATGTGCTAATGTGGGTTTTCCCATTCGTTGGCATTTGTCACATTTCTTACAGTATGTATGTGAGTCTTTGAACAGCGTTGGCCACCAATACCCAGCTAATAAAATCTTTCTTGCCGTCAGTTCACCAGCAAAATGCCCACCACAAGGTTCGTCATGCAAAGCCCTCAACACTAGGCTTGCTTCTTCTTCCTCGAGACACCTCCGATAAATGCTCTCATGTACAAAAGATCGATAGAGTTGCCCCCCAATGATGCTATGTTGCTTCGCCAGTGCTAACAATTTTTGCTTCTCTCTCTTGCTTGCTCCTGGCGGATATTTAGTAGTGCACAAGAAATTCACCAAATCGGCATACCAAGGTACTTTCGCATCAACCTGGAATAGATGTCCATCAGGAGCATCGTCGGGCACGCCAGAGATTGGCTCCTCATTAACAATTCGAGATAAATGGTCGGCCAATATATGCGCTTTGCCTGGTTTGGTTACCACTGTGAACTGAAATTCTTGGAGAAGTAGCATCCACCTCATCAATCGCCCTGACAGTTCGGGTTTATTAATGATGTACTTAAGGGCTTCATGATCCACATAAAACGTGAAATGCTTTCCCATCAGGTAATGCCGATACTTATTCACCACAAAGATCATCGAGAGACATTCCTTCTCCGTAGTCGTGTAGTTCCTCTTAGTGCTATTCAAATTGCGACTTGCATAGTAAATAGGATGGTCCAACTTCTTTTCGTCGGCTTGGCATAGTACTGCTCCAACCGCAGTATGAGAAGTGTCGGTATGCACATGGAATTCTTTCGTCCAGTCGGGTGCTACCAAGATTGGTGCATTTATCAACCTCTCCTTGATCGAGTCGAATGCAACTTGACACTCTCCATTCCATTGGTATTGTTGGTCCTTCCTCAAAAGATTCGTCAGTGGTGCCACTATGGATGCAAAATTTAATATAAAACGTCGATAATAATTCGCATGGCCCAAGAATCCTCTGAGTTGTCGCAATTTTTGCGGAGGTGGAAGTTGTCCAATTTTTTCCACTTTTTCCTCGTCAACCGCGATTCCTTTTTCGGAAATAACATGTCCCAAAAGCAATCCTCTTCGTACTCCAAATGTGCACTTTTCAGGATAATGCGATGCCTTTTTCAATGCTTCTTCTTAAAATTGCTTCGATCCTCTCCATCATGTTTTCATCGTCGCCTCTGATTGCAAAGTCATCAAGAAATATCTCCATCCAATCCTGCAAGTAGTCTTGATATGCAGCTATCATTGCTCTCTGGAATGTGGCCGGTGCATTACATAATCCAAATGGCATCACCCGATATGCATACGTACCCCATTCTATCGTGAAAGTAGTTTTTGATTGATCCTCTTCATGGATTTGGATCTGGTTGTACCCACTGAAACCATCCAAAAATGAGTACAATTTATGGCCAGCCACTCTGTCCAAGATTTGATCAGTAAATGGCAAGGGAAAGTGATCCTTCTTCGTGCGCTCGTTCAACTTCCGATAATCTATGCAAATACGGATTTTCTTATTTTTCTTCGGAACCACTACAATTGGTGATACCCATTCGCTGGATGCGATGGGATATATGAATCCTGCTTCCAATAATTTGGTCAATTCCAGCTTGATCAATTCCGAGTAGACTGGATTCGTTCGCCTGAGTCGTTGACATATTGGTCGTGTGCCTTCTTCCAAGTCTATATAATGTTGGCAGATTCGGGGATCAATTCCTCTCAAATCACTGTATGACCATGCAAAGGCCTCGCTGAAATTTTTGAGTGTCGTTTTAATACAATCTCGTACCCTGTCTGGTAGCTCTGACCCCACGCTCAAGAACTTTTCTGGAAAAACTTCCCATTTTTCCAACTGAGCTTCTCGCGAATATTCCTTATTCCTTGATGACACTGTGATTGGAACGTGCTCTCCGATCACGCGTGCATGGTTGGCCAGTAAATCATTGTTTTGTTCTCTTTCGATTGAACCTAGTTTCTTTAATGCAACTTTTGCAATGGCTTCCGACACTTTAGTCTTACTCTTCGCTTCTTTTTCCGATTCTCGACTTTTCTTTAGAATCTCTGCTTCTAGCATTCTAACTCTTTCTTTCAACTGTTGCACTTCCATTGTCGAAGCTAACTCTAGTTTCAACTCTTCTCTTGAAGTTCCCTTCTCCAGGGATTGAGTAGCTTTGTTTTTACTTGCGTCTATACTTAACATGTAGCACTCAAATTCTCTTGTATGTGTCAACCATCCTAGCAACTCCTGGTCTGAATCGTCGTTATAGAGTAATGGATTTTGATACTCTCCCATCTTCGTGTCTTGATTCTTAAAGAGCTGCAAGTTGAACCCGTCTTGAAGCAGATTCTTGTAGGCGTCCGTGTTCAAGGAAAACCTAGCTCGTGCAATATCGTGCCTTGCTTTCTCCTTCTCCTTCTTGTCCATCTCATCGACTATTATTGTCTTCTTCTTGTTGCTCGAGGGTGGGGATACTTGTATTTGAATCCGATCAGACTTTGGCCCTATTGAAATAAAACCTGTGCGCCAGTCATGCACACATTCGGCTTGCACCAACCATGGCCGTCCAAGTAGGATCGAGAAGGTAGCCTCTGAGGTCCTTGGTCTTACTATCAGATAATCAACCTTAAACTCTAGACCGCCCACAACTGTGCTTACATTCTTCAAAAGACCCGCAGGCTTTACTTGTGTTTGATCTGCCATTCTCAAGGACATCGGAGTTTCTTCCATGTGGTTGAGGCCCAAAGCTTTCATCATGAATTCAGTCATAAGGTTGACTGCGGCTCCACTATCTAACTGAGCACCGGGGACTGCATACCCTTTGATTTCGACTATCACCGCTGGAGCATTCGAATCGATTTGCGTCGTAATACTTTGAATGATCCCTTGGACATCCTTATCTTGTCTCTTTTTATCTCGAGCTTTCCTCGGCTTCTTAATATATTCGTTGTAGAATTGTTTCCTATAAACAGGTGAACATTTTAGCAATGTGCCAATGTCCAGCGTGACTTCCGTGTCAGCGAGCAACTTCACAATATCTACTTCTTCCGAACTTTGTCTTTCCTTTCTACTCTTAGGAACTTTCAATCTTTCAGGGAATGGTGCTATGCCTGGCACAAACTCCTTAGTCACTGGTGGAAGAATCTCAATCTCTTCCCCATCCTCAAACTCTTGCTGCTCAGCAAATCCTCCAACTTGGTTTTCTACCTCTTCACGCTCAACGATCTTCTCTTGACTCCCTTCTTCACGTTCGCCTCCTGGATTCTTCTTCGAATACTCTTGAGTCCTTGTGACTACTGCCACAGTTGGATCTTTGTGTGGTTTCTTGGCCTCGTAAGCATCCACAAAGTGCATTGACGAGCTAGAGCCTTCTTGAGGGTTCGGTGTCTTGAACACTACTCCGATTGTAGGAACGTGCTCTTGAGCTCTTGATGTGGAATGCATCTGAGTATCAACATAGTTCGAGGACCCTACTGGCCCTTTTTCCTTGCCGACGGTAGCTCTTCGTTTTGGACAATCTTCATCAAAGTGGCCCTCCCCACTACAGTACCTACATCGTGGGGTATAATCAATTGGTTTCTTTTCGTTTGGACATCTAGATTGAGTATGGCCAAAGCCATGGCACCTCCAACACTGGATTGGACCGTCTCTTCTTTGATCACGTGCGGCTCCTCTCGGATAGTCTCCTCCTTGACCCTGAGCACCATATCCATAAGTAGGTCTGTTTTCCCAACGAGATGTAGGCGGGACACTTTGAGCGGGCAATCCCGTATAGGGTCTCTCTCTTGTATCTCCCGATTTCATGGTCCTCTCTTCATAGGCTCTCTTGTTGTAACATCGGTCCTCTGTGTGATTTGTTCTTCCGCAAAAAGTGCAACGCATTCTAGGCGGTGACCTATCTGTGAATACTCTCGAGACTGTAGGGCATTCTGAAGCTAAATGGCCATAACCATGGCACTTTCCACACCATGTGTTCGATCGAAACACTTGATTCGGGTTCGTCGGGACCTCTGGTTTTACTGTGTATGTTTCCTGAGTCATTGTGGCAGCTTTTATAGCTTGTGTGACCAACTCCAATATTCGCTCTTCAGTTAGCGCAGGCTTTACCTCGCCTGGCGTGCTAGTGGCAGCTACAAAAGCTGGGGTCGTTAATGCAGGACTTCCTTGGCCCGGATCTTTCATTGGTATGTTTCCTGGGCCTCCCATAGGCTCGTATAAGAGTTCCATCTTCCTTTGTTGGCATAATTGGACTTCCTCCCAAAGCCTTGCTTGTTCCTTAGCATCCATTAAAGTTGCAGGTCTTGTCAGGCTGATGTGTTGTTGTGCTGTAGGATCTCTCAATCCCGAAATGAATCTTTGTTTCAATGTCTCATCGTTCGGGGCATTCGCGCCCATCTTTCTTACCAAAGTTTCCATTCTCTGAATGTAGTTATCGATGCTCTCATTGACTCCTTGTCGCAAATAATCCATTTGTTGGGCCAATCTATACTTGTAATTTGCCGTTCTTCTTGGGCACCACTACAATGGGGGATACCCATTCAATGTGCTCAATCTCATAGATAAACCCAGCTTCTACCAATCTATCTATCTCCTCCTTGATCTTAGCAGCGTAGTTATCATTGTATGTATAGGGCTTCTGCTTAGATGGCCTGGCATCTGAGGTCATGGGAATCGTGTGTGAGCATATGTCTGGGTCGACACCTTTCAGGTCCTTGTAGCTCCAAGTGAATACATCTCTGTACTCTCTTAGCAAAGCTACCAACTCTTGCTCTTCTTCTTCCGTTAGGTCATGCCCTATGTAGGTGCATCTTTCTTCTCCCTCTTCTATGGCGACAACTATTTTCTTGGTAGTTTCCTTGCTATCATAGGCCTCTCCTGCTTGTGCCTCACGTTTAGGCATTCTTATCATGACTCTCCTATCGTCTATCTCAATTTTTTTAAAGTTTTCAGGGACCTCAAACAAGGATTCTTCTGCCTCTGGAGTGACTTCCTTCTTCTTTCTTTTCTTTCCTCCACTCTTAGTGGCTACTTGTGTGGCTAACCTCACATCATTCATGATTTCTTTGTGTCTCTGGGGGTAAGCTTCAACTTCATAGAAGTATTCTTCATCTGATGCAAAAGGTGGGTCCATAATGATTGACTCTAAGTCGGAGTCACTTGCATCCTCAAATGTATCAGGGCTAGGTTCGCATTCTTCTAAAACTGCATCTCCCATGATTGGCTCTATTGAGAACACTGAAATGTCATAGCCATCCTCATCACAGTGTGGTGTCCATTGTTCTTCATTAATGGCTACATCCATGGTTGCTAAGATTTCTGCCAAGCCGTGGGGTTCAAATTCTTCATCAGGAAATACTACAGGTGCATAGGCTGGGTCTTGAATGGATCTATGTGTTTCTTTTGCACCTATCCCTCTGGCTTTTTCTCTCTTCTCCTCTTCTACTACCACTTTACACATCCATAAGTGAGTGTCTTCATGCATCCATGAGGATCCTGATCCCATGGAGTGCACTGACTCTGTATCATCTTTAGCTCTATGGATGGGGTTCCATTGGATAGGAGGGACATCTCTATGAGAGTAATCTTTGAGATTAACCTTGGTCGTGACACCTAGGTGTTGCAAATACAAGGAATTGGTTCCCCAATCCTGTACTACTTGCAACTGTCGCATAAATGGTCTTCCCAAAATCATCTCATAGGCATGGTTCTTGCTAAAATCACAGATAGCAAACGTGTGCTCAAACTCTACACCACACGTAGTGAGAGTTATTCCTTCCAGCAAGCCTAAGGGTCTTTCTATGTGGCCGTCAGCCATTTGCAATTTCATCCTCGTGGGCTTGAGTGCTGGCTTGCCCCACCGCTTCCATAGGGAAGTGGTAGCAATAGCAACTCCTGCACCTGAGTCTAGAATTGCCTTAGTTGTGTACCCCTGATGGGTAATGGGAAGATAGATATTTCCTTCTTCACCTTCACTCATATCTCCTATCTTATCTAGAGGAATTTCTGGCACTGTCCTATGAGAACCTACCTGGGAGTGAGGTTTTGCTATCTCTGGTACTTGTTTGGCTACATGTTTCCATAACTCTGGCCTAACTTTGAGTAGCTCTTCTAAGGTGAGGTTGCATTGCACCTTAGTGTTTTTCACTACCTCCGTATTTCTAGGTATGACTGAGTCTTCGTTTCTTACCATGACCGTGGGTGCTCTCATACAAGTAGACTTGGCTTCCCATGGGCCTGTGAAATGGGGTAACTCTTGCAAGGAATTACACTCAAAGTCTAACCTCTCATGAGAGTGGGCACTTTCCTGTTCTTCATAAATAGAAGGGATGTCCTGTGGGAACTGATCATGTGCGTCATCCACGAGTTCAATGGGAGGAGGGACTTCACTCTCCTTTGCCCACTTCTCTTCTTGAATCTCTCTCAGGAACTCTGGTGAATACCTATTCATAGAAGAAGAGGTGTCTGGTTCAGTGGAGTTAGGCACGTAAGCTCCCTGGGGAGGAATGCTTATTCTATCACTTGCCCTCTCCTTAGCCTGGGAGGTGGCTCCTTTTCCAGACTTTGCAAGTAACCTCTCCAATCTATCCAATAGACCATCAAAGTGCAATGGTGTTCTGATGGGGTTAGAGCCATTGAACAAGCGACTGGCTTCAAACATGGCTTGCGCCAATTCGACCATTTTAGCACAAAGATTTGTTCGCTCTATCTCTAGATCGGCTCTAGGGTAACATTTCTCATGATCTGTTACATTGGGCCCTTCTTGGATTCTGGCCTGATATGCTTTAAGCATCATGTCTAGATCTTAAGGAGTGGGATCGGCTAGGACTGATCCTACTCTGGGTGGTGGGTGGGTTAAGGGTGGTGTATTGAAAGGTTGGGGAATGGAAGAAGATGGATTGGCGGGTAAAGGGAAAGGTGGTGGAGGGGTGGTGTGAGAGTGGTTTTGAGATGCGAGTTCACTTATCTTTGCTTTGGTTTCTCTCAAGCTTTCTTCAAGTTCGCTCATTTTCTGTGACCATTGTCTTGTCATTCTCTCCCGGCTATCTCTCCATGCTCTTGTCCTTTTCTTGGTTATACTCTCTGTCTCACTAACCTCAGAACTCTTTTCCTGCCCTACTCCTTGAGTTTGCTGCAAGACTTGGGCTCTAGTGACCACATGCACTGGGGCTATGGAAGTTATACTTCCCGTAGAGTCTACCACTAACCCAATGACGTTGATAGGAGTGATTTTAGGCATGTTATTAGGGTTCTTTGGGCAATCTCATAGGAGATGCTCTTTTCCGCAGTCTTGACAGAAACCCTGAATTGTCACTGGTTGGGGTTGTGTAGGGGCAGGTAGTGGACAATCACGTATAAGGTGATCTCCCGGACATCTGAAGCATGTTCCTCTAGGAAATGGGGGTCGTGCCTGCCTAGGTTGAGGTCTAGAGTTGGGGTTTGTGTACATGACATTAGCATACTCAGGCTCCCCACTATTTTCACTTGGGTCCTCATAATAGTATGACTCGTTATGCTCGGGTGACTACATGTAGTAAGCCTGTGGGCTATCAATATGTGTGGAGTCAAAACTATGGTCACTTGGATCACTGTCTGATAGCAATGGGGTGACTGGGACTATGGCTCTGTTTGGATTTTCTTCAGCAGATGCATATTTCACTGGGATCACATTGGTTGGAGCAGGGGGTTGCTGCACTAGGACTGGTTGAGGTCTCTGCTGCCCTTGATAAGGTGGCTGATAAGGTTGTTGTGGTCTGTTGTATTGTTGTGGTGGGTACTGATTCTGGTATCTACCCTGTTGTGGATATGGCTGAGGGTAATTTTGCCTAACAGTTTGTTTGTTATATGGGCAATCATGTGCAGTGTGGTTGGTGTACCTTCACTCTATGGTGCAGTATTGGCTACTAGGATTCACCTGGGGTTGGGCCATAATGGGACATACATTTGCCATATGGTCACCTCCACAAGTGTAGCACCGCTTAACTGGGGCAAATCTTGGAGTTTGTTTGCTAGAGACACCTAGTTTTTGAGCTACCTTCTCTGCAAGTTCCTCATTGGATGTGGACTGACCAGATGTGAGACTACTAGAGCTATCTGAATCCTTATAGATTGTTGATAGCTCTAACTCCTCGCCTAGATTATCCTCAATGTCTATGCACATGCGCACACATTCTTCTATAGTTTTGGGGTCCTTCAAATACACATATGACCTAAGCTTGGTGCTCAGCAAGCCATCTAAGAACAAAGCCACTTGCTTGGCTGGTGTGGGTAACTCAGGCATCGGGCACCTCTCTAGGTATTGCCTAAACCATCTTCCTGCTAGTCTGACTGTCTCTTGAGGTGTTTGCTTGAAGCTATGAATTAGTGAGGAAGTGTTGTGCCTTATGCCACTCTTAGAGAACTCAATGATAAATGCCTCTAGGAGCTGGTGTATGTTTCTGAAATGCCTCTCGTTCAGTGGTTGAAACCACGTAAGGGCAGTGTTCCTAAGGGTTAGAACAAAAGCATTATATTGTGTGAATAGGTCCTCTACATGTTCAGCTTTCAAGACTTGCCTAAATTCTGCCACATGGTCATAAGGGTCTCCAGTGCCATCGAAGTAATTCTTCATGGACTTCACCAGTTGAGTTGGCCTCAGGGTGCTAGTGTGTTCTCTCGGCCTTGGCAAAGGAAAATCATCAGCATTTCTTTGGTTCCTTGGGTCTCTAAATCTCTCGGTTTCTTCTCTATCCGTCCCTGTTCTCCTTCTTTGTCTTCCCTGGGGGTTGGCAAAGCTTACTTCAGGTCTACCTCTACTTCTATCTCCTTGAGCTCCATGAGCCTGGGAGGTGCCAGCTCCTTGGTGACTGTAGGACATATTGGACTATGGTTGGGGAAAAACAAATTCACCCTTCCATGTGTAGGCATGTCTGCCATGCTCGGTGACCACGAAGATCCTCTCTGATGTATTGTCCAGGTAGGTTACTTTGCCTGGGCTATCAGGGTCTTTAAACTCATAGATTGTGAGAGCACTTACTTCCTGAGGCTGGGCAGGTTTATACCTCCAAAAAGCCTCATCAGTTTCTCGGTTTAAAAGCAAATCTATGCTTTTATTATCCTGTGAAATCCATTCTGGAGTCATGATTCTGGTCAAGACGGATTTACCACGGGGAGTTCTTGGCTCTCTCTCTAAATTCCCTTGCTCTATATCACCCATGTCGGTCTCCGCAATCACATTTCCAAACTCATATGTTCTATCAGGAAGAGTGGTGACTACATATATAGTCCCCTCTTTATCTAGGTATGCTCCATTCTCAAACTTGACTACCGGGTGTTCTAGTCCATGGGGTTGATTGGGGTTCTTAATCTGGACCACAGATCTTCTCAGGCCGTCTTTGTAGATGCGAGCACCTAGACGATTAGTCATGATGTATTCCAATTGAGTCTTGTAAGGTCCTTCTGGCTTTTCTAGATAAGCCACCCCTGAACTACCTACAGGTCTCTCCATGTTATAGGACATCTCAGAATCACTTGTTTCTGATCGGGGAGTGTATGGGTAATCACTCAACTGCTGGGCCCAAGACCTAGCAGTGTGATTGACACTAGCTTCAGAAGATCTGAGGCTTTGTCTGGCTCGGCCTAAGTGTCTGCCTGACCTGAGGTTCATATGCCTGGTTTATCTACCCCCTTGGTCCCAAGTACACCCCCGTTGCAGGTGAATTTGTACCAATCACTTTGTTTCTTTTAGTTGATTAATATGTTAAGCACTTGTTCAAGATCACGTCGTCAAGAATATTTAAGTGAAGTTCGCACTTGATAAGTGATCGATTCCAGTTTACTTTTGTCCCTTAGGGTTTTTGCACTTAAGACTTACTTATTGCTTGCACTTAGTTGATTAGTTCTCTTGGACTTGATTCCTGCCTAACGTTGCCCTAATTAATTACCACACCTAAGTCGTACTTAGCCTAGGCTAGGAATTGACAAAGGAGGGTTGAGAGAACTTCCAACCTCAATCCTCTGGTTGCTCAGACTGCTGCACAAGCCCAGGAAGCCTTCTCCCAAGCTTGGTACACACCCTTGCTAGCTTGCCTTGGAATGCTTAGAGTGCACACAATGTTCCTGCAAAAGTTCACAAGTTAATACAGCTCCTTTACCACAATGGATTGGAAGACACACATCAACAATTACAGCCCCCCCCCCTTGAAGTAACTCACTGCACCCCCAAAATCTTATGACCACCTAGTTCTACCGAATGGCCAACTTAAAAATACATGTTCTAAAACTCCAACGAGATCAAAATCTCATCAATCGGAGTTCGTATGGTGAAGTTATTACCATTCAAGCACTTAGGGGTCAAAACAGGCTCTCAGGGTTCAAGAAATTCCTCCCTGGTTTCTAGGTCTTTTGCCCACTCCTAAGGCTCTAATTGTTGTCAGGATCTTACTCACGCGCATACAGAGCTTACGGACACAGAAAACACACAGAGAATAGACGCAACAAGAGACGAGACACAACGCAGTATTGGGTGCAATCTCCCCCCACGCACTCTGTTTTCAACAGTCCACAGAGTGCATGTATTTATAGGATTTTTGATTACGTCGAAAAGAGTGGTTACAAGAGGGCGGCTTTGAAAAGCAGGCGTGAAACTAAAAGTTGATAACTTTTACAGAAAGCCATTGCTTTCAATAACAGAAACTACGGTCTACAACGACCCTTATTCTAACCATTACTTTTCTAACAATAGAACCTTCTACGCAGGTTTATTTACAAACTAAATAATAATTATTCAGATTATTGATATCCGCCCCTTCACGCCTTGCACGCTCCTCACGAACCTTCATCTGCTATATCAAAAACATCAAAAAACACATTAATACATTAATAATTTAACATTTTAACAATGCCTTGTTCAATAATATACAACATGCCTCTCAGTTGACAAGCAACTGACCTCAGTTGATAAAATAATTTAACATTCTAACAATTACAATACATTGTTCAACATATTCCATGTTACTGTTACAATCCAACAATGCATTGGCCAACATATTCCATGTTACAATCCAACAATGCATTGGCTATTCCATATTTCAATCCAACAATGCATTGGCTAACATATTTCATGTTACAATCCAACAATGCATTGGCTATTCCATATTTCAATCCAACAATGCATTGGCTAACATATTTCATGTTACAATCCAACAATGCATTGTTCAACATATTCCATAAGGTATAACATGCCCCTCAGTTGACAAGCAACTGACCTCAGGTGATAAAAGAATAAACATGGATGGCAAGTCACATGTTTCATCACTGAATAAAGAAAATAGGCATGTGCCATGTAAAAATACATGCATGGAAATGTTCATGGAGCTGTTTCATTAATGTGTTATTGAGTACCTGTGCGTGTAGTAGTGAGAACATGATCAATGTTTGTCTCAAAAAGTAGATACATAAGCTTGAGCGATAAAATCAGCCATCGAAATGTCGGTTTGGGTGAGGGACATGGGAGTGGGAAGCTTTTTACCAAAAACAATTTCAAAAGGTGCACGGGCAGTAGTGGTGTGTGAAGTATGTGAATAACTCCAAAAAGTATGTGAATAAATCCTCTTGCATTCACACTTGTCCATACTTGAGCTTGTTCAGACCCTCATGGATCTCCACCTGCTAAATCAAAGCACAAAACACATTAAAATCCTCAAGGCATTAAACCTTCATTCCAAATATTCCATAAAGTATAACATGCCCCAAAACTAGAATTTAATGTGAATGTGAATGATAAGCAGGGTTTAAGTCGAAATGCAATCCAAAAGTGATGAGAAAAATGAATATCGTGATGTGATAAAATAAGAGTCGATGTATTAATCATGAATTTATACTTGAATGCATGTGCATACGAATTTTGAAAAAATTTCGGCAGCATAACGGCGTGATTTTGAAAACCGGAAAATTTCCGACAAACAATTTCCATGATATTGATGCCAATAGGCACAATCTATGCACAAAGAGACCAAAAGGGGATTACACACCCTGACATATGTATTTTTTTTTCTCCTCGCTAACCTGCAATAAAATACATACCTGTCCCTGCAATAAGAATTCATGCATCATACAAAACAAACCATGTCTAAACTATGCATATATTCTAGGTACTATGCAAAATTTGCATGTGCTAAGCATAATATGATGCAAAAAGAGAGAATCAATGCATTTAAATTGACAAGAAACTTATCTGGTAGTTCCAAAAACTAATTTGATTGTGTGTACGAGTGTTGAAGATGATCCATACTTTGTCAAAATAGCTTGACAATATGCCTTCAAGAATCGAGGCTTCGAAAAGATGATGATGAATAGGTAAAATCCAAATTCTTTTGATCTTGGAAGAGAAGCTCAAAAGATATGTTACAGCCACTCTATAGAAAAAGATCGGAGATAACTTCCCATAGCCGTAAAATCTCAAAAATGAAAGGTAATATGCTCAAGTTAGAGCCAAAAAGGTGCAATCATATTGACTTATTGGGTAAATAAAAGAACCCTTAAGTATAGAAATAAGAAGATAATCGTTGTTCTCTGAAAAGGAGATAGAATTGGAAAATTGGCATGAGAAAGAAACATCTGTAAGAGTGCATAGGCGTGGGCTCGGATTAATCCCATATGGAGGCAAGGGGAAGTTTGAATACCGCAGCAATGCTCCAAAAATAAAGCGTGAAACTCATAGACTCAATCCAAACTTGCAAGAAAATACTGGTCCCTGCAAGAAAAATACATGCGGCATACAAAACAAATCGTGTCTAAATTGTGCAAAAAGAATGCAATGATGCATGTAAATTAACAAGATACTTATCTGAAGTTGCAAAAATAATTTGCACGTGTGTGTAGATGTTGAAGAGGGTCCATACTCCGTTGAAATAGTTTTTCAAGACTCACCCGATAATTGTGCTTCAAAATGAAGATCGGAAAAAGGGTTGTTGAAGGTGAAGATGCAAACTCCAAGTTCTTTTGATGTTGGAATTGGAACCCAAAAGATATGTTGTAACCATTCTATGGAAAGAGATCAGAGAGAACTTTCGAGAGAAAGTGAGATCTCTTAAATTGAAGGTAAGATGCCCAAGTGAGGGCCATATAAATGAAGTTATATAGTGCAAATTTTCGAATTTGTAACTAGGCCTTCAAAAAAAAACTTTAGGGATCTTCGTTCTTCAATAAACTATAGTCATCATCGTTCTTCAATAAACTCTGTAATTCGCTATGGAATCAGGAACAAAGGCGTGCGTATCTGCAGCAGGCGAGCAAAACTGGAGCACTAATATCCCATATGGCAAGAAAGAGAAACCCAAGTGCAGTCGGCCATTGCTTCAAGGACCAGCGCACAACCATGTGGATTATCCCACATATCATGCGTCGCAGCAAATGCTATATAGGGAGGCGTTCGTCGTTCGAGAATTTTGAAAGATGATGCTTTCTTCACCCCGTGAGCAGCGAAACAGCACTCTGTAGAAAGCAAAGGAAATTGGAAAAGAAAAACATTTAAAACAGGAAAACATATACGTAGCTTGTGTGGATTCTGGGAGCCCGTGTGATTGTATAGCCTCGTTTGCTCGGCTCTTCAGTTCGCGTGTGTGAGCGCTGAAGCGGGATCTCCGTGAGGTTTCTATGACCTGATGGACGGACGCGGGTCACACCGAGTCTTTTCGTGATGAACGCTGACCCCTGGGTTCTTTGGCTTCTTTGTGTTGTTACCAGAGAAGTTGACGACGAACGCAGAACGACGAGGAAGAAATTTGAACGGATGACAACGGACGATGAGATGTCAGGATGGAGAGTGCCGAAGATTCGAAAAATAACTCTACGGACACCAGGCTTTGATACCACTGTTGTCAGGATCTTACTCACGCGCATACAGAGATTACGGACACAGAAAACACACAGAGAATAGACGCAACAAGAGACGAGACACAACGCAGTATTGGGTACAATCTCCTCCCACGCACTCTGTTTTCGAGAGTCCACAGAGTGCATGTATTTATAGGATTTTTGATTACGTCGAAAAGAGTGGTTACAAGAGGGCGGTTTTGAAAAGCAGGCGTGAAACTAAAAGTTGATAACTTTTACAAAAAGCCATTGCTTTCAATAACAGAAACTACGGTCTACAACGACCCTTATTCTAACCATTACTTTTCTAACAATAGAACCTTCTACGCAGGTTTATTTACAAAATAAATAATAATTATTCGGATTATTGATATCCGCCCCTTCACGCCTTGCACGCTCCTCACGAACCTTCATCTGCTATATCAAAAACATCAAAAAACACATTAATACATTAATAATTTAACATTTTAACAATGCCTTGTTCAATAATATACAACATGCCTCTCAGTTGACAAGCAACTGACCTCAGTTGATAAAATAATTTAACATTCTAACAATTACAATACATTGTTCAACATATTCCATGTTACTGTTACAATCCAACAATGCATTGGCCAACATATTCCATGTTACAATCCAACAATGCATTGGCTATTCCATATTTCAATCCAACAATGCATTGGCTAACATATTTCATGTTACAATCCAACAATGCATTGGCTATTCCATATTTCAATCCAACAATGCATTGGCTAACATATTTCATGTTACAATCCAACAATGCATTGTTCAACATATTCCATAAGGTATAACATGCCCCTCAGTTGACAAGCAACTGACCTCAGGTGATAAAAGAATAAACATGGATGGCCAGTCACATGTTTCATCACTGAATAAAGAAAATAGGCATGTGCCATGTAAAAATACATGCATGGAAATGTTCATGGAGCTGTTTCATTAATGTGTTATTGAGTACCTGTGCGTGTAGTAGTGAGAACATGATCAATGTTTGTCTCAAAAAGTAGATACATAAGCTTGAGCGATAAAATCAGCCATCGAAATGTCGGTTTGGGTGAGGGACATGGGAGTGGGAAGCTTTTTACCAAAAACAATTTCAAAAGGTGCACGGGCAGTAGTGGTGTGTGAAGTATGTGAATAACTCCAAAAAGTATGTGAATAAATCCTCTTGCATTCACACTTGTCCATACTTGAGCTTGTTCAGACCCTCATGGATCTCCACCTGCTAAATCAAAGCATAAAACACATTAAATTCCTCAAGGCATTAAACCTTCATTCCAAATATTCCATAAAGTATAACATGCCCCAAAACTGGAATTTAATGTGAATGTGAATGATAAGCAGGGTTTAAGTCGAAATGCAATCCAAAAGTGATGAGAAAAATGAATATCGTGATGTGATAAAATAAGAGTCGATGTATTAATCATGAATTTATACTTGAATGCATGTGCATACGAATTTTGAAAAAATTTTGGCAGCATAACGGCGTGATTTTGAAAACCGGAAAATTTTCGACAAACAATTTCCATGATATTGATGCCAATAGGCACAATCTATGCACAAAGAGACCAAAAGGGGATTACACACCCTGACATATGTATTTTTTTTTCTCCTCGCTAACCTGCAATAAAATACATACCTGTCCCTGCAATAAGAATTCATGCATCATACAAAACAAACCATGTCTAAACTATGCATATATTCTAGGTACTATGCAAAATTTGCATGTGCTAAGCATAATATGATGCAAAAAGAGAGAATCAATGCATTTAAATTGACAAGAAACTTATCTGGTAGTTCCAAAAACTAATTTGATTGTGTGTACGAGTGTTGAAGATGATCCATACTTTGTCAAAATAGCTTGACAATATGCCTTCAAGAATCGAGGCTTCGAAAAGATGATGATGAATAGGTAAAATCCAAATTCTTTTGATCTTGGAAGAGAAGCTCAAAAGATATATTACAGCCACTCTATAGAAAAAGATCGGAGATAACTTCCCATAGCCGTAAAATCTCAAAAATGAAAGGTAATATGCTCAAGTTAGAGCCAAAAAGGTGCAATCATATTGACTTATTGGGTAAATAAAAGAACCCTTAAGTATAGAAATAAGAAGATAATCGTTGTTCTCTGAAAAGGAGATAGAATTGGAAAATTGGCATGAGAAAGAAACATCTGTAAGAGTGCATAGGCGTGGGCTCGGATTAATCCCATATGGAGGCAAGGGGAAGTTTGAATACCGCAGCAATGCTCCAAAAATAAAGCGTGAAACTCATAGACTCAATCCAAACTTGCAAGAAAATACTGGTCCCTGCAAGAAAAATACATGCGGCATACAAAACAAATCGTGTCTAAATTGTGCAAAAAGAATGCAATGATGCATGTAAATTAACAAGATACTTATCTGAAGTTGCAAAAATAATTTGCACGTGTGTGTAGATGTTGAAGAGGGTCCATACTCCGTTGAAATAGTTTTTCAAGACTCACCCGATAATTGTGCTTCAAAATGAAGATCGGAAAAAGGGTTGTTGAAGGTGAAGATGCAAACTCCAAGTTCTTTTGATGTTGGAATTGGAACCCAAAAGATATGTTGTAACCATTCTATGGAAAGAGATCAGAGAGAACTTTCGAGAGAAAGTGAGATCTCTTAAATTGAAGGTAAGATGCCCAAGTGAGGGCCATATAAATGAAGTTATATAGTGCAAATTTTCGAATTTGTAACTAGGCCTTCAAAAAAAAACTTTAGGGATCTTCGTTCTTCAATAAACTGTAGTCATCATCGTTCTTCAATAAACTCCGTAATTCGCTATGGAATCAGGAACAAAGGCGTGCGTATCTGCAGCAGGCGAGCAAAACTGGAGCACTAATATCCCATATGGCAAGAAAGAGAAACCCAAGTGCAGTCGGCCATTGCTTCAAGGACCAGCGCACAACCATGTGGATTATCCCACATATCATGCGTCGCAGCAAATGCTATATAGGGAGGCGTTCGTCGTTCGGGAATTTTGAAAGATGATGCTTTCTTCACCCCGTGAGCAGCGAAACAGCACTCTGTAGAAAGCAAAGGAAATTGGAAAAGAAAAACATTTAAAACAGGAAAACATATACGTAGCTTGTGTGGATTCTGGGAGCCCGTGTGATTGTATAGCCTCGTCTGCTCGGCTCTTCAGTTCGCGTGTGTGAGCGCTGAAGCGGGATCTCCGTGAGGTTTCTATGACCTGATGGACGGACGCGGGTCACACCGAGTCTTTTCGTGATGAACGCTGACCCCTGGGTTCTTTGGCTTCTTTGTGTTGTTACCAGACAAGTTGACGACGAACGCAGAACGACGAGGAAGAAATTTGAACGGATGACAACGGACGATGAGATGTCAGGATGGAGAGTGCCAAAAATTCGAAAAATAACTCTCCGGAAACCAGGCTTTGATACCACTGTTGTCAGGATCTTACTCACGCGCATACAGAGATTACGGACACAGAAAACACACAGAAAATAGACGCAACAAGAGACGAGACACAACGCAGTATTGGGTACAATCTCCTCCCACCCACTCTGTTTTCGACAGTCCACAGAGTGCATGTATTTATAGGATTTTTGATTACGTCGAAAAGAGTGGTTACAAGAGGGCGGCTTTGAAAAGCAGGCGTGAAACTAAAAGTTGATAACTTTTACAGAAAGCCATTGCTTTCAATAACAGAAACTACGGTCTACAACGACCCTTATTCTAACCATTACTTTTCTAACAATAGAACCTTCTACGCAGGTTTATTTACAAACTAAATAATAATTATTCGGATTATTGATATCCGCCCCTTCACGCCTTGCACGCTCCTCACGAACCTTCATCTGCTATATCAAAAACATCAAAAAACACATTAATACATTAATAAATTAACATTTTAACAATGCCTTGTTCAATAATATACAACATGCCTCTCAGTTGACAAGCAACTGACCTCAGTTGATAAAATAATTTAACATTCTAACAATTACAATACATTGTTCAACATATTCCATGTTACTGTTACAATCCAACAATGCATTGGCCAACATATTCCATGTTACAATCCAACAATGCATTGGCTATTCCATATTTCAATCCAACAATGCATTGGCTAACATATTTCATGTTACAATCCAACAATGCATTGGCTATTCCATATTTCAATCCAACAATGCATTGGCTAACATATTTCATGTTACAATCCAACAATGCATTGTTCAACATATTCCATAAGGTATAACATGCCCCTCAGTTGACAAGCAACTGACCTCAGGTGATAAAAGAATAAACATGGATGGCCAGTCACATGTTTCATCACTGAATAAAGAAAATAGGCATGTGCCATGTAAAAATACATGCATGGAAATGTTCATGGAGCTGTTTCATTAATGTGTTATTGAGTACCTGTGCGTGTAGTAGTGAGAACATGATCAATGTTTGTCTCAAAAAGTAGATACATAAGCTTGAGCGATAAAATCAGCCATCGAAATGTCGGTTTGGGTGAGGGACATGGGAGTGGGAAGCTTTTTACCAAAAACAATTTCAAAAGGTGCACGGGCAGTAGTGGTGTGTGAAGTATGTGAATAACTCCAAAAAGTATGTGAATAAATCCTCTTGCATTCACACTTGTCCATACTTGAGCTTGTTCAGACCCTCATGGATCTCCACCTGCTAAATCAAAGCATAAAACACATTAAATTCCTCAAGGCATTAAACCTTCATTCCAAATATTCCATAAAGTATAACATGCCCCAAAACTGGAATTTAATGTGAATGTGAATGATAAGCAGGGTTTAAGTCGAAATGCAATCCAAAAGTGATGAGAAAAATGAATATCGTGATGTGATAAAATAAGAGTCGATGTATTAATCATGAATTTATACTTGAATGCATGTGCATACGAATTTTGAAAAAATTTTGGCAGCATAACGGCGTGATTTTGAAAACCGGAAAATTTTCGACAAACAATTTCCATGATATTGATGCCAATAGGCACAATCTATGCACAAAGAGACCAAAAGGGGATTACACACCCTGACATATGTATTTTTTTTTCTCCTCGCTAACCTGCAATAAAATACATACCTGTCCCTGCAATAAGAATTCATGCATCATACAAAACAAACCATGTCTAAACTATGCATATATTCTAGGTACTATGCAAAATTTGCATGTGCTAAGCATAATATGATGCAAAAAGAGAGAATCAATGCATTTAAATTGACAAGAAACTTATCTGGTAGTTCCAAAAACTAATTTGATTGTGTGTACGAGTGTTGAAGATGATCCATACTTTGTCAAAATAGCTTGACAATATGCCTTCAAGAATCGAGGCTTCGAAAAGATGATGATGAATAGGTAAAATCCAAATTCTTTTGATCTTGGAAGAGAAGCTCAAAAGATATATTACAGCCACTCTATAGAAAAAGATCGGAGATAACTTCCCATAGCCGTAAAATCTCAAAAATGAAAGGTAATATGCTCAAGTTAGAGCCAAAAAGGTGCAATCATATTGACTTATTGGGTAAATAAAAGAACCCTTAAGTATAGAAATAAGAAGATAATCGTTGTTCTCTGAAAAGGAGATAGAATTGGAAAATTGGCATGAGAAAGAAACATCTGTAAGAGTGCATAGGCGTGGGCTCGGATTAATCCCATATGGAGGCAAGGGGAAGTTTGAATACCGCAGCAATGCTCCAAAAATAAAGCGTGAAACTCATAGACTCAATCCAAACTTGCAAGAAAATACTGGTCCCTGCAAGAAAAATACATGCGGCATACAAAACAAATCGTGTCTAAATTGTGCAAAAAGAATGCAATGATGCATGTAAATTAACAAGATACTTATCTGAAGTTGCAAAAATAATTTGCACGTGTGTGTAGATGTTGAAGAGGGTCCATACTCCGTTGAAATAGTTTTTCAAGACTCACCCGATAATTGTGCTTCAAAATGAAGATCGGAAAAAGGGTTGTTGAAGGTGAAGATGCAAACTCCAAGTTCTTTTGATGTTGGAATTGGAACCCAAAAGATATGTTGTAACCATTCTATGGAAAGAGATCAGAGAGAACTTTCGAGAGAAAGTGAGATCTCTTAAATTGAAGGTAAGATGCCCAAGTGAGGGCCATATAAATGAAGTTATATAGTGCAAATTTTCGAATTTGTAACTAGGCCTTCAAAAAAAAACTTTAGGGATCTTCGTTCTTCAATAAACTGTAGTCATCATCGTTCTTCAATAAACTCCGTAATTCGCTATGGAATCAGGAACAAAGGCGTGCGTATCTGCAGCAGGCGAGCAAAACTGGAGCACTAATATCCCATATGGCAAGAAAGAGAAACCCAAGTGCAGTCGGCCATTGCTTCAAGGACCAGCGCACAACCATGTGGATTATCCCACATATCATGCGTCGCAGCAAATGCTATATAGGGAGGCGTTCGTCGTTCGGGAATTTTGAAAGATGATGCTTTCTTCACCCCGTGAGCAGCGAAACAGCACTCTGTAGAAAGCAAAGGAAATTGGAAAAGAAAAACATTTAAAACAGGAAAACATATACGTAGCTTGTGTGGATTCTGGGAGCCCGTGTGATTGTATAGCCTCGTCTGCTCGGCTCTTCAGTTCGCGTGTGTGAGCGCTGAAGCGGGATCTCCGTGAGGTTTCTATGACCTGATGGACGGACGCGGGTCACACCGAGTCTTTTCGTGATGAACGCTGACCCCTGGGTTCTTTGGCTTCTTTGTGTTGTTACCAGACAAGTTGACGACGAACGCAGAACGACGAGGAAGAAATTTGAACGGATGACAACGGACAATGAGATGTCAGGATGGAGAGTGCCAAAAATTCGAAAAATAACTCTCCGGAAACCAGGCTTTGATACCACTGTTGTCAGGATCTTACTCACGCGCATACAGAGATTACGGACACAGAAAACACACAGAAAATAGACGCAACAAGAGACGAGACACAACGCAGTATTGGGTACAATCTCCTCCCACCCACTCTGTTTTCGACAGTCCACAGAGTGCATGTATTTATAGGATTTTTGATTACGTCGAAAAGAGTGGTTACAAGAGGGCGGCTTTGAAAAGCAGGCGTGAAACTAAAAGTTGATAACTTTTACAGAAAGCCATTGCTTTCAATAACAGAAACTACGGTCTACAACGACCCTTATTCTAACCATTACTTTTCTAACAATAGAACCTTCTACGCAGGTTTATTTACAAACTAAATAATAATTATTCGGATTATTGATATCCGCCCCTTCACGCCTTGCACGCTCCTCACGAACCTTCATCTGCTATATCAAAAACATCAAAAAACACATTAATACATTAATAAATTAACATTTTAACAATGCCTTGTTCAATAATATACAACATGCCTCTCAGTTGACAAGCAACTGACCTCAGTTGATAAAATAATTTAACATTCTAACAATTACAATACATTGTTCAACATATTCCATGTTACTGTTACAATCCAACAATGCATTGGCCAACATATTCCATGTTACAATCCAACAATGCATTGGCTATTCCATATTTCAATCCAACAATGCATTGGCTAACATATTTCATGTTACAATCCAACAATGCATTGGCTATTCCATATTTCAATCCAACAATGCATTGGCTAACATATTTCATGTTACAATCCAACAATGCATTGTTCAACATATTCCATAAGGTATAACATGCCCCTCAGTTGACAAGCAACTGACCTCAGGTGATAAAAGAATAAACATGGATGGCCAGTCACATGTTTCATCACTGAATAAAGAAAATAGGCATGTGCCATGTAAAAATACATGCATGGAAATGTTCATGGAGCTGTTTCATTAATGTGTTATTGAGTACCTGTGCGTGTAGTAGTGAGAACATGATCAATGTTTGTCTCAAAAAGTAGATACATAAGCTTGAGCGATAAAATCAGCCATCGAAATGTCGGTTTGGGTGAGGGACATGGGAGTGGGAAGCTTTTTACCAAAAACAATTTCAAAAGGTGCACGGGCAGTAGTGGTGTGTGAAGTATGTGAATAACTCCAAAAAGTATGTGAATAAATCCTCTTGCATTCACACTTGTCCATACTTGAGCTTGTTCAGACCCTCATGGATCTCCACCTGCTAAATCAAAGCACAAAACACATTAAAATCCTCAAGGCATTAAACCTTCATTCCAAATATTCCATAAAGTATAATATGCCCCAAAACTGGAATTTAATGTGAATGTGAATGATAAGCAGGGTTTAAGTCGAAATGCAATCCAAAAGTGATGAGAAAAATGAATATCGTGATGTGATAAAATAAGAGTCGATGTATTAATCATGAATTTATACTTGAATGCATGTGCATACGAATTTTGAAAAAATTTCGGCAGCATAACGGCGTGATTTTGAAAACCGGAAAATTTCCGACAAACAATTTCCATGATATTGATGCCAATAGGCACAATCTATGCACAAAGAGACCAAAAGGGGATTACACACCCTGACATATGTATTTTTTTTTCTCCTCGCTAACCTGCAATAAATTACATACCTTTCCCTGCAATAAGAATTCATGCATCATACAAAACAAACCATGTCTAAACTATGCATATATTCTAGGTACTATGCAAAATTTGCATGTGCTAAGCATAATATGATGCAAAAAGAGAGAATCAATGCATTTAAATTGACAAGAAACTTATCTGGTAGTTCCAAAAACTAATTTGATTGTGTGTACGAGTGTTGAAGATGATCCATACTTTGTCAAAATAGCTTGACAATATGCCTTCAAGAATCGAGGCTTCGAAAAGATGATGATGAATAGGTAAAATCCAAATTCTTTTGATCTTGGAAGAGAAGCTCAAAAGATATGTTACAGCCACTCTATAGAAAAAGATAGGAGATAACTTCCCATAGCCGTAAAATCTCAAAAATGAAAGGTAATATGCTCAAGTTAGAGCCAAAAAGGTGCAATCATATTGACTTATTGGGTAAATAAAAGAACCCTTAAGTATAGAAATAAGAAGATAATCGTTGTTCTCTGAAAAGGAGATAGAATTGGAAAATTGGCATGAGAAAGAAACATCTGTAAGAGTGCATAGGCGTGGGCTCGGATTAATCCCATATGGAGGCAAGGGGAAGTTTGAATACCGCAGCAATGCTCCAAAAATAAAGCGTGAAACTCATAGACTCAATCCAAACTTGCAAGAAAATACTGGTCCCTGCAAGAAAAATACATGCGGCATACAAAACAAATCGTGTCTAAATTGTGCAAAAAGAATGCAATGATGCATGTAAATTAACAAGATACTTATCTGAAGTTGCAAAAATAATTTGCACGTGTGTGTAGATGTTGAAGAGGGTCCATACTCCGTTGAAATAGTTTTTCAAGACTCACCCGATAATTGTGCTTCAAAATGAAGATCGGAAAAAGGGTTGTTGAAGGTGAAGATGCAAACTCCAAGTTCTTTTGATGTTGGAATTGGAACCCAAAAGATATGTTGTAACCATTCTATGGAAAGAGATCAGAGAGAACTTTCGAGAGAAAGTGAGATCTCTTAAATTGAAGGTAAGATGCCCAAGTGAGGGCCATATAAATGAAGTTATATAGTGCAAATTTTCGAATTTGTAACTAGGCCTTCAAAAAAAAACTTTAGGGATCTTCGTTCTTCAATAAACTGTAGTCATCATCGTTCTTCAATAAACTCCGTAATTCGCTATGGAATCAGGAACAAAGGCGTGCGTATCTGCAGCAGGCGAGCAAAACTGGAGCACTAATATCCCATATGGCAAGAAAGAGAAACCCAAGTGCAGTCGGCCATTGCTTCAAGGACCAGCGCACAACCATGTGGATTATCCCACATATCATGCGTCGCAGCAAATGCTATATAGGGAGGCGTTCCTCGTTCGGGAATTTTGAAAGATGATGCTTTCTTCACCCCGTGAGCAGCGAAACAGCACTCTGTAGAAAGCAAAGGAAATTGGAAAAGAAAAACATTTAAAACAGGAAAACATATACGTAGCTTGTGTGGATTCTGGGAGCCCGTGTGATTGTATAGCCTCGTCTGCTCGGCTCTTCAGTTCGCGTGTGTGAGCACTGAAGCGGGATCTCCGTGAGGTTTCTATGACCTGATGGACGGACGCGGGTCACACCGAGTCTTTTCGTGATGAACGCTGACCCCTGGGTTCTTTGGCTTCTTTGTGTTGTTACCAGACAAGTTGACGACGAACGCAGAACGACGAGGAAGAAATCTGAACGGATGACAACGGACGATGAGATGTCAGGATGGAGAGTGCCGAAAATTCGAAAAATAACTCTGCCGACACCAGGCTTTGATACCACTGTTGTCAGGATCTTACTCACGCGCATACAGAGATTACGGACACAGAAAACACACAGAGAATAGACGCAACAAGAGACGAGACACAACGCAGTATTGGGTACAATCTCCTCCCACGCACTCTGTTTTCGACAGTCCACAGAGTGCATGTATTTATAGGATTTTTGATTACGTCGAAAAGAGTGGTTACAAGAGGGCGGCTTTGAAAAGGAGGCGTGAAACTAAAAGTTGATAACTTTTACAGAAAGCCATTGCTTTCAATAACAGAAACTACGGTCTACAACGACCCTTATTCTAACCATTACTTTTCTAACAATAGAACCTTCTACGCAGGTTTATTTACAAACTAAATAATAATTATTCGGATTATTGATATCCGCCCCTTCACGCCTTGCACGCTCCTCACGAACCTTCATCTGCTATATCAAAAACATCAAAAAACACATTAATACATTAATAAATTAACATTTTAACAATGCCTTGTTCAATAATATACAACATGCCTCTCAGTTGACAAGCAACTGACCTCAGTTGATAAAATAATTTAACATTCTAACAATTACAATACATTGTTCAACATATTCCATGTTACTGTTACAATCCAACAATGCATTGGCCAACATATTCCATGTTACAATCCAACAATGCATTGGCTATTCCATATTTCAATCCAACAATGCATTGGCTAACATATTTCATGTTACAATCCAACAATGCATTGGCTATTCCATATTTCAATCCAACAATGCATTGGCTAACATATTTCATGTTACAATCCAACAATGCATTGTTCAACATATTCCATAAGCTATAACATGCCCCTCAGTTGACAAGCAACTGACCTCAGGTGATAAAAGAATAAACATGGATGGGCAGTCACATGTTTCATCACTGAATAAAGAAAATAGGCATGTGCCATGTAAAAATACATGCATGGAAATGTTCATGGAGCTGTTTCATTAATGTGTTATTGAGTACCTGTGCGTGTAGTAGTGAGAACATGATCAATGTTTGTCTCAAAAAGTAGATACATAAGCTTGAGCGATAAAATCAGCCATCGAAATGTCAGTTTGGGTGAGGGACATGGGAGTGGGAAGCTTTTTACCAAAAACAATTTCAAAAGGTGCACGGGCAGTAGTGGTGTGTGAAGTATGTGAATAACTCCAAAAAGTATGTGAATAAATCCTCTTGCATTCACACTTGTCCATACTTGACCTTGTTCAGACCCTCATGGATCTCCACCTGCTAAATCAAAGCACAAAACACATTAAAATCCTCAAGGCATTAAACCTTCATTCCAAATATTCCATAAAGTATAACATGCCCCAAAACTGGAATTTAATGTGAATGGGAATGATAAGCAGGGTTTAAGTCGAAATGCAATCCAAAAGTGATGAGAAAAATGAATATCGTGATGTGATAAAATAAGAGTCGATGTATTAATCATGAATTTATACTTGAATGCATGTGCATACGAATTTTGAAAAAATTTCGGCAGCATAACGGCGTGATTTTGAAAACCGGAAAATTTCCGACAAACAATTTCCATGATATTGATGCCAATAGGCACAATCTATGCACAAAGAGACCAAAAGGGGATTACACACCCTGACATATGTATTTTTTTTTCTCCTCGCTAACCTGCAATAAAATACATACCTGTCCCTGCAATAAGAATTCATGCATCATACAAAACAAACCATGTCTAAACTATGCATATATTCTAGGTACTATGCAAAATTTGCATGTGCTAAGCATAATATGATGCAAAAAGAGAGAATCAATGCATTTAAATTGACAAGAAACTTATCTGGTAGTTCCAAAAACTAATTTGATTGTGTGTACGAGTGTTGAAGATGATCCATACTTTGTCAAAATAGATTGACAATATGCCTTCAAGAATCGAGGCTTCGAAAAGATGATGATGAATAGGTAAAATCCAAATTCTTTTGATCTTGGAAGAGAAGCTCAAAAGATATGTTACAGCCACTCTATAGAAAAAGATCGGAGATAACTTCCCATAGCCGTAAAATCTCAAAAATGAAAGGTAATATGCTCAAGTTAGAGCCAAAAAGGTGCAATCATATTGACTTATTGGGTAAATAAAAGAACCCTTAAGTATAGAAATAAGAAGATAATCGTTGTTCTCTGAAAAGGAGATAGAATTGGAAAATTGGCATGAGAAAGAAACATCTGTAAGAGTGCATAGGCGTGGGCTCGGATTAATCCCATATGGAGGCAAGGGGAAGTTTGAATACCGCAGCAATGCTCCAAAAATAAAGCGTGAAACTCATAGACTCAATCCAAACTTGCAAGAAAATACTGGTCCCTGCAAGAAAAATACATGCGGCATACAAAACAAATCGTGTCTAAATTGTGCAAAAAGAATGCAATGATGCATGTAAATTAACAAGATACTTATCTGAAGTTGCAAAAATAATTTGCACGTGTGTGTAGATGTTGAAGAGGGTCCATACTCCGTTGAAATAGTTTTTCAAGACTCACCCGATAATTGTGCTTCAAAATGAAGATCGGAAAAAGGATTGTTGAAGGTGAAGATGCAAACTCCAAGTTCTTTTGATGTTGGAATTGGAACCCAAAAGATATGTTGTAACCATTCTATGGAAAGAGATCAGAGAGAACTTTCGAGAGAAAGTGAGATCTCTTAAATTGAAGGTAAGATGCCCAAGTGAGGGCCATATAAATGAAGTTATATAGTGCAAATTTTCGAATTTGTAACTAGGCCTTCAAAAAAAAACTTTAGGGATCTTCGTTCTTCAATAAACTGTAGTCATCATCGTTCTTCAATAAACTCTGTAATTCGCTATGGAATCAGGAACAAAGGCGTGCGTATCTGCAGCAGGCGAGCAAAACTGGAGCACTAATATCCCATATGGCAAGAAAGAGAAACCCAAGTGCAGTCGGCCATTGCTTCAAGGACTAGCGCACAACCATGTGGATTATCCCACATATCATGCGTCGCAGCAAATGCTATATAGGGAGGCGTTCGTCGTTCGTGAATTTTGAAAGATGATGCTTTCTTCACCCCGTGAGCAGCGAAACAGCACTCTGTAGAAAGCAAAGGAAATTGGAAAAGAAAAGCATTTAAAACAGGAAAACATATACGTAGCTTGTGTGGATTCTGGGAGCCCGTGTGATTGTATAGCCTCGTCTGCTCGGCTCTTCAGTTCGCGTGTGTGAGCGCTGAAGCGGGATCTCCGTGAGGTTTCTATGACCTGATGGACGGACGCGGGTCACACCGAGTCTTTTCGTGATGAACGCTGACCCCTGGGTTCTTTGGCTTCTTTGTGTTGTTACCAGACAAGTTGACGACGAACGCAGAACGACGAGGAAGAAATCTGAACGGATGACAACGGACGATGAGATGTCAGGATGGAGAGTGCCGAAAATTCGAAAAATAACTCTGCGGACACCAGGCTTTGATACCACTGTTGTCAGGATCTTACTCACGCGCATACAGAGATTACGGACACAGAAAACACACAGAGAATAGACGCAACAAGAGACGAGACACAACGTAGTATTGGGTACAATCTCCTCCCACGCACTCTGTTTTCGACAGTCCACAGAGTGCATGTATTTATAGGATTTTTGATTACGTGGAAAAGAGTGGTTACAAGAGGGCGGCTTTGAAAAGCAGGCGTGAAACTAAAAGTTGATAACTTTTACAGAAAGCCATTGCTTTCAATAACAGAAACTACGGTCTACAACGACCCTTATTCTAACCATTACTTTTCTAACAATAGAACCTTCTATGCAGGTTTATTTACAAACTAAATAATAATTATTCGGATTATTGATATCCGCCCCTTCACGCCTTGCACGCTCCTCACGAACCTTCATCTGCTATATCAAAAACATCAAAAAACACATTAATACATTAATAAATTAACATTTTAACAATGCCTTGTTCAATAATATACAACATGCCTCTGAGTTGACAAGCAACTGACCTCAGTTGATAAAATAATTTAACATTCTAACAATTACAATACATTGTTCAACATATTCCATGTTACTGTTACAATCCAACAATGCATTGGCCAACATATTCCATGTTACAATCCAACAATGCATTGGCTATTCCATATTTCAATCCAACAATGCATTGGCTAACATATTTCATGTTACAATCCAACAATGCATTGGCTATTCCATATTTCAATCCAACAATGCATTGGCTAACATATTTCATGTTACAACCCAACAATGCATTGTTCAACATATTCCATAAGGTATAACATGCCCCTCAGTTGACAAGCAACTGACGTCAGGTGATAAAAGAATAAACATGGATGGCCAGTCACATGTTTCATCACTGAATAAAGAAAATAGGCATGTGCCATGTAAAAATACATGCATGGAAATGTTCATGGAGCTGTTTCATTAATGTGTTATTGAGTACCTGTGCGTGTAGTAGTGAGAACATGATCAATGTTTGTCTCAAAAAGTAGATACATAAGCTTGAGCGATAAAATCAGCCATCGAAATGTCGGTTTGGGTGAGGGACATGGGAGTGGGAAGCTTTTTACCAAAAACAATTTCAAAAGGTGCACGAGCAGTAGTGGTGTGTGAAGTATGTGAATAACTCCAAAAAGTATGTGAATAAATCCTCTTGCATTCACACTTGTCCATACTTGAGCTTGTTCAGACCCTCATGGATCTCCACCTACTAAATCAAAGCACAAAACACATTAAAATCCTCAAGGCATTAAACCTTCATTCCAAATATTCCATAAAGTATAACATGCCCCAAAACTGGAATTTAATTTGAATGTGAATGATAAGCAGGGTTTAAGTCGAAATGCAATCCAAAAGTGATGAGAAAAATGAATATCGTGATGTGATAAAATAAGAGTCGATGTATTAATCATGAATTTATACTTGAATGCATGTGCATACGAATTTTGAAAAAATTTCGGCAGCATAACGGCGTGATTTTGAAAACCGGAAAATTTCCGACAAACAATTTCCATGATATTGATGCCAATAGGCACAATCTATGCACAAAGAGACCAAAAGGGGATTACACACCCTGACATATGTATTTTTTTTTCTCCTCGCTAACCTGCAATAAAATACATACCTGTCCCTGCAATAAGAATTCATGCATCATACAAAACAAACCATGTCTAAACTATGCATATATTCTAGGTACTATGCAAAATTTGCATGTGCTAAGCATAATATGATGCAAAAAGAGAGAATCAATGCATTTAAATTGACAAGAAACTTATCTGGTAGTTCCAAAAACTAATTTGATTGTGTGTACGAGTGTTGAAGATGATCCATACTTTGTCAAAATAGCTTGACAATATGCCTTCAAGAATCGAGGCTTCGAAAAGATGATGATGAATAGGTAAAATCCAAATTCTTTTGATCTTGGAAGAGAAGCTCAAAAGATATGTTACAGCCACTCTATAGAAAAAGATCGGAGATAACTTCCCATAGCCGTAAAATCTCAAAAATGAAAGGTAATATGCTCAAGTTAGAGCCAAAAAGGTGCAATCATATTGACTTATTGGGTAAATAAAAGAACCCTTAAGTATAGAAATAAGAAGATAATCGTTGTTCTCTGAAAAGGAGATAGAATTGGAAAATTGGCATGAGAAAGAAACATCTGTAAGAGTGCATAGGCGTGGGCTCGGATTAATCCCATATGGAGGCAAGGGGAAGTTTGAATACCGCAGCAATGCTCCAAAAATAAAGCGTGAAACTCATAGACTCAATCCAAACTTGCAAGAAAATACTGGTCCCTGCAAGAAAAATACATGCGGCATACAAAACAAATCGTGTCTAAATTGTGCAAAAAGAATGCAATGATGCATGTAAATTAACAAGATACTTATCTGAAGTTGCAAAAATAATTTGCACGTGTGTGTACATGTTTCAAATCATAGGAAACAATGACATCCTACTTGTAAGTGTTCATAAGCCCACCCAGGTAGGGACCGTGGTAGTGTCATGTAATCGCTCTCTTTTATTTATGGGACGACTTTTCTTCAATGGAATGAGCATCATTGTCAATCTGTGTCCTTGATTTCTTTGGCTATCGATCTCTACTTTGTGGTCTTTTATTAAGGTTGTAGTATATTGGACATAGTGGTTGCATCAAATCGTGGAGATTAGAGCACGCACAACATGGGAAAATAAGTTGCAGATTAATGCTACAAATTTGAATCACTGCGGCTAGAAATACGTTGCACTCCCCAAATGGTCGCAAGGCAACGGAGGTCCTTATTATGTGTATGGTTTCCTATGTCAGAACACTGGTACATATCCTCTGGGCACTTTCGAGGTTACCTATGTTACTATCGTATGAATTTCTTTTCGGCAATCACTGAGGCGACATGCCTAGCCACAAATCTTCGCTGCTTACGGACATAGAAGAGGAGCAACATCTTGTGTAATAATAAGAGAGAAGAATTTTGACACACAAAAAGAGAGGATTTTCTTCGCTCTTGGCACTCAAGGTGTGGCCGCACATGCATTCACGAATTCTGGCAGCTCTGTTTTTGTCACAGTTAACAATGCTCGGCTACTTCGGTGTGAAAATATTTGTGTATGTTTTGGAAATATTTGTGTAAAACGGATGAGGAAAGTAGAGACGCTTGGACTCCAGGATCTTTCAATTATGCTACCTGCATACCTGCTGATATGCTGATATTGACAACCACGAGTTGTTACGCGGTCATAGCTCCTGTAATCTTGACTTTCACTATCGTTTACTTTGGCCTTGGCTGGTTACCGATGAGAAATCAGGCATTGAAGGTCATGGTTCCTAGCTGAGGAAGTGAAGGGGTGTAAAAGTGTGGTTGTGTGTGCATGCAAGTGTAAGAGAGAGAGAGATAGGCTAAGAGCAAGAGTAAGAAGGAAGAGGGGAATCAGGGATTAAGTAGTACGGAAGTATGTGAGCAAGAAGACACTTGGGCGTACATTCACATACAATCTAGTGATTTGAGGGAAAGCAAGTGAACTGATCTTGGGGAATTAGAGCAAAATAAAGTCTTGTATAATCACTTTTTCCTTGGGCATTAGAACTGTTCATTTTTGTGCGTTTGCCGGGAACATATGAGCTAGTGCATAGACATAGGAAGAATCCATTGTGCGATAATTGTGGGCTCTGGGTAATCCAAGTAGACCGATTCCGAGGGATTTAAACCGAATAAAGTCTCGTACTTAGGAGCCTAACATTTTGGTGCGTTTGCCGGGAATCCCAAGGTGGATAGATTTAAGGATAGTTCTGAAACAAAGTGACATAGTGTAAGAAAATTAGGCGAAATATCGTTGAGCGTATGCAAATTCCCTTGGACTAAGAAGCCTATCATTTTGGTGCGTTTGCCGGGAATAGCTTGGTACGTCTCTATAAGAGAGTGCCATAGGTTCGCCTAGCGCCACATATTGGCCGAGCTTGCGGACCCCAGATCTAGTACATGAGCGAGGGGAGCTCATCGTCAGGAGCAACACAAACTCAAAGAGAGGAACGCGCTCAGAGAAGAGCCCTTGAAAGAGAAAGGAGAAGGTGGGAACCGCCAGGTGAGTGGACCTCGATTGGTTCGAAGAAATCGGCCAAGAACGTGTACTCCCGCAGGAGAGTCGCGAATCAAGTGCGGAATTTTGAAGGAGGGATCCTGAGGCCGCGTGCATTAAATTTCTGGGATCGAAGTGATATTGACATCACACCTCTGTTCGAAATGGCTCAGCGGATTTCGGTTCACTTGGGGGACTTCACCAAGTTTTCAGGTGCTTGGGACGAAGATCCAGATAGTTTTATCCAACTATTTGAGGTTACTTGTGAGGCCAATGAGGTAGTTGACCAGGGTCAAAGGTTGAGGATTTTTCCAGCTATTCTCCGAGATGAGGCAGCCAATTGGTATGGGAATTTGACACCACAAGAGCGTGGAACGTATCAGATGCTCAAGGAAGCCTTCTTGGCAAAGTTTCGACGACAAGGCACTTGAAGAAGGTCAACACAGCCACTATCAGAGATAGTTATCCGCTTCCTATCACTGAGCATCTATTAGAAAGGGTAGCAGGCAAGGAAGTGTACAACTTCCTAGATGGGTTTTCGGGCTACAATCAAGTAGCCATTGCTCCAGAGGATAAGCATAAGACGGCTTTTGCCACAGAGTGGGGCATATTTGCCTTTCGGGTAATGCCATTCGGGCTTACCAATGCACTTGCTACCTTTCAAAGATTGATGTGTCACGTGTTTAAAGAGTTCTTGAGGAAGAATTTGGAAGTCTATGTGGATGATCTATGCGCTCATTCCAACATTAGACAGACACATATACCTGAACTCAGGCAAATCTTTGACAAATGTAGAGAATATCAAGTCTGCTTGAACCCAGAAAAGTGTGTTTTCATGGTCAGGCAAGGCAAGATCCTAGGACACATAGTGTCAAAGAACGGCATCTCCACTGACGAAGAGAAAGTGAGAGCCATTGCAGAACTACCTAGGCCAAGGAATGTCAAGGAGGTACAGGCCTTCATGGGGCATTGTGGTTACTACCGCCGGTTCATTCACATGTATGCTGTCATTGCAAAGCCCATTTATGGACTTCTGACTAACTTTGAGTGGACTGATGAATGTGAGAATTCCTTCAATGAGCTTAAACAAAGATTATGTTCAGCACCAATCTTGACCACACCAGATTGGAACAAGCCATTCCATGTTCATGTGGATGCCTCCAATTACGCTATTGGATGTGTGCTAGCACAACCTACGGGTGAAGGTAATATGGATCTTCCAATTGCCTATGCCAGTAGACAACTGAATGCAGCTGAATGAAATTATACCACCACTGAACGGGAGGGGTTAGGCATGGTATATGCAGTTAAAAAGTTTAGACACTATTTTCTTGCAAATAAGTTTAAATTTTTTACTGATCATCAAGCACTATTGTACCTGGTAAACAAGCCATGTAATACAGGCAGATTAGTAAGATGGTTTCTCTTACTAATGGAATATGACTTTGAGGTAGTAGTGAGGAAAGGCAGGACTCATTTGAGGGCAGACCATCTCTCTAGACTCACATCTAGAGAGGCCCCACAAGGAGTGTCAGATGACCTACCTGATGCTTACTTGTTTAATTTGGAAGTTGTACCGCAGTGGGCTAAGCCATTAGTGCCAGTATTGACATACGGTCCTAATCACTCAGTAATAAACACACAAGAGAGGGAGATAGTAAAAGCTCAAAAGTATCATATCTTGGCACGAAGTATGTACAAGTATACCGATCAAGGGGTATTGGCTTGTTGTGTGGAAGAGGATGAGCACGCTAAGTGGTTGCAATTAGCACATGTAGGTGCATTAGATCAACATCGAGGATATCGACCCTCGCATAAACATCTCCTACGAAGAATGGAACACCTTGCAAAGCAGATGCCTCGCTTGGGACCGTCACAAAACTCGCCTTCTCATGGGACATGATGCTCCGAACGCGCGTGGTCTCAAATGGCACAATGGAAATAGCCTACTCAAAATCCCGAACATCAAAGAAACAAATGACCTCGAGATCAGCCTCAACAAGAAGTGGTGCCTGTCTTGGACGCGGCTTCGGTGGGACATGAAATTCATGGGTATCTGGCACCCACTTATAGAGATTAAGAAGTCTGTCCTCTTATGGCAAATTCTTCATCGCGGAATTTGGACTAACCATAAGGCAAGCAAAATTCGCGGGATCCCTCCGTGGTGCAAACGCTGCCACCGTGCAATCGAAGATGTTCCACACATCTTCCTTACTTGCCCCAACTCCTCCAGAATCTGGCAGATGGTTGGACTGAAAATCAGAGTTCAGAAACAGCTTAGTTGGAAACAAGTCCTCTTGGGAGAAGCGATTGGATGCTCTGCGGCTCTCTGGAACGCAATCAGAGGGGAAGTCCTGTGGAAAATCTGGCGAGAGCGGTGTGCTCTCAACTTCGGAGACCCCCCCAGGGAGTGGTCGATTGAAAAATCTCTATTCCTCCTTGGCAAAAGGATCGCCAACAGTAAGAAATCCCCCCCCTTCAGACACCATCAAGTCCTCATTTTGATCAACAACAAGCTCAAACCCAAGTGGGTCCCGCATGAGGGCGACGAGAGGGTGATCAACCTTCTTTGTAATGCAACCTAGGAATCATCCATGCTTCCCCTGCTTTGTGGGATTTGGGGGGTCCCGTGGGCACTAGACCCCTCTTCTTGTACCTTTGTTTCTTAATTTAATTCAAGTCCGGGAGAGTAGGCTATTGCCGAACTTCCTTTATATAAAAAAAAAAAACACTACTCAAAACAACGAACCCTACAGACCCTGAGGAGACTAGGAGTGCATTGGCCAACCATGGAAGTTGATGTCCATAGAATGTGCAAAGAATGCCCAGTCTGCTGCACTAAACCACCAGTGGAACATGCCACTCTTTATCGAGTGTCTTTAGTGCCAGATTGGAGTGAACCATTAGTAGCCTTCTTGAGGATAAAAACATTCCCTCAAGATATGACTTTGGCTAGACAAAGAAGTTTGGAACAAGAAGCCTTGGATTACACAATCATTGGTGATAATTTATACAAATGTGGTAAAGATGGTTACCTAAGACTGTGTGTTCATGAGAGCGAATACCTCAAGATAGTAGAGACTGCTCACCAAGGTGTAGTAGGAGGACACTTCGGTCCAGATAGGGTGATCAAGGCAATTCTATTTGTAGGATTTTGGTGGCCCACCCTTCACATGGATGCACATACCTATGTGAAGAGGTGTGAGGTTTTTCAGCGAACCCAGTATCCCATATGCAAGGATGAGATGCCTTTGAAGCCTATGATGGGTGGATGGGCATTCTCTAAGTGGGGAATAGACTTTGTTGGTCCTATTAATCCCCCAGCTAAGGGTTCACATGCTGAGTACATCATTGTGGCCACAAACTATCTAACCAAGTGGGTAGAAGTGAAAGCCACTACAAAGAATGATGCTCAAACAACAGCAAAGTTCTTATTTGAAAATGTGTTCACTAGATACGGATTGCCAATAGAATTAGTAAGTGATAGAGGCACACACTTCCTGAATGAAGTCATAGAAAACCTTCTCCAAGAATTCTTGGTAGTACATAAGAAGTCTGCCCCTTATCACCCACAAGCTAATGGCTAGGCCGAGAGCACAAATAAGATCTTATGCAATGTGCTGACTAAATTGGTGAATAACAAACGCTCTGATTGGGACAAACAGCTACACCACGCTGTTTGGGCATATCGAGTTGCCTATAAAACGGTACTCCAAGCCACGCTCTTTCAGATGGTATTTGGCCAGAATGCAGTGCTACCATTGGATTTTTTGATACCTACCTTGAAAGTAGCACAAGAGCATGACTGGACCGGCCATGAACTATCCTCTAGAATCTTTGATCTTGAACGTTTAGGTGAGACATGATTGAGAGCTACAGTAGGGATCTATGCAGCCAAGAAGAGGCAAAAGGCGTATTTTGATACACATGTGAAGGATAAAGGCTTGAAAGCAGGAGACCTAGTCCTAGTCTACACATTGAAGCAACATGCATGAAAATTAGAGAAAAGAGGCTATGGACCAATGGTTATCAATAGGATCTCCACAAGTGGAGCAGTTTTCCAATTTCTTGTGTTGCTGATGAGGCACTTATGCATATGCAGACAACCAAAAACATGCAGATGAGCAACAGATGGCTTGCAACCATGCCAAGCCTCATATGGAGTGATAGACTACAATGCTTTACTGGGACACCTATTGATTACATATGTTGCACACATAACAACCTCAAGCTAGAAACTATGTGGTAAAGCTTGACTCGACCACACACCTCGCCATCTCCATAAGTGACCTATTCTTTTGTTTAGAAACTCCATTCTGTTGCGGTGTATATGACACTATAGATTGATGTTTTATCCCATGTTCAACCACAAATGCATTAAAATCAGAAGCCATATATTTCCCACCCTGATCAGAATGGAGGGTGCCCATTTTACATGCTGACATTTTTCAGCCAAAGCCAAAATATGTTTGGAGCACATGAACACTTCGGAATTTTCTTTCAATGGATATACCCATGCATGCCTAGAAAAATCATCAATGAAATTCAGGAAGTAAAGATAGTTTCCAAAAGAGGGTGTCTGCATAAGACCATAGACATCACTGTGAACAAGTTGCAATTTCTAAGTAGCTCAAACTAAACCATCTTTTGGGAATGAGGAATGTTGAATTTTGCCCAAAATACAACCTTCACATACATGTTTACCAGGTGCCTCAAGTTTGGGTAGAGAAGACACCATTTCAGATTTTTGGAGGCATATTAAACTAGCAAAATTGAGATTATCGATGCATGCATGCCAAAGCTTTGCATATGACAAAGCTTGAGAATCATGTACTAAAATTAGGAATTGCATTAGATGGGGTTAAACCATTTTTTATGAAATTAGGTAAACTATCAACATGGCCATTGGTAATCATCAACTACAATTTCCCACCATACCTTAGCATTAAAAAGGAATATATAATGCTTTCACTTTTAATCCGAAAAAAAGACAAGTCAAAGACATGAATGTATATCTTGTTCCTCTCATTGACAATGTCCAAAAGTTATGGAGGGGTATTAATGTCATTGATGTATCAAAAAGCATTAATCAAAGACACATTATGGTTAGTGGAATTGTGGTTTGGACTATGCACGATTTTCCAAGATATGGTGTCTGTTCAAGTCATGATGTAATTTTTTTATTTAATATATACACGTTTGTATGTGAGTAAATATAAGGTTTTCATGCATACAAGAATATCTACTAATGTATATCAAGCTTGTCCTTATTGTGATGATTGGTTGATATCAGTTTATAGTATGTTCGTTTTTCTTCTTCTTTACGTTTCTATGCAGTGTTGAGTCGATTTAGCATCTCCTCTACTAGGGATTCTTGATATAATTTGACTTTACACCCACTTATGTAACTAGGTAGGATGTTGCTTTCTAGAGTGGCTAATTGGACTACTCCACTCATTGATATTCTATTAATAATCATGGGTCCATAGCCTTGCTTCTCTAACTTTCTTGCATGTTTCTTCAAGCTGTACACTAAGACTAAATCTCCCACTTTCAAGCCCTTATCTTTCATGTGGGCATCAAAGTAAGCCTTTTTTTCTTGGCTGCATATATACCTATAGCTGCTCTTAGTCTTGTTTCATTTAGTCGTTCAAGATAAAAAATCCTTGAAGAAAGTTCATGACCTGTCCACTAATGCTCTTGTGCTACTTTGAGTGTGGGTATCAAGAAGTCTAATGGTAGCACTGCATTTTGACCAAATATCATCTAATAAGGTGTGGCTTGGAGTACCGTTTTATAGGCAACTTGATATGCCCAAATGTTGTAGAGCAAAGGAGAGCAGAGATGTAGAGAAAAGAAGGGCCCCAAAATTTTCCAATTTGGACACTTTAGTTTTTGTACCATTAGTCATTTTGTAATATATTTTCCGATGTAAATGCACTAGAGGAGTCCTCTAGATGCATACCCATAGAGATTTGTATCATTAGCTTTGTAAATTAGTAGGGAATTAGTCTTTTAGTAATAAAGTACCGATCTCGTGTGTGAAAGGACCAATTCCAGGGCACAAGTATATAAGTCATTTTGTGACTCTTTGTAAAGACTTTTGGGCATTGTGAGAATCAAGAGCATAGAATTTCAAAATTGTGTCTTCTCCTCTCTATATCTTCTTCCTTATGAGTTTGTGTGCATGTGTGATGCTTGAAAAGAGTGTTTTGAAGTTTTGTCTATCCATGGTAGTGCTTGTGTGATGTTGATAAGGTGTGTGCTAAGTGTAGGAAGTGATGGAGCATAGGAAGGTCACTCCCATGGCTCAGTATTTTGCTCATAATTTGAAGAAGGAGCGTCATAATTAGTGAAAAGACTGCCATTGGATGCATCTTCTCGAGAGCTTTGAAACGAACCCGCTATTCACTATATCCAAAGCTCAAAGCTAGAGAAAAGCTCAATTTACTGTTGGCTATTGCTCTAAGTGTCATGACACCATAACTGACCATGGAAGCTTGAATGTGATGGATTATACTTGTTTACACCTTGTTAGATCTCATTTGTATTGACCATCATTTGAATGCATGTCTTCATACACTCGGCTAGGTTTTGATACTCCTTGGATTGACAATTAAAGCGTGAATCCCCACTATATGCACTTGTAGGGGATTTAGGTATAGTCTCTTTCTCCTCAAGTCCCTAAGTCGATACTTAGGTACACATGTTTTTTGGCGCCATTTTCGGGGAGTGTCGGATCAAACCGAGGCATTTGTGTGATGGTGAAAGCTCTTAGCATTGAAGTGAGTAGAGGAGTTGTGAATTTCTCTTCTTTGGTAAGTCACTTTCATCCGCACTTACTACTTCTCACCTTTGGAGTGTGTGTAGTGACTTCTTAGCTTAGTTTAGGAAAGTGAGTTAGAGAGAGAAGTTAGAGTAGGTAGGAGGAAGTAAGTGAGTTAGGTTAGGAAGATAGGGTTAATTTTCAAGTTCTTTCCCTTCAGCCTTTTCAGTTTAGGTACTTTTCAAAAGTATAAAAAACAAAAAAAAAAGTCATTTCAAACCACTTGTTTGAACACAAGTGTCATGAGCGTGTGAAGTGCACATGTTGCGAGAGTAAGATCGTGGTGTGTGGAGCTAAACAGCACGAGAAATTGTTGAAAGGTGCTTGAGGGCAACATAGGAGGTGAGCCTACCAAGTCTTTGCTCTAAAAAACTTCAAGTTCAATCAAGGTAGAGAGGAAAATGACCTACGACAGGTGTGGTGAGGAAGATATTGAGAGTTGGGATAAGAACTTTTGTGATTCGGACACTTAGAGAAAGGGAAATAGGTACTAAGATCACATTCATAAACCTGGTTTTTTGAAATAATTGCTTATGTGTGAGAAAAATCCAAATGTCGTGACCGATTGAGTTCAAGTGTCACGATACTTGAATTCCCATGTGTCATGATATTTGATAGAGATCGTGTCACGATACTCACGAGGTTTCATGTGGCATTGGACCTAAAGTGTCATGATACTCACTAGGTGTCATGTGTTGCTGGACCTCAAGTATCACGATACTCACCAGGTGTCGTGTGTCGCTGATTGAGCAAGTGTCATGGACATCAAGTGTCACGACATCTCACCAAGTTTCATGTGTCATTGACATCAAGTGTCCTGACATCTCACCAAGTGTCGTGTGTCATTGACATCAAGTGTCACGACATCTCACCAAGTGTCGTGTGTCATTGACATCAAGTGTCGCGACATCTCACCAAGTGTCGTGTGTCATTGACATCATATGTCACGACATCTCACCAAGTATCATGTGTCGTTGCCATCAAGTGTCACGACACTTCACCAGTGTCGAGTGTCATTGATTGACCAAGTGTCATGTGTCGTGCCAGAGACCTTATGTGATACCACATCCAGGAGATTCCAAATTGACGACAAAATACATATAAATCTACAGATTTTAAGGAGAGCACTGGGAGTCAAGGGCTGTCCAAACTCAGTTAGAGCTCTTCGTGAATGAGCTTGAGATCAGGAAGAATCCTAGGAGTCGAAGAAGTGTAGTCTCATCTATAGGAAGTGTAGCTAAGCTGAGTATTCATTCCCATTATTCCAAAACCTCAAGTGATTCTGAAGAGGAAACCGTTATGGCCTCAGAAGACATGCATAGTTCTGTACCAATAGCGGGCCTAATGTCTATCATTGAGGGAGAGTACCGAACCTCTTTAGAATATGTGATACTGTGCTATTTGTAATACGACGAGTCATTCTACTGAAATGTGTCCATATAATGCCAAAGTACAGACCAGACTGATCGTAAATGCCACAATACAGGACCAGGGACAACAGGCTACCCACTATGTGCCACCGCATTTGAGAAATACTTCTTGCCAAAGTTACAAAACCTACAGGGGACCGCGAGCAAATAATTTTGGACAGACCCGGTGGAACTCGGGCCAACCGGGTGAAGGTATATCTCTTCCACCACCAAGATTCCATTTCTGTGGCAAGATTGGACATATCCACACATATTGCAAAGAGGCGTCCAAGTATGATAAATGAAGAAAAGAAAGACAGCATCCAATGGCAAATATGGTATATATTTTGAGAGTAGATACACAAGCGGCAGCAATTCAAACATGGTCCAACAAGAAGTTACAACCGGCTGCTGAGATTTTTGAGCCTCGCATTCGAGAACAACAGAGAATTTTTACCAAAGCCAGTACGTGGGCCAGTCAAGAACCAACTATCTTCCTCGATCTAGTACCTATGGTCCAGAAGACAGTACCAAATCTACCACCGTAAGATCCGACTCCGGTGAAAGTGTCACCAGAGGGTCCACCGAATTCGGTATCGGGTACGCCGAATCTTAACCCTGTGTGGAATATTTTATCGCATGCATCTATTACAATGCCGTTGGGGCAACTATTAGCCTTGTTTTTGGGCGTATGACAACAATTCCAACAACAAATTAGTCCAGGATCTTTGTGTACACGTGCTACGGTAACTATCAATCCAGAAATTGATTCTACGGTGGACCACGTTGTTCCTTTAATTATGGTATGGTATAAAAACCACAAAATTACTCAACTATTAATTGACGGAGGCTTTGGTGTGAATATTGAAGGGCTTTGGTGTGCAGAGCAAGAGGAGGAAGGAGGAGATGGAGGGAGAGAGAAGAGAGGAAAGACGTGCGGATATGCGTGGGAGCCTCGAAACCCACATAATGATCTCTCTTTAGGCAATGCTCTATATATGATGTATATATGTGAATATGGGGGTAAGGTCACATGACCCTTACATCCCCAACAATCTCCCACTTAAGGGTCAATGTGACCATAAGTGGTAACACATACAAAGAATGATGTAGGACTATACACTAATGTACAGGAAGAGTTCGGATCTCTACCCATACCAATCAGCCTACACCAACTGCCTCGAACAAGGTGTATCCATGCACCTCAAACTGCTCTAGACTCGTATCGATAAGAGTCAAGCTCACATATGACTGATGCAAGAACTCATGAAGTTCATGCAAAGCTCCCACTCGCTCTATGCATGTGTCAATCATCGAACGACTGACAACTCCAAGTGCAAATGCTCCAATAGCAACTGCAATGTCTGGTCTCGAGCATAACAGCTCGTACATCAGACTCCCGAATGCTGACGAAACCTGTGCTATCTTGGCTAACCTAAGTATGTCAGCCATGCCTGTATCTGAGGCATCCAAAGCACCATCGTCAAGACCAACATGTCCTGACATATCTGTGTCAACATCTGGCATGAGCGAATCCAAGAATGACTGCATAATAGCTGACTCCTCAGCATCTAAATCAGTCATCCTATCAACCAAGGATGTGTCTAGGTGTGCATCTTGAGAGCTAATATGCTCTACCATACACTGTGTATTATGAGAGCAATCCTGCTCTACCACACCAAGTGTATGATCATGCTCCACATGAGCTAACTGCACAACATCAACACCAAGGTCAAACTGATGATCACACTCTAATTGAGTATCATCATAATGCTCTATATGAGCATCTAGATCATGCTCTAAAGCATCCAACTGATCATCCAAAGTGTGCTCCACAAGAGCATCCATATGATCAAAACAAACATGCTCAACATAAGCATCATAAGCATCTATATCATGCTCTACATGTGCATCCATCTGAGCATCTGAATCATGCCATACATGTGCATCAAGAATGTCCATAGACCTATATGTAGGTAGATAAAATGAGACATGACGAGTCTCACATCGCACATAAGGCTGAACTCCCACTGAGACGAGACTGTCTCGCACATGAAGTACCTGTAGTGGATACCTGTGCCCAACCCTGGCACCTCTGACAAGCATAAGCTGTCCCAACCGCAACTGAAAATGATGCTCACCAAGGAATGCATAACATCTGCTCTCCTGTAACTGGCTAACTGAAATCAAGCTCATAGGGAATGAAGGCACATAGCGTACATGTCTGAGTATAAGTGATGCTTCACTAGGTAGCATAAGGCATACATCTCCTGCACCCTCAATGTCATATGTCGTACCATCAGGCACGTGCACACATCCACGACTCTCACTTGAGAATCGACAAAACCACTCACGATATGGAGTAACATGAAAAGTGGCTAATGCATCAAGCAACCAAGCCATATGTGTGCTATCCAATGAACAAGAGGAATCATGAGATGAACTATAGGAGAAAGTGATATCACCATCACTTGCATAATCAACTTCCATAGACTACCACTACCTGATCTACATCACGTGCATGTCTTTGATGTCGTCGTCGCATCCGCCTAAAGCAACGTTGTCGAATATGGCCCTCACGACCACAATGCCAACATCGAAGTCGTCGATGTGATCTATGTCTCACATGAGTCAATGGACTCGCATACATATCATGTAGTCTCTGCCATAATGCACTACTCGTCTCCTCATACATAACAAACTCATATATAGAATCCACAAGCTATAATCGGATAGTGGAGCTGGCCAATGCATCCATATCCATCCATACATGGTCGGGCATGTCACGAGGCCTCTGTGCATCTCTATGCACATACATGTGTAACCCTGCACGAACCAATATATGCCATATCTGAGCTTTCCATCTCGGAAAGTGAGTGCCATCAAATCGAGAAAACACCATGCTGGCAATCCAAGACTAGCAATGTAACAAGAGACTAAAAACGATACTCTATCCTCAACAGGATCACGCCTGCATATCCATATGCATAACTCAAATCACATATGTCTCACTAGAGAAGAAAACCATGTGAACCACCTGTCACATAACCATGCATCTAGCATGCACATAAAAACACGAGCATAAGCCTGCTCACCAAGTCTCCAAAGTGATCAAGTAGATGTGAAAGAATCCTAGGAAAATTTTGACAGAGTATCCCCTGTAAACTGAGCAATCAAACAAGATAACCAATAATGAAAGAACAATAAGAAATTTGTCACCACCTATCACTGATCAAATCAAGAAGATAATGGCAACTACATGTGCCAAAAAACTAATGGCAATACACGCCAATACAATGGTGATGCACCTCCCACTCAAGAATGAATCCTGCAAGATGGTCCAACCTATCACAAGTAACCTGTGACCAAGTACAAATGAATTGAGATAATCAATGATCCAAAGCTATCACACAAGCTTCAAGATCCACTAGAGCTCCTTTCTAGCATAAAAGCTGTCAAAATTTCGGCAGCATCTCCTCTATAAAATGGACTCTAGAACCAAAATAACCATGCGGGAATCACCATCCACATATGCCAAGAATCACACTGGCAAATATATATCAATCAATGACCAAATGCTAATAATGGTGACAAACAAATGTGTAACTGAGGCTCCAATCTGGATCATGTACCTGCAAAGAAAACAAAGATACAAGTACCAACTAAGATCCAATATCAACTCTCACAAAAGTATGTGCAACCGGAAATTAAATCCATAACCAAATGGCATAAGCAAGATATAAACCACAATGCCACTATACATCCATGATCGAACTCATGATGACATAAACCTCAAAAAAGAGTATCCCACAATGTCATCTTACATGTCAAACAAGTGACAAGATCATGCTCTACTCTCATATGGAGGAGCTACCACAGTGATCATACATGTACAATGCCTTGAAGCTCTGAAAATAAGAGCTTGCACACCAAAAATTCTCTCTCGAAGAAGTTCCAAAGCCAATTCAACCTTCAAGAGTAATTAGGGTTCGTTTGACAAAAATCTGCTGCTCTGTGTTTTGCTGTTTCAGTGGTGATAACCTCTGAATATGAACTTTTGGTCTTCATCAAACTTCAAGATCTAAATCTTGGCTACGTAACGAGATAAAGAACACCTCAATCGGAGGTGCATAGCTCAAGATATGCTCAAAACAAGCACCTGCTATCAATTTTACTTTCACTTGCAACAATACTGCTCTGTATTCTGCAATTTCGGTGACCTTGCACTGGGAATATGAATCTGAGTTCTTCTGCAAAGTTGTAGCTATCTTTCCAAGCTACGAGCAGCAGGTTGAATCATTGCATTCCAAGCTGTAGAACTCAAGTTATGACTCAAAAACCGACATGCTGTCCTACTCAATGTAGATTCACTTTCTGCAATACTCTGCATTTTTTGAATTTTCGGCACTTCAGAAGTCCGAACCAGGTTCTGCGCTCTTCTGTGAAGTTGTAGCTTTTTGTGTTAGCTACGCAGAGAACTTTGAAACGCATCAATCCGAGCTTTCTAGCTCGAGTTATGACCAAAATAGTGAACAGCTATCAAGAGATGCCGACGTGCACTTCTACTTCTTCTCACCTAAGCTTCCATTGAAGCTTCTTGCACACAAGCCTTCAGCATGCTCTGATACCAATGAAGGGCTTTGGTGTGCAGAGCAAGAGGAGGAAGGAGGAGATGGAGGGAGAGAGAAGAGAGGAAAGACGTGCGGATATGCGTGGGAGCCTCGAAACCCACATAATGATCTCTCTTTAGGCAATGCTCTATATATGATGTATATATATGAATATGGGGGTAAGGTCACATGACCCTTACATCCCCAACAAATATTGCTACAATTGCACTTTGTAAACGGTTAGGGTGGACTCAAATGGAACATGTTCAATTTTTTGTGAGAATGGAAGATCAATCTAGGGTCCATCCAGTGGGTTTCATGCATTATATACCCATTACTCTTTAGGGAGCGGTGTTCAAAATGATTTTTGTTGTTCTAGAATTGCCTGACTCAAGTCTGGATTACAACTTACTATTCAGGAGGCCATGGCTAAAAGAAGCAAAAGTGTTGTAGGATTGGTTTGCACACGAACTTATTTTCAAAAGCAATCATCGGAAATATGTGGTATCCTTGGACGAAATGAAGCCTTGTGACCTTCATGCTCGAACTTACATGGACGAACCTGTGCATATGCTGGATGGACTTTTAGATGATGAAGAAGAAGATTTTCTCAATGTTAACCAAGATTTGCTAGCCCTGGGTACAATCGACTTACAAGTGGTTGCAGATAATTGGAATCCAGCCGTTTGTACGATAGTTCCACTTACCGAAGAAGTGGACCCAGTTCGAGATCAAGTTTTTCATGCCACAAATTTACACCAATTATTCCAATCACTTGAGGATATATCCATGCCCCGACAGTTTTATGTACTGGAAGATCAGCTAATCACCTATAATTTGGGAGATGAGGCTACTCCGTGACTGGTCAGGCTTAAGGCTGGGCTACCGGAAACTTTTCAAAATGATATACTATAGTTGCTGATAGAGTTTCAAGATGTATTCGCATGGGACTATCCAGATATGAAAGGGTTGGACCCTCGCATCTATCAACACCTATGATGCTGAAACCGGATGCATGTCCTATTAATCAATCCAGTTATCGCATGAATCCTAATTATGCTGCTCAAGTGAAAGCTAAATTGGATCTCTTGTTAAAATTAGGCTTCATTGTCCTCATTGAGCATGCAGAATGGATTTCTCCTATTATCGTTGTCCCAAAGAAAAACAAGCAATTGCATATCTGTGTGGATTATCAAAAATTAAATGCAACGACAGTGCTTGATCCCTTTCCACTCCCCTTTTTGGATACGATGCTCAATGATGTTGTTGGACAAGAAATGTGTTCCTTTTTGGATGGTTATAGTGGCTATAATCAGTGTGTGCATGGCCGAAATGGATATACCAAAGACTACATTTATTACAAACTGGGGCGTATATGCATGTACGATGATGTGATTCGGTCTCCGCAATGCTCCTAGTACCTCTCAATGATGCATGCAAGAAATCTTCTCTCCCTACTTAACCACATTTATGCAGGTGTATCTGGATGATTTTTCGTTATCTGGTGACGCATCGGCTCACCTCTATCACCTACATTGCTGCTTTTCTAAGTGTAGGGAGTTGCTTAAATCCCAACAAGTTGGTCTTTTCAATTCCTTGTGGCAAATTTCTTGGTCATATCATTTCACAGCAAGGCATTCAAGTGGACCCTGATACAGTGAAAGCCGTGTTGAATGCACCAGCCCCTACGACACCAAAGGAAGTTATGTGATTCCTTGGACAGATACACTGGCATGGACGACATCTTCGGTGGCTTTCACATGTAGCTATACCCCTGAATCGATTGATTACTAGCAATCCTTGATAGTTTGGATGGACCAAGGAGTGCCAAATTGCCTTTTATCGATTAAAAACACTCTTAACCCGGGCTCGTGTTCTGCAAGCACCAAACTGGTAGCATCCATTCCATGTTTTTGTGGATGCATCGGACATCGCAATCGGTAGTGTACTCATGCAACATCAAGATAAGTGGTTCTGCCCTATTTATTATGCTAGTCGATGATTAGCTGCTGTTGAACAGAATTATTCCGTCACGGAGTGTGAATGTCTGGGTTTGGTTTATTCGATGAAGAAATTCCGGCACTATTTACTAGGACGACCATTTAACTTTCATGTGGATCATGCAGCTTTGGTTTATGTTGTCCGCCAAGAACATTTAGGGGGCAGATTAGCCAGGTGGGTGCTGTTGCTGCAAGAATTTGATTATGAGGTTGTACATCGTCTGGGTCAGCACATGGTCTTGCTGATTGCTTATCTCGGCTTGATTCCAGTGAACTTCCCGGTGGAATTGATGATATACCCCTGCCATCTAAGCAACTGATTCGGTACAGGATGATTGTCAGGAGCTCCATGTGGCACCTTTGTATTATGATACTCTTATGATTTTTCTCACTAGTGGAAGCTCCTTGAATAATACTTCCAATCTGCTTGCCGTAAACTACGATGTATAGTCGACGATTTCGGATCATTGTAGGACAGTTGTATTACATGAATCCATCTAGTGTGCTCTTACTGTGTATCCCCCCACATGAAGCTTCTTGGGTTATTGACATGGCCCATTCTGCTCCTTTCGGTGGTCATTTTTCAGTAGATCTTACTTACCAGAAAGTTCTATAAAGTGGCTTATGGTGGCCTATTATGCAGTGTGACATTGCTACTTATGTCAAACAGTGTGATGCTTGCCAATGATCGGGGTAGCCTTTCCAATGGCATCATTTCCCACTACAGCCTGTCTCTCCCCTTGAGCCTTTTCAAAAGTGGGGCTTGGATTTCATTGGACCCATTACACCTCCTGCTATGGTTACTAATCATCGGTATATACTCACCTGTACTGATTATGCTACTCAATGGGCTGAAGCCTGGGCTTTATGGTCAACAACTGCATCGGTGGTGGTCAAATGTTTGATGAGTGATGTTTTTCCATGTTTCGGTCTTCCCTTAGAGATTGTACCCTTCTTAACATGCTAAATAAACTTGTACTGGAATGTCCGGAGCATTGAGATCAATTCCTTCCTTTGGTCCTATGGGCTTACCATACTACTTACAAAGTTGCTACAAGAAATATGCCTTTTAAATTGGCATATGGTATGGAGGCCATTGCACCCATGGAGTTGCTGGTACCTAGTTTAAGGGTGGCATTGGATCATAAGCTATTATTGGAAGAGTCGTTTCCTTTCCGGTTGGATGTGTTGCAGTCTTTGGATGAACAACGTTTGTAAAGTTTTCTGATGCTACAAGAAGTGCAACTGAGGCAAGCTAAGACACATGATCGATTTCTCCGGACTCCCATTTTTACCAAAGGACAATTAGTTTTTTTCTATAATGCTAAGTCTAATCATTCAGCAGGCAAGTTCAAGCTTCGGTGGTTTGGTCCCTACCGTATTGCAGATCAGGTTGGATCCGCTACTTTCTGATTATCCACTTTAACTGGTACTCTTCTTCATAAACCCATCAATGGGTCGAAACGTCATCCGTATTATGACACGACTCCTTCATCTTAATTACTTGATGGTATTTTTTATTATTCATCCGATTTATGTTGGTTTTGTCTTCTGACTTCTATTTCCATCATGCACGTTCCGGTTGATCGTCTGACCATAAAATTCCCGTTTTATTACATAACCATGATTAGCTGTGGCACTACACGTTTGGGATTTCGTTAATGCGTGAATGTCGTCATTATGCATGCATGTTCCCAACCACGTGTGATGATTGCATTTTCTACCCGCACTTCCATTCGGCGTTTTTACTTAACCAAGTTCTTCGACCTCTTTTTCGCTATTGTGTAGTTGCGCTTTGTGTCTTCCTTGCTGTATTCTGCATTCACTTTCTATTGCTCGCCATGGAAGCTCTAGCAAACATTACCACATTCTGTGCTGGCCTAGCTCCTGACTTGAGTGAGTTTTTGCGAGCACGCGGGCTATTTGCCTTCACCGAATTGCCATGGCATTCAATCGAATGTCACCCATTCTTTGCTCAAGTAATCGCTGCTATTGCTGATATCCCCTAGACAGAGACTTGTTGGCCGATCACCTGCCTCAACCCACGCGTAGTAGTGACTCTAAACACCATGGTTGAGGGATTCCATCTCCCTCAAGATGGCAGTGTAGATGTTCCCCTGTTGCCAATGACGACCATGAAACAACGCTTCCCGTGCCAATCTTCTAACGAATTTGCAATCCTATGCCGACCTGAACCGGAGTGCTTTGCCCTATAATTTATAATGGCTACACTCAATCTCCAAAAATGCACCTACGACATCTCTCACCCTTTTTACTCTATGATCGATGCTTGTTGGAAGCAGTCAGAGGCACAGACGCCACGGAAGCATGTGAAGACGAAGCAGGGAGCCAGGCGGATCAATCTTTTAAACAAATACATGTCTTATTAATTTTCCCAAAACATTCAACAGTGATTACTATCACTAATTGTAACATATGTATCATAGAAAACCCCATTTTGTAATCCATAGCTCCATTTTGTGCAAGCCGAGGAGTCCTCGAGCTTGAGGAGCTTAGGTAGAATGCTCGTACCAAATTTCGTTATTTTTAGACATCGTTTACCCTTCCAAATAGCCTCTAGGACCTATTTTTTAACTAGGCCGGTCATTAGATGTGAAACCGGTCAAAACTAGTCTAGAAACTATAAAAAGAGCTAGAGAGCTCATTTTTGAAGTTAGTTTTGTTGGAGCAAAGAAGAGAGTAGAGCTAGTTTGAGCTTGTAAGAGTATTCTTGAGTAATAGAGCTAATTTCCCCTTCCATTGTGTCTTGCTTGTCTCTTCATTGTGTGTGTGTATGTGTGTGTGCACCTTTGTGCTTCTCACCTTCACTCTCACTTCATCTCCTATTCACGATCTTCATATCACTCCTACCTCTCCCTCGGATTGACATTAAGGAGGTGAAGCTTCTTAACGTGGTTCTCACCATTGTGCTAGAGCAACACCAAATTTGGCGCCGTTGCCGGGGATCGAGTCTAGGACGAATGTGTGATGGTAAGAGTATAGCAAGAAGTGGCGTTGGAAGGTAAAAATCTCAGTTTTTGTTGTTGTTTTTACTTAGTTTTTAGTGATTTTCACCTTCCCCACACTCCATCTTCATCATCGCATCATCATCTTCATCTCCAAAAAAATCAGAAAATTCACCATATCCACCCATTCACCTCATTTCCCCTCATTTGTGCATGCGAGAGAGCGAGAGAGAACTTTTGTGCTTGTTTGTGCTTGTGTTTTCTTGAGTTTTCTTGCAGGTACAGAGCTTCAGAGCATCAGGAAAGCTTCCAAAAGGTAAAAAATGTGCTTTCTGTCAGAGATTTCCGAGTGTGGCGGACCATCGCGATGGTCTGCACTTTTCGGTTTTTGAGGTAGGCGACCACACCACTAGATAGGCGATACTTGCGCATTCACGGAACCACAATCGCATTTCAAAAATTCGTTGTTTGGTGGACCATCGCGATTGGCTCGGGCCATCGCGATTGTGTCGCACCATCGCGATAGGCTCACGCCATCGCGACGGCTCGGCCGGACCATCGCGACGGTTCGCTTTTTCGGACCATCGCGACGGTTCACTTGAGCCATCGCGACGGTCCACTTGGACCATCGCGACGGTTCATTTGACCCCGGACCATCGCGATTGGCTTATGCCATCGCCACGACAGTGCCACGTGTCACGATAGACCATCGCGACGGTTCAACCTTCGGACCATCGCGACAGCCCAAAATCGGACCATCGCGATTGGCTCAAGCCATCGCATCGCGGACCATCGCGACGGTTCACTTCGGACCATCGCGATTGTCCACCGTTGACCGTTGACCGCGCCATCGCGATTGTCCGCCCGATCACGCCATCGCGACGGTTCAATTTTTGGACCATCGCGACGGTTCGACCTCACGCCATCGCGATCGTTCATTTCGGACCATCGCGACGGTTCGCTTTTTCGGGCCATCGCGATTGTCCAAATTCCACGCCATCGCGACGGTTCGCTCGGACCATCGCGACGGTCCCAGACCATCGCGATTGCCCACCCCCATCGCAAATTTTGGACTTCAATTTTTGACCAATTTTGAGGGTATTTTTGGAAAATTTTTGGACCATTAGACTCATAGGAGACCCCTTAGCTCATATTTGAAGGAAAATTTGATTGTCAGTTTTTACCCCCCAGGGCCTGAACACGTATAACTTTTTCATCCGGAGTCCGTTTTTTGAGCTTAATAGCTCGTTAGAAAGCTCGTGAACTGTTTTTTTCATAAAGAATACATCTATTTTTGGATAAGCTATTTTGAGGTTCACCTAGTTTGGGACTAGAAAGCCAGGGGGCACACATTGGAAATTTGGGCAAAAAGGGAAGGGATTTAAAAGATGTATGTGCTCAAGTGTTTAATCATCTTGTGAATTGGTCTAACATTGGAATTTTCCAGGTCTAGCAAGGGCAATCCAAGGCTAGCAAGCAAGGCAGTGAAGACAGCAGAGCTTGGGAAGCACGGCTTCTTAGGCAACAGGGCATCAGAGCAACCAGAAAAGCCGACTCGAGGTTGGAAGATTACTCAACCCCCTCAGTCAATTCTTAGCTTAGGCTAAAACGTTAGCATTGTGGATTTAAGTCGATAGGAACGCCTCAAGTTCAAGATACCTAATTCTATCAAGTTTAAGACTCAAAGTAAAGGTGTGTGTGACGAAAACCTAAAGAAAAGAACCTAAGTCTGACGGAACGAGAACCCAAAACTATAACGGAAAGTCGAATTCCTGACGCATATATTAAGACAAGAATCCAAAGAAGAATTAAAAAGAATCAAGAATTAATCACAAAGAGCCATTGACGACCTAAGTGTGTAATTGAGTGAGCAAGGAAGGAAATTAATGAACCTTAGATCGGGCAAACATATAGGTAAGTCGGACCGACGAAGCCTTAGATCATCAGAGGCTAGTGTAAGAACCACTGCACGATCTTGGGCTCAGCAATTGAATAATAGTTATCCCTACGAGTTGAGCTCAGAATCAAGTGAATCAGAAATGGCATTTAGCACAGACAGACCAGCAGGAGGATCTCATGTAGCATACCTAGAAAAACCTGAAGGACCCTATAGAACGCAGCTAGAGTTTCTCCGAACCAACCGACTAGGTGCTCGCATCTATGAGGATGGTTTGCAAAGGCAAGTGGTGCAACTGCACAACCCTGATCAACCCTTTGGATTGGAAAGACCAGTGGTGAAATTTGAGAGAGACGCTTACATAGACAAAGAAGGAACCATGTATGTCCTAAGTACGCAGCCAAACGATACTAATGAGTTTGGCACAATTCAATTAGAGACGGAAGTGAAATTTCAAGGAAAAGAACCGTTAGAAGAACCTAGAACACCGAGAGGGAAATCCGTATTAACAAGAGTACTCATCCCAGAGTGGATCCCTCAAGATAACAGGAGCACCGAGTTGTTCATAAATAAAGAGACAGACGAAGCCTTTTGGAGGTACAGAAAGGAAAACCCTGGTGAGATAGGCATCATTACAATTTATGAATTCAAGGACCCAGATACACCTGGAAAGGTTGTATACCTGGATGAGACTTCAGAAAGAGTCTTCGTGGTGCCTGAGCGCGCTAAAAACACCTACACTTGGAGAGGTGAATTGATATTCCCTCCATCCAGAACGAACATGAATGCAAATCAACAAGGGGCAGGAACATCCTCAGCCCATGGAAATCAAAGAGAAGGAAATCACGAGAGACCGAAAGTAAGCTTCATTCACCCCATAGGGAGAGATAGAACAACCACGAACACTAATAGGACGGATAGACAAAGAGAACATGGAGTACCAGGTGGTAGAGATGATTTTCCTCTACCTAGACCACGTGAACACGCAAGAGTATTGAGACCTACACAATTAGTAAAATCAATGAAAAATTATTTTGATGGGACAGGAGATCCCTATGACCATGTTGCAGAATTCAAGCAAGTACTAAGAGCAGAACAAGTCGAGGACATGTTCACGCAGTACAATGCATTTGGATTAACGTTAAAGAATACCGCTTTAACTTGGTTCCAACCACTGCAACAAAGGCAATTTAGAGACATCCATCACTTTTTAGAGTCATTCATCACTGAATTCTCTAAAAGTGGGGTTAGACATGACACGTCTTCGCTGATTCATAGTTTTAAACAAACCCCTCAGGAAACAGTAAGACTGGCAGGTCGTAGATTCAGACAATATGTTGAGCGATGTCCAATGCAAGAGCTACCCTCACAAGCCAAACAAGTATCACTGTTCCTAGATGGCTTGTTGAGCGCTAAACTACGCTCTTATGTGTACCTAAAAGAACCCAGAACGCTAGAAGAGTGTGTAAGAATATGTATAGACATTGAGGATAACCTAGGAGAGGAATTAGAGCTCTCAAAGGTCTATAAGGACTCAGATTGTTCTTCTCTAGCATCCACAAAATTGTCTAATTCGATAGAGGACCTAGCAGAAAAAGTGGCCCAAAAACTAGGAGTTTCTAGTAAACAGGGGCCCAAGCTACCGATGAACGTACGTTGTTACACTTGTGGTGGGAATCATTTGGCAAACATGTGTCCCAATGCACCTCAACCTCAAGCCAACCCTAGTGGCCAATATTGCACAATTGAGAGAAGATACACAAATCATACAGCTCAGGACTGCCCATACAACAAACAAACCGTGAGACAGAACTACCCGCAAGCATACCAGCAGCCAGGTAGGTATCAAGGCCAATACAATGCTCAGCCTTATTACTATAGGCCTCCCCAGAACTACCCATACCAGGCTCAACAGAGACCTCAACCCGTCTTAGCTCAACAGCCACCCCCACCAGCGAATGTCATCTCAGTCAAATATGCGGCTGCAGAAGAGAACCTAAGTAGGGCCTTAGTGCCTTCTTCACCCCTGATCACCGAAAGTGACCCGAACTCAAACAGTTTTGACTCTACTCATGTAACTAGTCCACCCGCTTATTACACGGAGTCACCAGAGCATGTGGAGACATATCATTATGATAGTCCACCAATGGAACCTAGTTGGGAGCCAGATTATACTAATGTGATGTACGCAAACCCAAACCCACGGCCCCAATTGAGACAACAGAGACCACAGGGCCCTAGAGGATCATGCTTTAGGTGCCAAGGAGATCACTTCATTAAGGATTGTCCACATCCCCCAATAGCAAGGCAATCGCAGTACTATAGCATCCAAGGCTTTTGTGCTGATTGTGGCAAAGAGCACATAATCAAAGATTGTCCTAAGAACCCAGTTAACACTACAAATGTGACACCGATCAACGTGATAGGTATTGTAAACAACGCAGATGGATCCAACCCTACATACGTGCCTATCCAAGCTATAACCAGAGCCCAGGCGCTCCTACAAAACCAACAGCTTAATCATGAGAAAATAGCCGAAACTAGTGAAGTTGCGGAATCGAGTAGTAAAAAGACGAAATCTTGGAAAGATTCCAGAGAAAGGATGAAGAGAAAATGGAGTAAAAAGATAAGTGAGTTGGAAGGAAGTCTAAGAGAATCTAGAGCCAAAATACAAGAATTGGCTTCACAAGAATTAAATCAAGAAAACCCAGCTCAGAAATCGGGATCAGTCTTAGAGGAACCCATACCGGAAGATCTAGACATGATGTTTCGTGCATATCAGGCTAGAATAAAAGAAGGACCTCAAGTAACGGAAATGAGTAAAAACTACCCTCGAGCGGATCTAGAAATTGAGAGAACTAAATTGTGCATGAAGATGGTAGAACTAGCACAAGCCTTGTTCGACGCCTCTAGATATCTTAATTGGAATAACATGGCAAAACCGGAACTACACTTTCAAGGACTAATGGAGAGGCTAGAACACTTGATTGAAAGCAAAGAGAAAAAGGATCAGTCTAGGAACCCTACTGTCCCAGAGACACAGGAAAGGAATCCACCATCCCTGTCTCAAGTACCCAATACAGAGAGTCAAGATAACCTATCCTCCATACATAAGTACTCACATGAATTTTTAAGAGAAATCCAAGAAGAGAAATGGAGAAAAGAACAAGGAACTCATCCTCCTATTCAAGAAATAGACGACTTGCAGGAACAATTTCCCCAAGACATCCCCTCTATATATGGTGATGTAGAGGTGGAACGACTGAGTGAACCCACAGGATTTGAATCTAATTCTTTACAAGAATTACCTCAGTTCACAGGACCTTGGGAAGCAAAGTCTATTAGTATGAGAGCACCCACAATAATAGTGAGGAATGAAGAATCAGTGATCCCTAGAAATACGGAAGTGATCAAGAATACCAAAGTACAATGTAATCTCACGCTGGAGGAATTGTTAAAGGTAAAACCAGAATTGTGGAAGCACGTAGCAAATCAATTCCCTGAGCTAGCTACCACACCCTCTCAGATAGGATCACAGAAGAAGGTACCAGAGATACCCGTGGAAAAGATTGGAGACATAAGCGAAGGAGAGGAAGGTAACACATATCTTCCTATAACCCATCAGGGCTACACCACGAAAGCCATCTTAGATTCAGGAGCCGGAGTAGCCATCGCTACCACCGCTTTGTGGAAACGTTGGGGTAAGCCAGCACTCAGACCCACCAGGATGAAGCTACAAATGGCCGATGGACACATAGAAAAACCGTTAGGCTTACTAGAAGGCATATCTCTCACCACTTGTGGTGTAGAATTTGAGCATACCTTTGCCATTTGTGACTTCGCGAAAAATCATGCATATGAGATGTTATTGGGACGACCATTCATGCGTCAGTTGCAAATTGTACAAGATTGGGGAACTAATTCTTTGTACTTGCAACATTTAGGAGTGACTACCAAAGTCAATCTTAAAGACTATTCACACAGAGATGTACCCCCAATACAATGGAATACCATCCATAAGACACCAGCAGAGACGGAATCCGTGCACTCATTAGAATCAGATCCTTCTTGGTTGCATGAGGATACCCATTTATGGATGTGTAAAGTAGCCAAGCAAGAGGAAGAACGATTAGAAGCCAGGACCTTAGGTGCAGAACAACATCCACGAACCCTTCAAGATCCAGCCTACGCACCTGTAGTATTCCCTGACGAGGAGTTTGAACCCCATGGTTGGGCGGAAATACTAGCAACCATGGATGTAGCCATCAATGAAGAACAATGGACACCCCACTGTGACGAGGATGGCTATGACATTTCAGTTTTCACGATAGAGCCAATCATGGGCGATGCAATTTTAGAAGAGTGCGAACCAAACACTGATGCATTTGAGGACGCAAGCGAATTTGATTTAGAATCAATTATCATGGACCCACCCTTTGCATCAGAGGAAGAATATTTCTACGAAGTAGAGACTCACACTCAGAGTCACGAGGAAATTACGAACGAGGTAAGGTTAGCCACTCAAGTGACTGATAAGAGTGAAGGCAAGAAGAGAAAGAAGAAAGAAACAATGTCAGAAAAAGAAGAATCTTTGTTTGAAGTACCCGAGAATTTCAAGAAATATGAAATCGACGATAGAAGAATCATGGTACGAATGCCTAATAGAAAGGCGAATGACGGACAAGTATATGATAACCGAGAGAAAACCAAGAAAGTAATAGTTGCCATAGAAGGAGAAGAAGAAAAATGCACATACATAGGGCATGATTTGACGACTGAAGAAGAAGAAGAGTTAGTTGCCCTATTGCGCGAATATAGAGATGTTTTTGCTTGGAGTTACAAAGATTTGAAAGGAGTAGACCCAGATATATGTTCTCATAGAATCCCTATGACTCCAGATGCGAAACCGACAAAACAGAAACCTTACACGTACAATGATAATTACGCTGCGAAGATTAAAGAGGAGATAGATCGATTGATAGAAGCAGGATTCATTTACGAAATTGAGCATACCGAATGGGTATCCCCCATTGTGGTTGTGCCCAAGAAGAATGGAAAATTGCGTGTGTGTATTAACCTTAAAAAAGTTAATGCCGCCACGATTAGAGATAGTTATCCTCTTCCTATCACGGAACACCTATTGGAAAGAGTTGCGGGCAAGGACGTTTACAGCTTTCTTGATGGATTCTCAGGCTATAACCAAGTAGCCATTGCTCCAGAAGACCAACACAAGACGGCTTTTGCCACAGAATGGGGCATATTTGCATTTCGTGTAATGCCATTTGGCTTGACAAATGCACCCGCTACTTTCCAGCGACTCATGTGTCATGTTTTTAAGGAATTTTTACGCAAGAGCTTGGAAGTTTATGTCGATGACCTATGTGCGCACTCAAATGTAAGACATACACATATCCCAGAGTTGAGACAAATATTTGACAAATGTCGAGAATATCAGGTTTGTTTGAACCCAGAAAAATGCGTTTTCATGGTCAGACAAGGCAAAATTCTAGGACACATTGTGTCAAAAAATGGAATCTCTACGGACGAGGAAAAGGTGAAGGTAATTGCAGAATTACCAAGACCAACTAATGTGAAAGAGGTACAGGCATTTATGGGCCATTGCGGTTATTATAGGAGATTCATACACATGTATGCAATCATAGCCAAGCCATTGTACTCTCTTTTGACCAATTTTGAGTGGACAGATGAATGTGAAAATTCATTCAATGAACTCAAACGACGCTTGTGCTCAGCACCTATATTAACCACTCCAGATTGGAGTAAGCCATTTCATGTACATGTGGATGCATCCAATTACGCCATAGGATGTGTATTAGCACAACCCACGAATGAAGGTAACATAGATCTCCCCATAACTTACGCTAGCAGACAACTGAACGCAGCAGAGCGAAATTACACCACGACGGAACGAGAAGGATTAGGGATGATCTACGCGGTAAAGAAGTTTAGACATTACTTATTGGCCAACAAATTCAAGTTCTTTACGGATCATCAAGCCCTATTATATTTAGTCAACAAACCATGTAACACCGGACGACTGATACGTTGGTTTCTATTACTCATGGAGTATGATTTTGAAGTGGTAGTTAGGAAAGGAAAGACGCATCTTAGAGCTGACCATCTCTCAAGATTAACCTCAGGAGAAGCTCCTCAAGGAGTAGCGGATGATCTACCAGATGCATACTTGTTTAACCTCGAGATAGCACCAGAATGGGCTAAGCCGTTAGTCCCTATTCTGACATACGGACCCAAGAGTCCTAGGATAAAGATCAAAGAAGGAGAGATTACCAAATCTCAGAGGTACCAAATAATAGCAGGAAGCATATATAAACAAGATAATCAAAAGATTCTTGCTTGTTGTGTAGATGAATCAGAACATGCGAATTGGTTGCAATTAGCACACTTAGGTGCACTAAAGCAACATCATTCAAAACATAGAACACTACAGACTCTGCATAGATTAGGAGTATATTGGCCTTCTATGGAAGCAGATGTCCACAAGTGGTGTAAAGAATGTCAGGTGTGTTGTGAAAGACCACCAGTAGAGCATGCGACATTATATCATGTGTCTCTCACACCAGACTGGAGTGAACCTTTAGTGACCTACTTGAGGACGAGCACATTCCCTCAAGGCATGACCTTAGCTCGACAACGCAGTCTAGAGCAGGAAGCTCAAGACTATACACTTATTGGCGATAATCTATACAAAAGAGGACGAGATGGATATCTAAGACAATGTGTTCATGAGAGTGATTATCTGAGAATACTAGAGACTGCACACCAAGGTGTAGCAGGAGGTCATTTTGGACCAGATAGGATAATCAAAGCCACTCTCTTTGCAGGATTATGGTGGCCCACTCTTCACATGGATGCACATACCTATGTAAAGAGATGTGACGTGTGCCAAAGAACTCAGTTTCCTACTCGCAGAGATGAAATGCCATTGAAACCCATGATGGGCGGACGTGCATTTTCAAAGTGGGGTATAGACTTTGTAGGACCCATTAACCCCCCTGCAAAAGGTACACATGCAGAATACATTATTGTTGCCACAGATTATCTTACAAAATGGGTAGAGGCGAAAGCCACAAAAAAGAATGATGCTCACACGACTGCAAAATTCTTATTTGAAAATGTCTTTACAAGATATGGATTGCCTATAGAGTTAGTGAGCGATCGAGGCACTCACTTTCTAAACCAAGTCATTGAATATTTGTTACAGGATTTTATGGTGATTCACAAGAAATCTGCACCATATCATCCTCAGGCCAATGGTCAAGCTGAAAGCACTAACAAGATACTTTGTACTGTACTGACGAAACTCGTGAACAATAAACGTTCAGATTGGGACAAACAGTTACACCACGCTGTTTAGGCATATAGAGTGGCCTACAAGACCGTACTCAATGCAACTCCCTTTCAGATGGTTTTTGGTCAGAATGCTGTGCTTCCTTTGGACTTCTTGATACCGACCCTTAAGGTTGCACAAGAACATCAGTGGACCGGCCATGAATTATCAGCAAGAATAATGGACTTGGAACGATTAGGAGAAACCAGGCTGAAAGCAGCAGCAGGAATATACGCAGCGAAGAAGCGACAGAAAGCATATTTTGATGCGCATGTGAAAGATAAAGGCCTAAAAGAAGGAGATTTAGTTCTAGTATATACGCTGAAACAGCACGCACGCAAGTTAGAAAAGCGAGGTTATGGACCTATGATCATTAACAGACTCTCGACTAGTGGAGCAGTACAGTTAGCCACCTTAGAAGGAGATATAATGCCTAATTACATTAGTGGTTGTAGAGTCAGGTTGTATCAAGAACCTCTTACTGAGGATATGCTTAGACGACTCACGTTGGCAAAGAAGCGTAAGGAGGAAGAAAATAGAATACGAGCAGAAGCTCAGGCAGAAGCCATAGAACGCATTAAGCGCATGAAGCTAAGAAGACAAGGACTAGGGAGAGAACATTATAACCATCTGGAAACACCACCCAGATATCCCATGGCCATGTGTCAAGTAAAGTCAACCACTCATCCTAGCATAGTGGACAGGAGACCATTCGTTACAGTTAGGCTAGAACACGGTAACCATAGCCAAGAACTCAGGGCTTTGATTGACTCAGGCGCTGCGACTAGTGCGATTAGATGGTCCCACTATAAGGATTCAGGAATAGAAATGCGGCCAATTGAGGCATACCTCATAGGCCTAGGAGGCATGGAAACCCCTTGCATGGGTGAGGTGGACCTTCCTATCCTCGTTAAGGAGGTGACCATGACAGCGAAGCTATTAGTGTGCCATGATGACGACCTGATAGAACCCCTAATCCTTGGCCAAGATTGGCTATACGATCACTCAGTGGACCTAAATCTTAGACAAGGCTCCTTACAGATTGGAACCTTAGAGCAGAAGCGAGTGATACCGCTTGACTTCCCTAACCGCACTCCGCTTGACGGTTGTGACCCTAGACCCTATGAAACGCATGCGACGGAAGACCGGAAGATCTTTAATCCGACCAGTCACGTTACATCTACACCAACCCACTCGGGCTTGGCTATAGACAGTTGTCAGTCAGAAGGACGACAGGAGATCTTCCCTGGGACTTCCTGCAAACTAGAAGAGACAGTTACCCAACAGCAAGGGCAGAAGGGCACAATTAGAGGTCAGGTGGGTTGCATCAGCGGCCAAATGAGCACGACACCCTACGGTGCTCATCCTTCCAAGCTTGTTGCGGACTGGCCTAGATTAAAGTTACAAAAGGCATCACTTCCTAATGGGCAGGTCACGCAAGTGTTGGAACTCCCTTCTTTTCCAAAGCAGAGTGTCCATCCGACCTCTCAACCTCAACAACAACAGAGTCAACCGCGACAAAGGAACCCAAACCGACGACAGTATCAGAGGAAACAACATGGAAAGCAGTTTAGGCCTCCCAAAGGAAGCGGTACCAGACAAATATGGGTGCCAAAAGGACAAAAAGCACCAAAGATCTCCAACCAAGCAGAGATCAACAAGAAAAAGGCAGAACAGAAACAGAATCGATCTCCACCATCCCCTCGACCTCCTTCTATAGGTCAGACCATTCGACAAATGTGGATCGCCAAGAAGTACCTTACCCATAGACCCACGCCCACGCAGATTTGGGTACCCAAACCATGTATCATAGCTCAACCCATATGCCATGTAATATATAATCCTCACAAACCTTTTCATCCCTCGACACCACCACACCCGATACCACCTTTTACCCCTCAGCAGAAACCCACCACCCAATCAAGGACTCTTAGGAAATGGATACCGAAACGTGTCCAACCGTCTTCCCCTAACCCATTGTCTAACTACCCCCCGACTAACATACAACCTTGTACTAAATCACTAACCTTTAAACCTTGTATAAATTCACACACCATCATCACACCTCACTCGTATTCTCATCAAGAAATGTATGCATGATCTGAAACACGTAGGTGTCTAGAGATCTGCACTAGTGCTGCAAGAAACATTGCATCCATCACGTCACAGCACTTGGCTACACGGGTTACGCATCAGTTATGGAAAGGGATTGCGGTCTCACTTTAATGGGATCATGATTAATTTCCATGCTAATGTGTTAATCTTTTGTAGCAGATCTTTCTCACTAGCGCACCAGCCACCATGCAAACCGACGAAGGAACATCAGGAGCAGGCCCCAGTGTAGCGGCTGTGCCACTCAACGTGCTACGAGCAGAATCACACCCAACTGCTCCACCGCCGGAATTTCAGGGATTTCCAGGGCCCATGCCTATCGATAACCCCCCTATGGGCTACACCGAAAAGATACACAGGAACTCTCATTGGTTTCAGGGCCTGGCAGGACCCCTCGCGGACGCAGACTTTATATTTGAATCCTCTCTGACTTTTGATGACCGCACGTGGGGAAAGTACCAGTTTTTCTCCAGAGAATTCGAAACCCTACAAAGCACCCAGGATTTAACTCATGTTTGGGCCAGAGCCGGCTTCACAGAATATTTCAGTGATCCTCTACCCAAACCGGATTTTTATAGGTGCTATTATTTAATCACTACATTGATGGCATCGGAGAATAAGGACATCCCAGGAACCTTCATATTGCCTACCCTAGTGGATGATCCACCTTACAAGAGATTTTATCTCTCTAAGGACCTAATCAGAGCAGCCATCAAGATTCATGGAACCCACACTCCCACAGACCGAGAGAGATTGATTCCAGAACCGATGAAACGTGGGGATGTCACGAAGTGGGAAGAGATTTCGGCCATTACACCTGAGCTGTCAAAGCCACTAAGAATATGCATGCAACATTTTGCATTTCCAGCTCAGGACAGATTTACCATGCCACACAAAAGAATATGGTTCGGATTATATTTGGCATGTACGGGACCTCAAACAGTTGATCTGGCAAGCTGGATCATAGATCAGATGTACCTGGCACAGCACAGATGGGAGCGCAAGAAGGTGCTTAACGGATGTTGTGCGCTCACTAGAATTGTGTATATGTGTTTGGCTTATGACTTGCCCATCGAGCGTGCATTAACAGGAGAGGAATTGAAGGCATTCAAGAGCACAACGAAGAAAGCTAGGAAGCCCAGTAGGACACGGGCAGGTAAGCGCATGCGAGGCACCATCCCTTGCCTCCAAGTGCCAGAGTCGCCGTCACCACAACCCTCTCCCGAGCGCCCACAGACAGAAGCTGCTCCCACTGTACAACCTATTCGCATACGGTTGTCCAGACCAGTAATTACGGAGGCCACCACGAGTACCGCTGCACCTCAGGCAGCTACCACCACAGAACCCCTCACCACAACTGCAGAAGCTCCCACCACTATTGGTGCGGAAGCGTTTTCTTTCCCGATACCACATATGGAGGCCGACCCCATAAACACGACATTTGATTTTGAGATGCCTGATGCATTCTCAAACGAGTTCCAGTATTCAGAAGCACCACTGTTCTCCCAGGAATATGAACGCCCCAGCTACCCTACTACGCCGCGAGACTTGCCACAGGGACAAGCTGTGTCGGGCTCTGAAGAAGAAAGAACCGAAACAGACGACGATCAAGGCGACGATGAAGCCAGCCAGGGCTCACCTGACGAACAGACAGAGGGGCAAGGCCAACAAACCGACACGCACGGCGACACCAGCACATATGAAGATGAAACTTTCGAAGCCGCAGCGTACACATTGGCCATAAAGAAATTATATCGTACCATGGAGAAAGTCTGGGCACGAAAGAAGTTAACTGAAGAGGAGAGCCAGGCATTAATTGAACAGGAACTCATCTCCGGAGGATTCGAAGACGCATATATTAGAGGGTTCAGAGAGTTAGTCAAATCAGTAGGCTCCCATGAAGCACTCAGGTTTTTACAAAGAAAGCAACTACCACAGTTTGATCCCCGCCGAGTGCGACTACTCTCAAAACCTGGGGAGTATATTCGTGTACCAACAGGAGCCCAATCTTCAGCACAAGCCAGGGAGGCACGCCTCGCCCCTGAACGTTCATTAACCGCAGAAACCATCCTTGTAGATTCGCCACCCCGTACCACCATTGTACATACCACTACTATCCTCGAAATAACATCCACCCCTTCGACTCCTCTCTCACCTCATCTTTCACCAACCTGTACAAAGCAACGTAGCCACAACCTCTTCCTTACCCATTCATACCACCAGGCCCACACCCAACCCTCTGCATCCGTATGTTAACCCCTTCACCCCTTCATCCTTCCCAGCGTTTCCCCCACCTCTAAGACCCCCATTCCCCTTCCTAACCCCACTAACCTTCTCACCAGTCTCACCTCCCCAACCTACCATCACGCCTATTTCCCCGTTTCACCAAGCCGCTCCAACCATCCCCCCTGTAAACTACTCTACGTTTGTAAATCCCGTATTCACACCTACGCAACCACCCACAATCACACCACTTTTCACAGTCACAACATTAAACACGTCCAATGGCATGGACATATCACCACCCACCTCACCACCACCCACTCCACTCACAGCACCCTCATATTTAGGCACTTCACAATTTTCCACAATCACCACTGCATCCACAGTCCCAACCCCGCTCCCCATTCCCACTGCATCTACTATCACTGCATCCTCATTTAGCACTTCACTACTCCTATCGCCCACCATAGACACCGCATTTCAACACATGTTCGCATGCATGACGCAAGTCCGCGATGAGTTTGCATCACTCGGCACCAACTATCAACAGCTGCAGAAAACGACGAACGACTTACAAACGCAGCTTAATTTGTTATCAATTGAGAACGCCTCACTGAACAGCCGGTACCAAGAGTTACGAGAGGCTTATCACAAGTTAGAAATAGAAAGTGAGGAAAAAAGCAAAGAGGCCACCGCGGATTTAGATAACCTACTTAGAGCCCAGACTGTCCGCAATGCAACGCTCACTAGAAATATGGGCTTACTAAGAAGACACTTAGCCGCAGCAAAAGAGGAGAACCAGAGACTCCAAGAGCAGAACAGAGAGAACTTGGAAGCGGCTTTAGATCATCCAGAACAGCCACTAAGTCCGAGCAGATTCAAGGCAATCCCATCCGAGTCGATGCGGATACTGCTAGACGACCATGTCAGATTGCTCGAGGACTATGATCGTATGAACGAAGAACATCAAAAGTTAAAGGAAGACCACAAACTGCTACAACTCAGAGAACCAGCAACACAACAAGTACCAGTAGCAGCGGAATTACCAGCACCTGTGGACCCTGCCCCTGAAGTTTTAGAGGAACTCAACGCACTCCGGGCCCAGGTAACAAATCTTGAATCTAGGATTGCCATCTATGAAGCACCACCAAGGCCAGACTCCCCACCTGAGCTACCAGCTGAGGAAGAAACCGTCACTATCCCGGTGGAGGAGACCTTCGAAGAGGCTTATGAACCGATACCCATCCCAGGCGGACGTGTCACGGCCGAAGGCCAGATGACCTACGAATTACCTACCCCCGCGTGGATGAAGACAGTAGAAGAACTCGGAACGACACACTCGGCCAGAGTAGAGGCACAGCTACATGCCATGGCCATAATTGAAGAGAAAATTTTACAATCACCATTCTTTGCTCAAATGGCCCCGCGACGATACATATCCGGGCATGAGCTTCAGTATAAACCATACTTCATGTTAATGGCAGAATATCAGTTAACCATAGAGAAAGAAACCGGCATGAAACCAACGCATGCCACTCAATTCGAGCCAGAGGACTTGCCACCAAGGGCGCAGAGAGGTGAAATCCTTCAACCAGACTGGCGCAAAGATTTACTGCAAAATTATCCAGAGATGATGAGCACGTGGGTAAAAGCGCCGCTTCACTTAAAATTTAATCCGTGCTGGGGACCAGTACCACGACGCCGCTCTTGGACTGCCTTCGCTATAAAGCTACAAAACAATAAGCAGTGCCAAGACTGGTTGAACTACCCCTACTTCAAGCCACCAGTCGCGTTACCCACAGTAGGCTACATGATGGCGACGATCCGCCACTGGCTCCCTCGATTAAAACCTATGGATGATATTGCCGCGCACATGACTGTCAAAATCTTTGACATGATGCAGATGGTCTTTAAAGTCTTCCGGCGCATCAAGGCTCCCCATGTCAACACCCCGGGCTTTGAGCATGGCAACTTGGATTTAGTCTATGATATGAGCACAACGCCATCGCTACGGGTGTGTTACGCCTGGCACTGCCGGATCAAATATCTACCGGCCTGTTACAAGCAAACATTCGAAGAAATGTTCACCACCGGTTTTTGGGAGTACCATTCAGAAGTATTCATAAGCAGACCCACACACTTATTGCAATTATTCGCCTGTGAACGAATGGTGTACTCCACACACTATCAGCTCCCACCACCAGACGAGCCGCAACCTATCGACTGGGAGAAACTCGAGGCTGATCTAGCCCGAGGTATTCGTGTATCAGAGCACACCCTCGCTCAAGACCTCCTACAGAATTACATCCGGCAGACCTCACAACAAGGTTCTGTCAGGGACGACAGAAGCGAGAGGGAGGGGGGTGTTGGAAGCAGTCAGAGGCACAGACGCCACGGAAGCATGTGAAGACGAAGCAGGGAGCCAGGCGGATCAATCTTTTAAACAAATACATGTCTTATTAATTTTCCCAAAACATTCAACAGTGATTACTATCACTAATTGTAACATATGTATCATAGAAAACCCCATTTTGTAATCCATAGCTCCATTTTGTGCAAGCCGAGGAGTCCTCGAGCTTGAGGAGCTTAGGTAGAATGCTCGTACCAAATTTCGTTATTTTTAGACATCGTTTACCCTTCCAAATAGCCTCTAGGACCTATTTTTTAACTAGGCCGGTCATTAGATGTGAAACCGGTCAAAACTAGTCTAGAAACTATAAAAAGAGCTAGAGAGCTCATTTTTGAAGTTAGTTTTGTTGGAGCAAAGAAGAGAGTAGAGCTAGTTTGAGCTTGTAAGAGTATTCTTGAGTAATAGAGCTAATTTCCCCTTCCATTGTGTCTTGCTTGTCTCTTCATTGTGTGTGTGTATGTATGTGTGCACCTTTGTGCTTCTCACCTTCACTCTCACTTCATCTCCTATTCACGATCTTCATATCACTCCTACCTCTCCCTCGGATTGACATTAAGGAGGTGAAGCTTCTTAACGTGGTTCTCACCATTGTGCTAGAGCAACAATGCTGCTGTCCGCAAAGGAGTTAACTGGTCGTTATTCTTCTTTCGATGCATTCATCGGGAATGTCAAGCGATCTCCTGACAACTTGCGAAAGGTGATAACCCTCATACTCGACTTCCCCATCTTCTTCCAGCGGTTCACCCTGTGCATCCTCCTCCGATGAATACCCTCCTATTCCACGAAGAATCAGCGCACGTTATGGAGGTTGAAGACAACCACGATCTCCTGTAATTCTTTCGACGAAAGCGTAGGAAACTCAGTTCCTCGCAGAGTCAAGCACAACCATCATCAACCGTCAATTTGCAAGACTCCACCTCTTCTGTGCCCATCCTTTTCGCCCCACCTTCTCCTAAGGGTCAAGTTAATACAGACACGGTAATGGAAGATGTTCAGCCTATTGATACGGTTGTTCAACAGCAGACCCACTCTACTGAGAAAGCACTCGACACAGTCATGAAGACTGTGAACATGCCAAAGCAAACACAAAACGAGGCGTTGCTGGTTCAGTCGGATGTTCAACCTGTTATGATAATCCCCCCTATCCATCCTTCTTCATCGAAAGCTACGCCACCCATTTCCCCTTCCAAAGTGCCATTACCTCCTAGCCCTCCTCCTTCGCCTCATCATTCGGTAGCCATTTGCCATTCTCAACCTATCCCTTCCTCTCTCGATTATTCTCCCCCTTCCTCTTCAGCAACCGTCTCTGTTAATCCTTCTAGACCCATTTCTACCTCTATAGTACCTGACTCCTTCGCTTAGTTAGCCCAAATCGGGGACTTTCTTATACACCTCTCCAAGCAACTCCCTCATCAAGTACATGATGCCCACCAGTCCTTACGTACAAAATACCAATCCAAAGTTGATTTGCTGGAAGCAGACATCACACCTTAGCTGCCAAAGCAGATGCAAGTTTATTACAAGAGCAGATTACGACTTTACAGGGCCAAGTGACTGAAAAGGATGACATTATAGTAGCCCGAGATGCTGAAATACTTCAACTCAAACAAGTCGTGACGGACAATGAGGATGCTACGCGTGCATTAGGAAACCAGTTAGACACTACTCGCACTCAGTTTATTACGGTAGAGAAGGCTTATCAAGTGCTGGTAGATAAGGCATTACAAGCAGAGACCAAGCTTAAGAAGGTTACTGAAGAGCTCTTCCATAAAAGCCAAACTCTGGAGGAAGAAATTGGACGAACCATCAAACTCAAGAAGGATATTGAAGCTATTCAGAAAGAAAGATAGGATTTTTCCAGGACTATGCAGTTCCAGCAATAGGAATTAGAATGCAGAGAAAAACAACTAGGTATACAACAAGATCGAGTGGCCAAGATTGATGCAGAGATCGAAGAAGTAAAGTTACAATGCGATGCTGCTTTGGCCAATGACTTCTACTTGCAAGAAGCCTTTTTGCAAAATCAGGCTGATCTTTTGCTATCACAAGTCATTGCTTCCAGCTTTGTGCGGACAGATGCCCATCTTGTAGAACCTCAAATCTTACAAGATATGTTAGAATCCTTAAAGTAGAAAATTTCCCACATGTTTAAACTAGCCCGAACCATGTACATACAAGGAATCATTGATGATTCTTAGTCTTTGTACATTTACCTGCTAGGTCCGAGTCCACCATGCATGCTAGTGTTAGGCTGTCGGAAAGGAATATCCTTCTATTTAGTAGAAATTGTAATTAGGAACAGACACGCACCAAAAGGATGTCACAAAAACGTTGTATCTCTTTTCTAATAATAGAAGAAGTGATTGGAAGCGAGCGACAGAGGTGTCGCCAGACTGTTCGTCTGGGCGATGTGCTGGAGTTTGGTTATGACACAAGTTCTTTAAATTGCTGTACCGTCTGTGTTGTCGTTGTTTAGTATTGATTAATTGTGGTACTGTGTTAATGTTCGGTTGCATTATTGATTAATACGCAACTGGTTGTTTTTCTTTGGGACAATGACAATAGGCGAAATCCATTCTGCATGATCAATGGGGACAATGAATCCTACTTTTAAAAAGCGATCCAATTCAACTTTCACTTGAGGAGCATAATTAGGATTCATGCGATAACTGGGTTGTTTAATTGGACGTGCATCCGATTTCAGCATCATACGGTGTTGATAGATGTGAGGGTCCAATCCTTTCATATCTCGATAGTCCCACACAAATACATCTTGAAACTCTGTCAGCAACTTTAGTAGATCATTTTGAAAATTTTGCGGTAGCCCAGCCTTAAGCTTGACCGATCGTAGAGTAGCCTAATCTCCCAAATTACAGGTGATTAGCTGATCTTCAAGTACATAAAATTGTCGGGGCATGGATATATCCTCAGGTGACTGGAATAATTGGTGTAAATTCGTGGCATGCAAAACATGATCCGAAACTGGGTCCACTTCTTCGGTAAGCAGAACTACCGTACAAACGGTCAGATTCCAATTATCTACAACCACTTGTAAGTCGAGTGTACCCAAGACTAGCAAATCCTGGTTAGCATTGAGAAAAGCTTCTTCTTCATCATGTGAAAGTCCATCCAGCATATGCACAGTTTCGGCCACGTAAGATCAAGCATGAAGGTCGCAAGGCTTCATCATCCAAGGGTACCACATATTTCCGATGATTGCTTTTGAAAATAAGTTTGTGTGCACACCAAACCTGGAACACTTTTGCTTGTTTCAGCCATGGCCTCCCGAACAGTAAGTTGTAATCCAGACTTGGGTTAGGTAATTCCAGAACAAAAAAAGTCATTTTGAACACTGCTCCCTGAAGAGTAATGGGTATATCACGCACCAAACCCACTGGATGGACCCTAGATTGATCCGCCATTCTCACAAAAAACTAAACAGGTTCAATCTGAGTCCACCCTAACCGTTTACAAAGTGCGGCTATAGCAATATTCACTCCAGAGCCTCCGTCAATTAATACTTGAGTAATTTTGTGGTTTTTATACCATACCATAATTAAAGGAATAGCATGGTCCATCGTAGAATCAATTTCTAGACTAATAGTTACCATAGCAGGTGTACACGAAGATCCTGGACTAATTTGTTACTGGAATTGTTGTCGTATGCCCGGAACCAAGGCTAACAGTTGCCCCAATGGCATTGTAATAGATGCCTGCAATAAAATATTCCACAAAGAGTCAAGATTCGACGTACCCGATACCGAATTTGGTGGAATCTCTGGCGATACTTTCATCGGACTTGGATCTTCCAGTGGTAGATTCGGCACTGTCTGTTGGACCACAGGTACCGGATCGGGGAAGACAGTTGGTTCTTGAATGGGCCATGTACTGGCTTTGGTAAAAATTCTCTGTTGTTCTCGAATGCTAGGCTCAAAAATCTTAGCAGTCGGTTGTAACTTCTTGCTGGACGGTGTTTGAATTGCTATCGCTTGTGTATCTACTACTGAAATATATACCATATTTGCCATTGGATGCTGTCATTCTTTTCTTTGTTTATCATACTTGGACTCCTCTTTGCAATATCTGTGAATATGTCCAATCTCACCATAGAAATGGCACCTGGTGGTGGAAGAGATATACCTTCACCCGGTTGGCCCGATTTCCACCGGGTCTATCCGAAATTGTTTGCTCGCGGTCCCCTGTAGGTTTTGTAACTTTGGTAAGAAGTATTTCTCAAATGCGATGGCACATAGTGGGTAGCCTATTGTCCTTGGTCCTGTATTATGACATTTATGGTTGATTTGGTCTGTACTTTGGGATTATATGGATACGTTTCGATAGAATGACTCGTCGTATTACAAATAGCGTAGTACATTTAGTTTAATGCACATCCGGAAGTAGTGTGTCCCAGGTTCTTACATTTTGTGTAGTACACTTGTTTCAATGGATCCTCGCTCATGCTCTTGGACGCCTTTAACCAATCTAGATCTTCAGTGAAACCGCCAACTTTATGCTCCAACTGCAATGGCATGGCTATTACCGCATCCAAGGTCATACTACCCACACATCGTATAGTCATTAGTTGTTTGAGCGGAGCATTTAATCCATTAATAAACCACTAAGTAATCATGTCATCCGGTAGGTCAGCATGCACCGAGGGCAATTGCCATAGATGAGTACGGAATAAACTTGCATACTCTTTCACATTCTGATGTGGTTTCTATCTATTGTTTTGCAAATAGTCAAAGATCTTAGCCGCATTTTTCTTTAACCGAAAACGTTGTAAAAAGGCATCCTTAACATCATCATATTGACCGAAATGATTAATGTCATATTCAGTTAACCACTAGGCAGCCTCATTTACTAGAGTAGATTGGAACACTATATATTTATATGCCGGATCCATTAGATAGTTGAGTACATCATAATTGATTTCAAAAGTATGCACATGGGCATCAGGATCATCACCGAGAAATCCTCCAAATTTCGTATACGTAAATCCAGCAGGTATCGATCGTGGTGGTATGATCTGTTGTTGCTGTTGAAAAGGAATATCCTTCTATTTAGTAGAAATTGTAATTAGGAACAGACACGCACCGAAAGGATGTCACGCAAACATTGTAACTCTTTTCTAATAATAGAAGAAGTGATTGGAAGCGAGAGACATAGGCATCGCTAGACTGTTCGTTTGGGCGATGTGCTGGAGTTTGGTTCTGACACAAGTTCTTTACATTGTTGTACCGTCTGTGTCGTCCTTGTTCGGTATCGATTAATTGTGGTATTGTGTTAATGTTTGGTTGTGTTATTGATGAATTGTAAGTATACTGGTGATGATAAGTGAGCAATAGTAAGTTTCTGCATATTCATGTATGGTGATTGCTATATGTTGTTATGCACTAGAGATTAGTAGTTAAGTTTGTTGGAATTGTCAGAAGAGTAATAGAGTGACTGGGAAAATACATAAAGGGCCTCTATATTACAGACCCATGACCATCCCAAGAACCCACGTGCAGTCGGAACATACATTATACTCAATCTGACCAGAAACCAAATTAACAAGCAACGAAAAGGGAAGAAAAAGGAAGACAAAGATGGCATCCAGGACAAGGAACATCTAGACATGTAGAAGATCCCGCCTACATGCCTCATATATTCTTAGATGAAGAATTCAAACCCCATGGTTGGATGGAGATTTTAGCCACCCTAGACGTATGCATAAATGAAGAAGTAATAACTATGAATGAGTGCATAGATGAGGAAGGATATGATGTAAATCTATACATGGCCATTCTCCAAGAAGCAGATGAAAGAGAAGTAATTGAAAAAGAATGGAATGAAGATTACGAGAGCATAGAAATGGAATGGGAACCTATTGAGGAAGAAAATGAAAATCAAGGAGTAAGCGTCGTGACTAATGAGTCAAATCAAGGAATGACACAAAGGGAAGAAAATGAACCAGACAAGGAAAACATAAAAGAAGAAAACATACCTCAAGACCAATTCGAGGTACTTGAGCATTTCAAGAAGTATGAAGTAGAAGAAAGGAAGATTGCTATTCAGATGCCAAAACGAGAAGCGCAACTAGGGATAGCATATGACAGTAAAGAGCTGACCAAGAAGATTGTAGTAGCTATTGAGGAAGGAGAAGAGAGATGCACTTTCATAGGACAAAATGTCTCGCTTGAAGAAGAAAAGATTTAATACAAATCATAAGAGAGTATAGAGATATCTTTGCATGAACATATAAGGATTTAAAAGGTGTGGATCCTTCTATTTGCACTCATAAAATACCTATGACAACAGAAGCCAAGCCCTCCAAACAAAGACCATACACCTATAATGATTTTTATTCAGCAAAGATTAAAGAGGAGATAGATAAATTGTTGGATGCGGGCTTCATTTATGAAATTGAACATACGGTATGGGTGTCACCTTTAGTGGTAGTGCCGAAAAAGAATGGCAAATTAAGGGTGTGCGTTAACCTTAAAAAGGTGAACACTGCCACCATACAGGATAGTTACCCATTACCCCATTACAGATCATCTGTTGGAAAGGGTTGCAGGTAAGGAAGTCTATAGCTTCCTTGACGGCTTCTCAGGATATAATCAGGTAGCCATTGCTCCTGAAGGCCAACATAAGATAGCCTTTGCAACCAAATGGGGAGTATATGCATTTAGGGTTATGCCTTTTGGTCTAACTAATGCCCCAACCACTTTCCAAAGATTGATGTGCCATGTGTTCAAGGAATTCTTGAGAAAAAGTATGGAGGAATATGTGGATGATTTATGTACCTATTCAGCTATAAGATCAAAACACATCCCAGAACTAAGAAAAATATTTGCCAAATGTCGTCAGTATAGAGTATGCCTTGATCCAAAAAAATGTGTCTTCATGGTTCGACAAGGAAAGATCTTAGGGCACATTGTCTCCAAGAATGGAATTTCCATTGATGAAGACAAAATCAAAGTAATTCTGGATTTACCAAGACCAAAGACCGCTAAGGAAATGCAAGCATTTATGGGACATTGTGGATACTATCATAGATTCATTCACATGTATGCCATAGTTGCGAGGCCCCTTTATGGATTATTGACTTAGTTTACTTGGACAGAAGAATGTGAAAAGGCTTTCGATGAATTGAAGAGTTGCTTGAGCTCAACATGAATTCTGAGAGTACCAGATTGGAATAGACCATTTCATATTCATGTAGATGCCTCCAAGTTTGCCATTGGTTGTGTTTTAGCACAGCCAACAAATATCAGAAAGTTAGACTACCACATAGCTTATGCTAGTAGACAACTAAACCAAGCAGAGCGTAATTATACCACTATGGAACGAGAATGCTTAGGAATGGTATATGTAGTGAAGAGATTTAGGCACTACTTATTGGCAAACAAATTCAAATTATTCATTGATCATCAAGCTCTGTATCAGAGCAGGTCACCGCTTCATCTAGGGCCTCGTCGACACTCCTCCGATTGTAGTCTCATATTCGCACAAAATTTGGTGAGCATGTTGGAGCAAGTCTATGACAAGCCTAAGTATTGGCTTGAGTCCCACAAAGTCATAGAAGAAGCCCTAAAATGAAGACAATGTAAAGTTCACTTGTGAACTACCTCTTGTAACTTTTGAAGAATTTACTTAATGTAAAAGTGAAAGAATCTTAAGTGGTTGAGTCCACTTGATCAAAAAGGGAAATAGGAGCCACGAATTCATGATTTGTGGTAGATAGAGAATCAAATCATTCACTAATTGATTGGAGAGTGATTGAGGGAAGTTAGCCTCCCAAACTCAATTATAAATAGATGGCTGTTTTAGTTGTGGTTAGAGAGACCTATGTGAAGACCTCCAAGAGCTGAGCTTTATGCCATATCAAGGTGTGATTACAAGGCACACATACGTATCCGTAAGTCAATTGTATTTTACAATCAATATACTTTAATTTTCATGATCATTTGAGTTCATATTTTCATGTTCTTGTGAAGTGTACTACTCACTACCATATCTCTCAGTTTTCTCAGTCAGATTGCAGAAATGGTTTCTCTCAGCTTGGTGGATCATTTTTAGTGATTTAACTTGGTAACATTAGCTCTATAAGTCTACTATATGGTCACCAATTTTAACTTCATTTGGGTGTTGCAATCTTCAATTATGTTCAGTTAAAGTCAACCCTGTCTGTTCATTTTCACTTCTCTGTCAGGTACCCGACTTTTTTACTCATCTTGTTAGAGCTGTTTCTCAGTGTGCACATATCCAAATTCAATGATTTGAAGCTTCTTGGATGCAGCGTACTGTCTAGTATAAGCATAAAAATTTTCATAATCATTGGATTCTTAAAACTTGAGTTATGTTCATTTTGTTGCTCACTGGTCTCATTACTATAGCAGCCCATGAAAATCGGGATGATGTCATCAGTTGTTAAACATCATTCTTAGTGTGTGGTTCATTATTTTTGATGAGATTACTCTTGAAAGTTAGCTCTTTAAGTTAACTAGAGTTTCCCATGAGGAATTAAGCTAATTTCTGCTGTGCTCAGAGAATTATGCAAAACACTGGACATGTGTATGAACCAAAATAGCAAGTTCTTCACCTCTGAGCTAACTCCAACTTATCTGTTTTGATCTATCTTTTTGAGAGTGATCTTACAAGGTACATAGGGTGTCTAATACATCCATTGGAAAGCTAAAAGGGCCCACCACATACTCTTGGAGCTCATTTGGCTCGTTTAGATCAAGGATTTTGCAACACCTCTTCATCTTCAAGCACATACCTATCCATCTCTTCACAGTGGTATCAGAGCAAGGATGGACAACATGGCCGATGGATTTCCCTCATAAATTGACAAATTGGATAGAGGTAACTACTCAGCTTGGTCATTAAGAATGGAAGCTTATCTCCAAGGTAGAAGTTTATATGGTTATGTGGCTAGAGATGAAGTTATGCCAGGTTTCAGGAACAAAAGTCAACCAACACAAGAAGAGCAATAAAGATTGAGCACATGGTGCTCCAAGGATGCACTTACAAGGTCTTATCTCCTCAACTCTATCTCCGATTTTTTGTTGCCTCACATTAGAAGTTGTAAGACATCTCAGGAAGTGTGGGATGCACTTGAAGCCTTCTTCTCTTCAAGTACCAAAGCTAGGAAGCATCAACTATGGCTAGATTTCACAACTCTCAAGAAGGCTCCCAAACAAAATGTGACTGATTTTGTCACAAAGCTCAAGGACATAGCGTATCAGTTGGGAAGCATTGGAGAGGTAATGGATGAAGAGCAAATTGTAAGGCAGGTCATCAATGGCTTGAAGGCAGATGAGAAGTGGGAAGCATTCACCACAGCTATGGATTTGTACATGGACATGCATGTACCTGATTTCAATACACTCATTGGACAACTACTTACTCAAGAGGCAAAGCTTATCAAAACTGGAGAAAGCTCTAAAGGTAATCAATCGTCAGCTTTATACACTGATAAAAGCAAGTCCAAAGATAACAAAGGAAAGGCAAAGAAAGTGGATGATGAAGTAGGTACATATCAAGTTAACTATGCAGGTAGAGGAAGACATGGCAGAGGTAGAGGAAGAGGAGGTAGACAAGGCAGGGGGAGATCCCAAGTCTCCAACCCATGTTCTATTTGTGGATTAACTAATCATACAACTGAAAATTGCTTTAGGAATTCCAGGAATCAAAGAGGCAGAGGATACAACAGAGGAAGTTATGGCTACTCAAGAGGAAGGTTCAACAATTATCATGGCAACTACAACAACTACAATTATTCAAACTATCAAGGAGGCTACAAAGGAAGGAGAGACTTCAATAACTACACAGAAGACTCAAACAAAGAGGATTCATTATTGATCATGAACATGGCTATGCCACAAGGTAAATCTGATGAGCATGTTTTCTACATAGATTCCGGTTGTTCAAATCATGTGGCAAGAAATGTGGCACTCCTATCAGATTTAGAAGATCCAAGGAATAAGCATGAGGTACAAACAGGAGATCATACAAGACATCTTATGGAGAAAATAGGCAAATGTCAAAGCACCTGATGGAAACATCAACCTACTCAGTAAGGTACTCTATGGCCCTACCATTACAAAGAATTTTATAAGTGTTGGGAAGATAGTAGAGAAAGGGTTCCAAGTGAGGTTCACAAAAGCAGAAGCATTTGTTGAAGATCCAAGTCAAGGATTCAGAAGAATTGCAAAAGGTGAAAAGACAGGTAAATTGTTCACATTTGAATTACAAGACACTAGAAACATTGCTCTCTTTAATTATGGTAGTCATACACTCACAGAATTGGAAGTATGGCACAAAAGGTTAGCACATATTGGTGAAAGGTCATTAAAGCAAATTTGCAGGGACCAAAGTGTACTTGGAATCCCTAACTTGTCAAAACAACATATGATTTATAAGTGTAGTGCATGTCAATTTGGAAAGTCTCACAGGTTACCATTCATGAAGAAAGGTATATTCATGGAGATCTCTTGGAGTTGGTTCATACAGATGTATGGGGACCTAGCAAGGAAGCTTCAATATCTGGATCAAGGTATTATGTCTCCTTTATTGATGATTGCAGCAGATGGACTATCCTATTCTTTATGAAACACAAAGATGAAGTTTTTTCATGTTTCAAAAGATATTTGGCTCTTGTGGAGAATCAAACAAGTAAATTACTAAAAAGGCTAAGGTCAGATGGAGGGGGAGAATACTTCTCCCATGACTTTGATTCTTTTCTTCAAGAAAGAGGAATCAAAAGAGAGGTAACTACAAGGTACACTCCTGAGCAAAATGGAGTGGCAGAATGGAGGAATAGGACAATTGTTGAAGCTGCAAGGTCCATGTTAAAGGAAAAGCATTTACCTAATTATCTATGGGTTGAGGCTGTATCTACAGTCACTTACTTGATTAACAGGTTGCCTTCAAAATCCCTTGATGGGATGACTCCATATGAGGCTTGGAATGGAAGAAGACCAAGCTTAGATCGTTGTAAAATTTTTGGATGTATTGCTTTTGCTCATGTTCCTTCATAGGTTAGAGGCAAGATGGATCCAAAGGCAGAAAGGTGTGTATTATCAGATATGACAACAATCAAAAGGGTTACATGTTATACAACCCTACCAACAAAGGATTCTTGGTAAGCAAAGATGTAGTTTTTGATGAAAACAATTCATGGTATGAAGATTCATGCAGGAAGGTCAATTTACCATATGATCTTGAAGAAGATTTTCCAAAGCTTGGTAGAGAACAACCGAAGATTGAAGAACAAGACACCTCAGAGGATGATGAAGAATCTCAGATGGAAAAGATCAAAGCATGGAAGTCTAAAGGTAAAGCAAAATTGCAAGAACTTGGACATGAGGCAGAATCATCACATCATGGCCTAAGAAGATCTATGAGGGAAAAGAAAAAACCAGAAAGGTATGGGTTTGACACCTCATTAGTAACTAAACATTCTATCTACATAGCACAAGACATAAACCAAGAGGAGCCATCATCCTTTGAAGATGCCAAAGCAAAATTAGAATGGAAGCATGCAATGAAGGAAGAGATTTAAGCACTTGAGGAAAACAACACTTGGGATTTGGTGCCCAAGACTTCATCCATGAAGCTAATAGGCTCAAGATGGGTCTATAAACTCAAGAAGAATTCTGATGGTTCCATTAACAGGTATAAGGCAAGGCTTGTAGCAAAAGGCTTTGCACAAAATCAGGGAATTGATTATGAGGAGACCTTCTCTCCTGTGGCAAAGATGCCTACTATTAGGGTTTTTCTTAGTATTGCCTCTTCCAAGAATTGGAAGATACTTCAACTAGATGTAAAGAATGCATTCTTGAATGGTTGGATAACAGAAGAGGTATATATGGCACAACCACATGGTTTTGAGAATCAAGTTTATCCTGATTATGTGTGTAAACTTAACAAAGCATTGTATGGTCTCAAGCAAGCCCCAAGAGCTTGGAATTTCAGGCTTGTTTCATTCTTGCAAGACAAAGGCTTTCAACCAAGCAAGGCAGATCCTTCACTCTTTATTAAAAAGAGTTATTATGAGATCATCTACTTATGTGTATATGTAGATGATATTATATTGAGAGGGAATGATGCAGATGGTATGAAGAAGATCAAAGATCAGATGAGAGAAGAGTTCAAGATAAGTGATTTGGGTTCACTTACCTACTTCCTAGGTTTGGAAGTTGTCTACAAAGATCATGGTTTGTTTCTCACTCAAAGAAAGTACATTAAGGACATGTTGGCAAAATTCAAGATGCAAGATTGTAAGATTGCAGGTACTCCAATGGAGGTCAATCACAAATTGAGCTCACATGAAGGTGAACTCATAGAGGACATCACATCATATCAAAGTCTAGTGGGTGGTCTCAACTATGCCACATTGACAAGAGTAGATATATGTTACAGTGTGAGTGTGCTAAGTCAATTTATGCACACACCAAGGAAAACACATATGGATGCTGCCAAAAGGATTCTCAAGTATATCAAAGGAACCATAAATGAAGGACTTTATTATCCTTATCTGATTTAGGTTTGAAGCTATTTTCTTATGCAAATTGGACTGGTTCCAAGGAAGATAGAAGGAGCACTTCAGGTTATCTTACCTTTGCAGGTTCAAAGCTTATTTCATGGTCACCCAAGAAGCAACCCATAGTTGCTCTCTCTTCTACTGAAGCTGAATATAGAGGTCTTGCCATAGCTACACAAGAAGCTATGTGGATGAAGACATTATTCAAAGATCTTGGATTGGAGTTTGGAACTCCAACTATTTTTGGTGACAATATGAGTTCTATTCATTTGGTTGCTAATCCTATTTTTCATGCAAGGACTAAACATATTGAAGTTCATTATCACTATGTACGAGAGAAGGTTCTAAGCAAAGAGATTCATATATCATATGTGTACACTCATCAACAATGTGCAGCTATTATAACCAAAGCATTGGATGGTACAAAGCTTTGCAAGTTCAAAGCCATGATTGGTTTGCAAGTAATCTTGGAAGATTGAAGACCTCAAGCATACTTGGTTTGAGGGGGAGCTGTTGGAGCAAGTCTATGACAAGCCTAAGTATCGGCTTGAGTCCCACAAAGTCATAGAAGAAGCCTTAAAATGAAGACAATGTAAAGTTCACTTGTGAACTACCTCTTGTAACCTTTGAAGAGTTTACTTAATGTAAAAGTGAAAGAATCTTAAGTGGTTGAGTCCACTTGATCAAAAGGGAAAGAGGAGCCACGAATTCGTGATTTGTGGTAGATAGAGAATCAAATCAATCACTAATTTATTGGAGAGTGATCGAGGGAAGTTAGCCTCCCAAACTCAACTATAAATAGATGGCTGTTTTAGTCGTGGTTAGAGAGACCTATGTGAAGACTTCTAAGAGATGAGCTTTATGCCATATCAAGGTGTTATTACAAGGCACACATACGTATCAGTAAGTCCATTGTATTGTACAATCAATATACTTTCATTTTCATGATCATTTCAGTTCATATTTCCATGTTCTTGTGAAGTGTACTACTCACTGCCATATCTCTCAGTTTTCTCAGTCAGATTGCAGAGATGGTTTCTCTGAGCTTGGTGGATCATTTTTAGTGATTTAACTTGCTAAAGTTAGCTCTATAAGTCTAATATAAGCTCACCAATTTTCATTTCATTTGAGTGTTGCAATCTTTCATTATGTTCAGTTGAAGTCAACCCTGTCTGTTCATTTTCACTTCTCTGTCAGGTACCCGACTTTTTTTACTCATCTTGTCAGAGTTGTTTCTCAGTGTGTACATATCCAAATTCAATGATTTTAAGCTTGTTGGATTCAGCGTACTCTCTAGTATAAGCATACAAATGTTCATAATCATTGGAGTCCTAGAAGTTGAGTTATGTGCATTTTTCTACTCATTGGTCTCATTACTATAGCAGCCCCTGTGAAAATCGGGATGATGTCATCAGTTGTTAAACATCATTCTTAGTGTGTGGTTCATTATGTTTTATGATATTACTCTTGAAAGTTAGCTCTTTACGTTAACTAGACTTCCCCAAGAGGAATTAAGCTAATTGCCACTATGCTTAGAGAATTATGCAAAACACTGGACAGGTGTATGAACCAAAATAGCAAGTTCTTCACCTCTGAGCTAACTCCAACTTATCTGTTTTGATCTATCTTTTTGAGAGTGATATTACAAGGTACATAGGGTGTCTAATACATCCATTGGCAAGCTAAAAGGGCCCACCACATACTCTTGGAGTTCATTTGGCTGGTGTAGATCAAGGATTTTGCAACACCTCTTCATCTTCAAGCACATACCTATCCATCTCTTCACAGAGCATACTCAAGGTGTTTCAGAGATCAAAACAACTTCGCTTTGTGGTGCCGAAAGCGCGATCTAAGCTTGTTTTGGCCTCCGAACGCACTATTGTAGCACTTGTGTTGAATATTTCGTCTGTTTGTGCCAAAGGTATATACGTGTTTCGATTCGCCAATATAAGTGTCTCAAAGTCTGCTACAGGTTTAGATGAACTCGTCTAGGCAGTTCCGTTCAACTTTTTGAGATATAGTCAATTTTCTGCATCAAGGTATTTTAGTCACCAGCCATGGCTAAAAGCAGTCATGTATTCCGTATGTTGGCTGTTGAGGATAAGTTGGATGGTACCAACTACCCGTTATGGGCTTATATGATGCGACATGTATTGGTTGCAAAAGGACTGTGGAACATTGTGCAGGGTGTTGAAAAACGTCTTATCACACCTACAACTGTTACAACTATAGGTACTGAAGCTGATGCAAAAGGTGTCGAAGATGATGATATTCTGCATATTCTTGTTCGTACTACAGTTTGTGCTACACCTACTGCAGAGCAGATTTGTTGGGATGGAAGAGATGCCTAGGTACATGCATTGATAGCTTTGTCTGACAAACGTGCCATTATTCCTCACATACGCTCTTGCAAAACAGCTAAGGATGCTTGGGATACTCTTACCACGTTACAGTACTAAGCTAGGAATGAGGCTCGTGTTGCTTACCTCCGAAAATAGTTGGAGAGTGAGCACATGAATGAAGGTGATTCCATGGACAATTTTCTAACAAAGATCAAAGACTTGAAGGAACAATTGATTTCTGCTGATGAGATTATACGAGATAGCTCACTTGTGCAGACCGTTCTGAATGGTCTTCCTAATTCATATTAGAGTTTTGCTTCTACTCTTCGGTTGATGATGAAAGGCAATCCAAATGCCTTGTCATTCTGTTGCAGGAAGATCAGTCCAAGCAGAACAGGTCCATTATGCGTGTTGCAGATCAAGCTTACTTGGCTAGTCAGAAGGGCAAAGGAAAATGGAGCTCTTCTACTAGTAAGCAGAAATGTGCAAATGCTACACATTCGAAGAACCAAGATAAAGATGAGAAAAATTTAGAAAAGCAAAAATTGTTTTGCAAGTATTGTAAAGGGAATGATCATATCATAAAGAACTGTCCAAAACTGGCTGCTAAAGAGGCAAAGAAGAAAGAGGCTGGAATGGTTGTTGTTGAAGCCTCTACACCAAAAATGAAGTTTGCTAATCTTGTGCAGGAAGAAGAATGGGCGTTTACTACTGTGTGCAATTTTGACCCATCTTCTCATGAGCAGTGCATGTCTGTAGTAGACTCAAATGTTTGGTACTTTGACAGTGGGGCGACCAAACATATTACCTTGCAGTGCAGTTTCTTCTCTTCTCTCGAGCCTGCCCCTACAGGGAACACTGTTACATGCACCAACAACTCCTCTTATCGTGTTATGGGAGTTGGTAAGATCATTTTGACTACTGCTAATGGTAGTTCTTTCACTTTGTCCTTGTTTGTGCTAGGGATCAAGGAAAATTTGTTAATTGTTTTTGCATTAGCCAAGATTGGCTTCGTTGTGAAATTTATTGATGACAGATGTACAATTCATGATATGTCAAATGGCTATGTGATTATTGCTTCTAGCATTCTATGTCATGGGTTGTATAACCTCATAGACTATGAAAGATCTGTAAATGATTTGGCATGTGCAGTACAAGATTCTCAAGCTATATCAGATGCAAAGCTTTGGCATGCATGCATTGGTCATCTGAATTTTGCTAGTTTGCTACACCTGTAGAAATCTGAAATGGTGTCCTCTTTGGCCAAACTTGAGGCACCGGGAAAACATGTTTGTGAAGGCTGTATTTTGGGCAAAATGCAACGTTCCTCCTTTCCAAAAGATGGTTCAGTTTGGGCCACTCAGAAACTGCAGCTTGTACATAGTGATGTCTGTGGTCCTATGCAAACACCTTCTTTTGGAAATTATCTTTACTTTGTGACTTACATCGATGATTTTTCCAGGCATGCATGGGTATATCCATTAAAGGCAAAGTCCGAAGTATTCATGTGCTTCAAACAGTTTTTGGTTTTGGCTGAAAATCTATCAGCATGTAAAATGGGCACCCTCCATTTTGATCGAGGGGGGGAATATATGTCTTGTGATTTTAATGCATTTCTGGCTAAACGTGGGATAAAACACCAAATTTTAATGCATTTCTGGCTAAACATGGGATAAAACACCAGTGTACAGTGCCGTATACACCTCAATAGAATGGAGTTGCTAAACAAAAGAACAGGTCGCTGATGGAGATGGCGAGGTGTATGGTCAAGAGTGAGGCTTTACCACATAATTTCTAGCTTGAGGTTGTCATGTGTGCAACATATGTACTTAACAGGTGTCCCACTAAAGCGCTACAATCTATGATGCCATATAATGCTTGGCATGATCGCAAGCCATATGTTGCACATCTACGTGTTCTTGGTTGTTTGGCATATGCATTAGTGCCTGAACAACATCCCAAAAAATTGGATGATAAAGTAGTAAAATGTATTTTTGTTGGGTACAGTTCTGAAAGTAAAGGCTATCGTCTGTATCATCCATAGACTAAACACATTCTGGTTAGCCATGATGTTTTTGTGGAAGATGCTATTCGGCCATTGCTTTCATGTACTAAGGAGACATATGTTAGCTCCAAAGACATGTATGATACTTTGCTGCCTCTTTTTACAGGTGGACAGCCTAGTGCTGGTCCTAATGAGGCAACTTCTCAACCTTTGTAGGTTTCATGTGATGATGTAGATCATCCCATTTCTGATGCAGATTTACATGATGCACTTGTTGATGAGAAAGCTGACATTGAGGAGGCAAAAACTATGCCAAAATGGCTGGTGCAAACTTTGCATGACAACAAATTAGATGCACCTCTGTCATATCATACTCGATTAGGCTCTCATTGTGCCTCTTTTGCATCAGATTGCTATGCTATGGCTACATCTAGTCTCTGTGATGAGAATGAGCCTATTTCATTTGATGAAGCACAAAATTCAGAAATTTGGATGGCTGCTATGCAATCTGAATATGATGCTATAATGAAGAACTGTACTTGTTCTTTATGTGACTTGGCCAAATTTACATGCTTTTTCTTGATTAGGTTGGAATGGTTGTTATGACACTCATGTGTCCACAAGTGGTTATTGTTTCATGCTTAATAACTTGTGCATATCTTGGTTGAGCAAGAAGTAGCCTACTATAGCCATTTCTAGTTGTAAGGCTAAGTATAATGTATTTTCCATAGCTGCAATTGAATGTGTGTGGATCTTAAGTGCTATGGATGACTTAGCTATTGATCAATACTCAACCACCATGATATTTAGTGACAAACAAAGTGTATAAGCAATTGTGGGGAAAATTACATTCCATGCTCGCACTAAAACCACTGAGGTGCACTATCATTATGTCAGGGAGAGACTCTATGATGCTGAGGTGAGTTTGGCATATGTTCCCACATAGGATAATGTTACATGCCTTTTTAAAAATTCTTTGCCTTCTAAGAAGTTTGAAGATTTTTGGGAAGCTTTGGGCTTAGTCCCTTTGTTGATTGACCCTAGTCCACATTGTTTCACACTTTCGTACATATGAGTTTCAACCTCTTTGTTGACATTGGCAGTAGCCAAGGAGGCCCGGGCAGCTTGTCAAGACAAGGAAGCATGAGGAACTTGATTCAAAGAGAGTCAGGATAGAGTGAAGGTCAAGTAGGACTGAGCAGACAAGGAATTCAAAGAAGATTTGACAACTAGGCCTATCAAATTTCCAAATCCTACTTCTTGTGAAATAGTGATTTTGATCACTCCACCATTGTAAATTCCATTTTTGTTAAATCCACCTCAATTTTGTTCAAGTGGAGGATTCCTTGAGCTTGAGGAGTGTTAGATATATGTACATACCAATTTTTGTCATTTCTAGAGCTTGTTTGAGCCTCCAAAATAGCCTTGGAACTTAATTTTTAACTAAGCCAGACACTAGGTTTGCACAGGACCAAATCTAGTAGAAAACTATAAAAAGATCTAGAGGGCTCATTTTTAAGGTTAGCATTTTTGGGGAATTGAAGTGAAAGAAAGACATTGTAATCGTATTTTTGGCTAATCAAAGATTCCATTGCTCCATGTCTTGGTCTTACTGTGTATGCATGTGTGTGTATGTGTGTGCATGTTGATGTGCTTCTCACTCGCACATTTGCATTCTCTGTTGTATATTATGGAATCATGGAATGTTAAATGGATTTTTAATGTTTTAAATGTCTAGAAGGTTTTAATGTGGTTGTGTTTGATCTAGCAGGTGAAGAAGCATGAGAGCATGGATACAAGTCGATGCACATAAGTAAATAAATTCAAGGACTAAATCGAAGACTTCTAGAATAGTTATATTTAGGTTTATCTTGTTGTAAAAGTAGTGGTTCTCTTTAGAAAGCAACACCTTTTGTAAATAAAGTAGTTTTACCTAAAAGATGTGACGGCCCTCATGTAACTTCTATTTTCAAGATGTAATAGAAATCAACCTACAAATATGTGTACTCTAAGAGACTCATCCATCAGAGTACACGAGGGGAGATTGCACCCATTATCGCGTTGATTGTCTCTCTGTTTCTGATTCTTGTTTCGTCTTCTTTCTGCTTCTGTGTGTGCATGCACTGAAGATCTTGATAACAATGGTATCAGAGCCTCACACATATCACTACGGAGGAGATTGTTTGTCGAGGGGATTGTTTGCGTTCTCTATTTGCGATCAGCATCCGCTGTTCACGATCCAAATCTGAATCCAAATCTGCCTCTGCGTCTGCTTCTGCTTCTGCTTCTGCTTCTGCTTCTGCTTCTGCTTCTGCTTCTGCTTCTGTCTCAGTCTCAGTCTCAGTTTCAGTTCCAGAACCAGAACCTGCGTTTATACCTGCGGCTTACTCCAAGGCGTCGACTAAGGTTTCAACTAAGGCAAAGAACTTAGGAAACATTGGCACCCAAGGCTCCCTTGGTGACCATTGGCAGCTGTTGGCTACGCGCGATGAAATTTTAATTTTGAGTGGCAATAGAGAGTTTTAGATTCCCTAAGGTAGGAGAATTTGAACCCACAACCTCCTACCTACAAGGGAAGCACTTTAACCACTACTCCGTCTCTTTGAGTTATCACTCTATCTCCCTTTTGTGATATTTACATCAACTTTCACCTCTCTCTTCCTTTTACAATTCCCAAGTTAAGCTCACACGTGGAAGCGCCCGTCGATTTTCCGAGGGGGGTGCAACACAATAAGGGCATAACTTTCACTATATAACTCGGATTTTAGCATATAATATATCGATTGGAAAGCTCTCGGAACAGGCTTTTTAGCTAACCTATTAGATTGAGAATCCAACATAGTTTGAAAGAGGGATTTTGTTTTTTGGATATGGACCCTACAACAATGGAGGGTTTTGATAATTCACCTTTACCTGGGATCTCACTCGAGCAACAATTAGAGTTTATGCGACAAGAACTTCAAGGAATTCAACAAGCTATACAAGCATGCTATGTTATGCTTCAATTCGATGGACAAAAGGATGGCCCATTTGTCCTGTCATGGCTCTCTCTATTCGACGATTTCTATTCCGATGAGCTATATTCAAAAAATAAGAAATTCAAGTTTGCTACCAATTATTTGGTAGGAAGAGTGCAACTATGGTGGAATGATCTTTGTCATAGTGCAGATTGTCCACGCACATGGAAGGCTTTTCAAGAAGAGTTTAAGGATTCTTTTCTACCCTTACAGTTCAACCTACATTTTTTATAATTTTGGGCTAAATTTACATGGATGGAAGGTGATACATTGACAACCTATACAGACCGGTTCTACCAAGACTTGGTAACTCTTCGCTTGCTTGAAGATGTTTCCAATGATACTATGAAGAAGAAGTATGATGATGGGATATATAAGGAGGTTCAAGCAAAGCTTCGCCCACGCCAGTCTACATCACTCCATGAAGCTATTGCCTTTGCTCATGATGCGGAGAATGAGTACCAATTGATTATCAAGAGGATCCATTTGCAGTAGCCACATCAACAACAACAATATTTTTTCTAATTTTCTTTGATTATGTATAATGCATTTACACATAGAATTTAGTATGTAGAATCATACTTTAGATATACTTTTGAAAATGAATTAGAATATTGACTTATTTAAAACACTATGATCATTTAATTTCTGCATATCATTCCTAATTACATTAAACTTTCAGGTTTTCGATTCCATGCATGTGTTTTACATGGTTAATGCTTACTATTGTTCAGTGATGGGACATGCGACTGGTCATCCATGTCTAATTTTTTTATATTTATCAAATGAGGTCAGTTGCTTGTCAACTGGGAGTCATGTTATATATTATGGAATCATGGAAGGTTAAATAGATTTTTAATGTTTTAAATGTCCAGAAGGTTTTAATGTGGTTGAGTTTGATCTAGCAGGTGAAGAATCATGAGTGTGTGGATACAAGTGGATGCGCATAAATAAATAAATTCGAAGACTTCTAGAATAGCTATATTTAGTTTTATCTTATTGTAAAAGTAGTGGTTCGCTTTAGAAAGTGATGCCTTTTGTAAATAAAGTAGTTTTACCTAAAAGACGCTTTTAAAAGCGATGGCCCTCATGTAACTTCTATTTTTAGGATGTAATAGAAGTAAACCTATAAATACGTGTATTCTGAGAGACTCGTCCATCAGAGTACATGGGAGGAGATTGCACCCATTATCGCGTTGATTGTCTATCTGCTTCTGATTCCTGTTTCATCTTCTTTCTGCCTCTGTGTGTGCGTGAACTTCTGAAAGTGGCACAAGAGTTATGGACAGGGAAGATACCATATTATGGTCATCTTCGAGTTTTTGGGTGTGAAAGCATATGTTCATATACCCAAGAATCTAAGACAAAAGTAGGACCATAAGTCAAAGAAATGCATTTTTCTTAGATATGGTCAAGAAGGACAATTTGAATATCGCTTATGGGATCCTGAAACACACTCAATGATCAGAAGTAGTGATGTCATTTTCTATGAGTCTAAGATGTATAAACAACCCATTAAGGAGGTTGAAGTGAAAAGATTGGTGTTTGAGGATACAAGTCCTCCAGTTAGCATGCATAAAAATGTTGCACATAGGGATGTTCAAGAGAATGTCCAATCAGATCAGCCTGCACATGTTCCTGTTTAGCAACCATTGAGATGCTCTGCACGTGTCTCATATCCACCTGATAGATATATTCCAAGTTTAGAGTTTGTTATGCTAACAGATGCCCGTGAGCCTTCTTGCTACAAAGAAGCTATGTAGACAGAGGATCATGTCAAGTGGGAGCATGCCATGAAGAGTGAGTTGGATTCTATTCACAAGAATGGTACTTGGGATTTAGTACCTTTGCCAAAGGGCAGGAAAGATTTACCATGTAAATGGGTATATAAGCTGAAATTCACATCAGATAGTGCTTCTCCAAATTATAAAGCATGACTTGTTGCAAAGGGTTTTAAGCAACAACATGGTGTTGATTTCAAGGAAATCTTCTCTCTAGTGGTCAAGATGATTACTCTACGCATGTTACTTGGATTTGTTGCAATGGAGGACTTAGAGCTAGTCCAAATGGATGTGAAAACTGCTTTCTTACATGGAGATCTTACATATGAGATCTATATGGAACAACCAAAAGGTTTTGTAGTTCCTGGCCAAGAAATTCTAGTTTCTAAGCTCAAGAAGATCTTGTATGGACTTAAAGAGTTCCCTAGATAATGGTACCAAAACTTTGATGCTTTTATGAAGTCAAGGCTATTCTCACAGCAATGAGGATCATTGTCTCTACACAAAGAGATGTTGAGATGGCAACTTGATATGCTTGTTACTTTATGTCGATGATATGTTGAATCTTGGAAAGTCCTCTTATGACTTGTCAATTCTCAAAAAGAAGTTGATTCAAACATTTCATATGAAGGATTTGGGGGATGCCAGACATATTGTTGGCATGCGCATTACTTGTGATAGGAGTAAAAGATGCATATACTTGTCTCAAAGTGAGTACATATCCAAAGTACTTCACAGGTTCAATCTTTAGGGTGGAAAGGCATTGAGTACACCTTTACGCACATATGTGAAATTGAGCAAGGATGATTGCCCCAAATGAGGCATGTAAGGAAGCATTGTGGCTTTCTCGTCTTGCTTGTGATATGGATTCACCTCAATATGTACCTCGTTTGCTCAGTGATAGTCAGAGTGCCATTGCTTTGGCTAAGAATCCAGTATATCATGCAAATTCCAAGCACATTGAGGTGACGTATCACTTCATTAGAGATTTCTTATTCACTGAGTGCATTATTCTTGAGAAGGTTCACACTTAAGATAATTTTGCAGATTCTTTGACTAAATCTCTACCACAAGATAGCTTTCGACACTGTTGGCACTTGATGGGGGTTACTTGATTCATAATCTTATACAGTCACTTGTATACAATGTAACATGCCTATCAAGTGGGAGGTATAGTTTGTATACTTACATTCAGCAATTCTTTATCATTCTTTATTTTTCTTGCATATTTACTTTGGGCATATTGGCCTTTAGTGGGAGCTTGTTATCTTTAGTGTCCATCTGAAAGGCCAAATGGCCATCAGACACTTCTTTGTATATGTTCCTCAATAAAACATATAGTGGACTGGTTAGTCAAAGATTGTAAGATCAACCGCATTTGTAAGACCTAAGAAGTCTGTCTTCGTGCTCCCTGTGTACTGTGTTTTTCCACGTATTCTATAGCCTTTGTGCAGAGTGCCGCGTGCAGCCTTAGGAGCTCGGTTTTCTACTTCGAGGATATCATCATGGATCTCTTGAGAAGGAGAATGCACTATGGTGCATCACCACCGAAATACTTCAGCTAGTACCAGATTGGAGCGAACCTTTGGTAAACTTTATCTTCGTCAGAATTGTGCATAAAACCTTATTCATCAAAATTGTGCATAAAACCTTATTCATCAAAATTGTGCATAAAACCTTTTTTGACCGCTACTTCAAAATCAAAACTCCAATAATAATAATAAAAACCATCTAACTAGCCTTCTCGTGTTGCAAGGTTTGTGGACCAAGTATAACATGCGTTGGTTATCAACAAAGAACTTGAATTTGTTGGCTAGTAGGTACTTTTGAAATTTCTTTACTACGTAGAACATTTCTAGTCCTTCTCTTTCCATAGTTGTGTAATTTCTTCCTGCTTGGTTCAATTGTCTGCTTCCGTATGCAATAAGGTGATCTAGTTTTTCTTCGTATGTGGGTTGTGTTATTATACCTCCAATTACAAAATTGCAAGCACCCACATGAATATGGATATGTATCAACACCTTAGACAATGGGTGCTTGGTATGCAAATCCTACACCCCATGATAGCAATCAAGTGGGTCCTCCCCAAATACCACCAATTCCTAGGGGCATGTGTTACAGATGCAATAGAGATCACTTCATTTGCAACTACCCTCTAGTGCAAGGATAGAACTATAACCAAAACCTGCTTTTGGGTTTTATGCAAGATGTAGGGTTGACCATGTGATTAAGGATTGTCCTAAAAAATGTAGACATTGGTAAAGTAACACTACTGAATGTGGTATCACACATACCCTAGGGAAGTGATAGTGACCATGCTAAATCGATTTAGGTGATTCCTAGAGCAAAAGAAAAACCCCAAGTTGAAAAGGATTCTATACCCATTGTAGTAAAAAGCAAACTAAATTAGACACGCCAAGTATTGAAACGGATAAAGTGCAAAAGCAACTCAAAGGTGAGTCCAAAAAAAAAGGTAAAACAATGAATCAAGTTGAATACTTAAGCTCATTTGAAAATGAAAATAAAAGGAAGCCAATATGGAAAGAAAAGAGAGCATTCCAAGTTAGTTCATTAGAAAAGAAACTTGATGAGATGGCTAACTCCCACTCATAATCAAACTCACAAATCCATGGTCACAAACTTGAGATAAAAGTTAGATTCTAAGAGAGAGAATGAGAGAGTCTCCAACACGAGAGATCATGCAAGCTCAATATTGGAAACCCCCATGCAAGAAGATCTGCAAATGCTTACCTATCAAGGTAGGATAGAAAAAAGGCCTTTCATAGAACATTATGAGAAATGCTATCCCAAATCAGATTTAGAACATGAATGACTAAATATGTGTAGATGGATAATTGAGGTGGCTCAATAGCTATTAGAGAAGGTACCCAATCCTCTCTCTAATAGTCGCATTCCTAAGCCTTTATCAAATGACGTATTCTTTCGCATCCTTGGAAAACTTGTCCATACACACTTCAATCGTTGCACTATTCCACCTATAAATTATGAAAGCTCTACAATTTTTGCATCATTGGAGCCTAAATTTGGAAATCAAGTCATCACCTCCTCCTAAGTTGTTACTCTTGAGATTCCCTTAGTGACTTGAGGAGGAGAGTTAGCAAGAATTGTTGCAATCATGCCCTCTTAGAAGTCCATAGAACTCGTAGCACTAAGTGTTCTAGTAGTTGATGCAAATCATGAAATAAAACCTAAAGATATGCCTTTACCATAAGGCTGTGAACTAAAATTTGACTCCAACGTCCCTGGTCCTGAAAATTCTTGAAAGGACCATTTATGGAATAAAGTGCACACAAAAAAATGGAATAAGTGTTAGATAAGGAAACCTCCCTTCATTAAGCTAAGAATAGAGAAACAAGGGCCAACTTGGATATCTAGAGTATTGGATAGGTAAGTGAGAACACTTTAGAGTGCAAGAAGACCACACTTCTTAGATCAAAGAATAAATCTCAAAAGGGTTCCTCAAGAACTCTTAGGCCTCAAGAAGACTAGATTTCAGTGCACAATCATTATTGATGAATCGATTAAACTCAAGCCTTACTATTGGGAGGATGTTGTTAAATAGGTAGGTATAGATCCAAAAACAATAAAACTAAAAACACATTACTCAAATACCCTTAGAAAAACTTGATAAAGATAGTGAAGGTGATGAAGGAAACACATCTATTCTCATCACTCATAAGGATGTCTCCATAAAGGCCATAACTGACTCAAGGGATGACATAGCTATTGCCACAAAGTTCTTTGTGGATCCTAGGGTAAACCAATATTAAGGACAACTAAGTATTAGATAGACACATGGATAAATCCTTAGGTCTTCCGGATGGGTTAGACCTTGACTACATGTTAAGAGAATGACGGGTATGACATCTTCATGGTCAAAGTTGTGATTGATGAAGAGGAAGAAATTATAGACCCATGATTGCCAAAGGTGTGCATATGTGAGGATATCAAGGAGGAAAAGGATGTCACAAAAAGAAAAAGAGAAATTAGAATATGGAAGAAGGAATGAAGGAACATACACACTTGGTCAATACTTCTTACAAGTTTGGCATTGACTATGTAAACAAGGTTAGACTTCTAGATTCCAAAGGTGCACCCAAATCAATCACCTATCATAAGGAGGTATTTCACCTACAAGAGCCTAAGTCCAAGTAATCAAATGATTATAATGAGGTAAGTGGCTATCTTTGAAGTTTCAAATGATTGTAGGAAGTACACCATATAATAAAGGGAAATCCATATCCAGAAGCCAAAGAGAAAGGTCGTACATGGGCAATCATATGACAACAAGGAAACTACTAAAAAAAAGTTATCGCCCATGAGAACAATGAAGATTTATGCACTAAAATTTTCAACGACCTCTTTGATGAACAAGAATAGGAGTTGATCAATCTTCTTCATGAACATAGAGATATATTTTCTTGGTCAATAAAGACTTAAAATATGTCGATCCAAACATCTACTCTCATAGGATTCCTATGGCGAGCATAGCAAATCTTGTAAAAACAATGGTTTCCTACACTTATAATGAAACTTACTCCAAAAAGAACAAGGAGGAAATTGACAAGCTTCTAGAGGTTCTTGGGAGTGGAAGGGGTCTGTGTAGCTCAAGTGTAAGCACCACCTCCTTTACTTGTCAATCCGCAGAGACGTGAGGACCGGTATGAAGACCACGAGCAGGTGAGGGCACAAGTGAGTGAGTGAAAGCACACAAACATGCACACACATACACTCACACGTGCACAAGGTAAGATCAAACAGAGGAACAATGGAAAGCTTCGATTGTAAAAGAGTTCTCTTACAAAGCTCTATTCTCTAACAAGCTAACCCCCAAAAATGAGCTCTCTAGCTCTTTTTATAGTTTTTTGACTAGTTTTGGCCCTGTCCAGACCTAGTGTCCAGCCTAGTTAAAAATTAGGTTCCATGGCTTATTTGAGGGCTCAAACGGAGTCTAAAAATTATGAAAATTGGTAGGATGATACTTCTAATGCTCCTCAAGCTCGAGGACTCCTCGGCTTGCACAAAATGGAGCTACGAAAATAGAAAATGGTATTTACAATGGTTTTAGTGATGGAAATCACTATTTTTGTAGGGAATTCTTTTGAAAAGTTGACATGTACTTCTTGGAGCTCCCTACTTGCTCCTTCTTCTTGTGTGTCCACCTCTTAGATGTGTTCCTATGCTTTGTCCTTGACCTTCAGCTTCAACACTCCCCCCCCTCTCGAGTTTGTCGTCCCTGACAGACCCTTGTTGTAGTGGTTGTTCCATGTAGTGCTTGGGAGGTAGTATCCATTCTATATGAACAAGAGCTGTCTATTTTCCAAATTTGGCAGTGTTGGTTGTCCGGTCCTTCATTTGTCACTACACGCCTTTGCAAGTCGTAGTCCCTTGGTATGTGCTTCTTCCGTGGATTCCCGCATGAATGCGTATCAAGATTGAGTTGGAGCAACTGCTAGCTTCGAATTGCTTCCTAGGTATTGATGTTGCCCCAGGATGTCCTCTAGCGCTTCTAAAGATGATGTTCAGAGTAGTCATGCCAAGTACTCATAACCCATAGTGAATGATGGGTGAGTGTGTATGTGCATGGGTTGAAAAAAGTATGTGCCTTGTGCACGGCCTTGTAATGTAGCCCTACGCATGCTTACTTGGAAAATGCATTGGAAGAAGTATGGTGCAAAAATTGCGGGTCTTGAGCTAAGTGCTCAAGGGTATGCTGACGAAGAGGTTTCCTAATCTATCATGGTTATGGTGTTGCCAGAGTAAAGATACTTACCGTGGTGAAGGGTTGATTGATGTCTATCTCTTCATGTTGTATACCCGGCATTTGTGATGCGATGAATGTCCATGTTGCTGGTCATCCGAAAATTTTTTTTAGTGCCTGGTTCTGTCTTCTCTTTTCAAAGCAACGTTTGCCAAATACTTAGAATTGAATTTCTTTATATTCTTTGACAAACAACATTGGGTAACTACACCAAGCTTAGTTTCACATATTCTCTTTAGTTCACCATAAGCAGGAGTCTGCTCATCTAGTATACAGACAAGGATTTTCGGGGTACCAAACAAACTCTTGCAAATACCTCCTTGGATGCTCTCATACATACAGTAGTTAAGCATAACTCAAGTTGTGGACCTTCAAGATCTTCACTCCCACCATGGTAAGGGGAAACCATAGGTGAGGATGCCATGTTCATGCTAAGTTCTTGACATCTACCAGATAAGGCAGCAATTACATCATCTGCTAGCCGAGACACACTTCTATCCAAACTGATAAATGCCCAGTAATCAATGGTTCAATCTTCAACTAAGCATGACTTATTCATGTTCCATGAGCGAAACCTGGGAACAAGTTCTTTCCCTCTCTTTTTTTTTTTTTGTTGAGGAATGTCACAAAACAAGAAGGCAAAGTTTAGTATCAAAAAGTGGTTTACATGTGTCAATGTGCTCTAGTGCATGGGATTCTTAGTTGTGTCTATGCATGGCCATGTAATGTGGCCCTATATAATGCATACTTTAGAAATGCATTACCTGAATGGTGCAAAAGACAAGGTTGTGCAAGGAGCACATGGTTGTCGCTCGTCGAGGCCTGATGTCACTTGCAGATGTCGGTGTCATCTTTGTTGGAGGTATCCATTGGATCGCGAGATGACCACTGATCCTTCCTCTTTATAGGGATCCATTTTAGAACAGCATTTAGCACTGTAGAGATTACTTTAGGCGTCGTCCTCTTTGGATGCATTCTGAACTGTGGTATCCAGTGTGGTTGGCGCTTTGGTTCGATGGAGGCTACTTGTACTTTTGGCTTCCAAACCCTTATCCTTTTTGCACGTCTTCCTACTATTGTTGAAGAGCTGATTTGATTTTCTTTCGGTCTCTGTATGTGGTTCTTACCCTCTTCTCTTTTTGGCTTCTTTGTTGAGACCTTTCGCATGTGGGAGAACACATCTATAATCGCCCTTGTTGAGCTGCAGCTAATTTCTTAGGCACCCAAACTTGTTGGATACCTTGTGATTGAGCTTGTCCGAGCTGCTTCCTTCGTCTTCTGACCTGGTTGGCTTGCCTGGATGGGATTTGTGGGGGCAAGGCTGGTGGTTTCTCTCCTTTGCGTACCTAGATCTGCGTCATGCTCGGAACTGCTTTCTTATCGAATGGTGTCTTTCTATTTGATGTAGCAATTGTCGTGATTGGTTGTGTTTGCCTCTGTGGTGGACTTACTAGTGTGGCTACTTGATTCTTTGGAGAAGAAGAAAGATCCACCCGCCTTCGAACCTGTTCTTCCACGATTGACTCCTTCTGCATCATAGAGCTTTTGACACATACAACATCTTCTTCCATATGATTAGTCTTAGAAGAGCTAAGAGAGTGTGTGGTGCCATGATCGGGGAGCATGCAATTCTCTAATTCTAACGTAATGCATTGTTCATGTACCCAAACTTGAAGAATTTGACTTCTTAGGTTTAAGTTGACTGCATTGTCATAAATCCAATCTTGTCCTAAGACAAGTGGTTCTGTAAGGTTCTCATCTTGACACACTAGCACTTTGACTTTCATTGGAACATCTTGCAGGTAGATGGGAAGTTCCACCTCGCCCAAACAAGGGGTTTCCACACCTCCCAATCCTATGAGATAAGCTTCTATGGCATTCCTTCACGGGCTTGTTGCAACCAACTACTATGTTCATCGTCCGCAACACAACAAGCTAATACACCCTCAGTATCTTGTTTGTACATGCTTCCTGCTAATATGTGATATTTTTGTGATTTTACAATTTCTTCTTGTGATGTTTTCACATTCTTATTTGCAGGGCCGAAGGTTAGGACTGGTACCAACTTATTTGCCCATTTAGGAACAACTTCTAAATTGAACAGATAAGCATCAGGTAATTCGTCAGACACTCCTTCCGGTGACTCTCCTGAAGTAATGCGAGAAAGGTGATCTGCCCGAAGGTGGGTTCTACCTTTCTTGACAACAACTTCGAAGTCATATTCCATTAGTAAGAGGAACCATCTTACTAAGCGTCCAGTATTGCAAGGTTTATTGACCAAATATAACAAAGCTTGATGATCCGTGAAAAACTTGAACTTATTGGCCAATAAATAGTGTCTAAACTTCTTCACAGCATATACCATGCCTAAGCCCTCTCGCTCAGTTGTGTATAGTTCCGTTCAGCTGCAGTGAGCTGTCTACTAGCATATGCTATGGGCAAATCTAAGTTTCCTTCACTTGTGGGTTGTGCAAGCACACATCCTATGGCATGATTGGATGCATCCACATGGACATGGAATGGTTTATTCCAATCACGAGTGGTCAGGATTGGTGCTGTGCACAAACGTTTCTTCAATTCGTTGAAAGAATTCTCGCATTCGTCGTTCCACTCAAAGTTAAACAACAAGGCATAAAGGGGTCTAGCTATGATCGCGTACATGTGGATAAACCTACGGTAATATCCACAATGGCCCATAAAGGCTTGTACCTCTTTAACATTCCTTGGCCTTGGTAGCTCTACTATGGCTCGTACCTTATCTTCATTTGTTGAGATTCCATTCTTAGAAACAATATGACCTAAGATTTTACCTTGACGCACCATGAACACACACTTTTCTGGGTTCAGACACACTCGATATTCTCTACACTTGTTGAAGATTTGTCTGAGCTCAGGGATGTGAAACCTTCTTTCTTGGGAATGAGCACATAAATCATCCACATAAACTTCTAAGCTCTTTTGCAAGAACTCTTTGAAGACATGACACATGAGCCTTTGGAATGTTGCAGGTGCATTGGTGAGCCCAAATGGCATCACACGAAATGCAAAGATTCCCCACTCTGTAGCAAAAGTTGTTTTGTGTTGATCTTCTGGGGCAATGGCTACTTGATTGTAACCTGAAAATCCATCAAGGAAGCTATAAACTTCCTTGCCTGCAACACGCTCCAAAAGGTGTTCCGTGATTGGAAGTGGATAACTATCTCTGATAGTAGCGGCATTAACTTTTTTAAGGTTAATACACACTCGCAACTTTCCGTTCTTCTTGGGCACCACTACAATGGGGGACACCAATTCAGTATGCTCAATCTCATAGATGAATCCAGCTTCAATCAACCTATCAATTTCTTCTTTTATTTTGGCTGCATAGGTATCATTATATGTGTAGGGCTTCTGTTTGGTGGGCTTGGCATCAGCAGTCATGGGGATAGTATGAGAGCAAATTCTTGGATCTACCCCTTTCAAGTCTCTATAGTGCCATGCAAACACATCCCTATATTCCCTTAATAGAGCTACAAGCTCCATTTCTTCTCTTGCACTTAGGTCATCTCCTATATATGTGCATCTCTCTTCGTTCTCTTCGATGGTCACTACAATCTTCTTGGTTTTTTCTTTATTATCATATGATTCTCCTATGATGGCCTCTCTTAGGCATTCGTACCAAAATTTTGTGGTCGTCAACTTCATATTTCTTGAAGTTTTCTGGTACTTCAAACAATGATTTCTCCTCTTCTTGTTTCATTGCTTTTCTTTTCTTTTTCTTTTGACTGCTCTCACTTCCATCCTTTGAATTTACCGTTTTAATACTTGTGAGAGGTTCTTCTTCTTTCTGGGTGAACACTCCTATATCTTCTAGATAGTGCTGCTCTGAGTTAAAGCAACTATCCATCACAATGGACTCTATATCATCGTCATTCTCTTCGTCTTCTATGACATCACTAGGGTCACATTCTTCTAGCAAGGGCTGACACATGAACACTGAGATATCATAACCCTCCTCATCACAATGAGGTGTCCATTGTTCTTCATTGACAGCAATGTCCATGGTGGCTAAGATTTCTGGCTAGCCATGAGGCTCAAATTCCTCATCTGGAAAGATCATCGATGTATAGGCTGGGTCTTTAATTGGTCTATCTCCTGGCGAAGTTCCTTCTTCTCTTGCCTTTAAACGTTTTTCCTCTTCCTCTGTGACCTTGCACATCCACAAATGAGTATCTTCATGCAGCCATGATGGATCAGGTGAACTTTCAGAATGCACAGAGATTGAATCTTCTTTCGCTTTGTGGATAGAATTCCACTGTAGGGGTGGTACATCTCTGAAGGTGTAATCCTTCAAATTGACCTTGGTGGTGACCCCTAAGTGCTGTAAGTACAAGGAGTTAGTTCCCCAATCCTCTACTATTTGCAATTGTCGTAGGAAGGGTCTTCCTAGGATCATCTCATAGACATTATTTTTCTTAAAGTCACATATAGCAAATGTATGTTCAAATTCCACACCACAAGTGGTTAGAGTTATCCCTTCTAGCAATCCTAGAGGTCTTTCAAAATGACCATCAGCCATTTGAAGCTTCATTCTAGTTGGTCTTAATGTGGGCTTGCCCCATTGCTTCCACAAGGAGGTGGTCGCAATAGCAACACCAGCACCTGAATCTATGATTGCTTTGGTTGTGTAACCTTGGTAGGTGATTGGAAGATAAGTATTACCTTCTTCACCCTCACACATGTCCCCTATTTTGTCTAGAGGTATCTCTAGTACTTTTTGCTTAGAGCCTGTTTTTGGCATATTGGACTCAAGTTCTGGAACCTGATCCTTCACATGATTCCATAGCTCAGGTTTTGCTTTGAGCAGCTCTTCTACAGTGAGGTGACACTGAACCTTAGTGTTCTTCACGACATCAGTGTTCCTTGGAACCACTGAGTCTTCATTTCTTACCAGTATTGTGGGAGCTCTAATCTGGAGAGATTCAGATTCCCATGGACCTGGAAATTGAGGCAGTTCTTCTAGGGTATTAGATTCAAAATCTAATCTTTCATCTTCTTGTTGTTCTGCTTCATCTCCATAAATAGATGGAATGTCTTGGGGAAATTGATCATGAAGATCATCAATCTCAGGAATAGGAGGGGAATTACCCTTCTCCTTGGCCCATTTCTCTTCTTGTATTTCCCGCAAGAACTCTTGAGAGTACTGTTGAATTGAAGGAGGTATTCCAGCATCTGTGGAATTAGGAACATAAGCTCCCATTGGTAGTGAGCTTCCTCTTTCAATAATTGGTTGAGCCTGTGGAGGTAAAGAAACTTGTGGTTTGTTTACCAATTGCTCTAATTTTTCTAGTAAGCCTTGGAAATGCAAATCCGGTTTGACAGAGTTTGTCTTATTGAACTTTTGACTAGTCTCGAGTATAGCTTGAGCTTGTTCTACCATTTTCATGCACATTTTCATCCGTTCAATCTCTAAATCTGCTCTAGGGTAACTCTTGTCTAGGTTTGCAGCTGTAGGCCCTTCTTGAAGTCGAGCCTGGTAGACCTTGAACATCATGTCCAAGTCTTCTGGGGTTGGATCTGCAAGAACAGACCCTGGTTGCGGTCTATTTACAATGGATGGTGGGGTGGGATGAGGTGGAGTGGATGGAGTTTCGGCATGCGAGGGGCTTTGAGATGCAATGTCTTCTATTTTTCTTTTCGCTTCTTTTAAGCTTTCTTCTAGTTCCGATAACTTTTTATTCCACTTGCGATTGGCCTTCTCTCTGGTATCCTTCCATGTTCTTGTTTTCCTCTTACTAGGCTCTCCTGATTCACTCGACTCTGATTGTTCTGCTGGTTTATCCTGTTTTAAGGCTTGTGCTCTAGTGACAGCTTGTATAGGAGCCACATTGCTACTACTTGAACTTGAATCTGCCACTAAGCCTACCACATTAATGGGTGTAATCTTGGGTGCATTGGAGGGGTTTCTTGGACAATCTCTAGGGAGATGGTCCTTGCCACAATCAGGACAAAAAGCCTGTATTGTGATAGCCTATCCTTGACTCGGAGATGGTGGGTGGGGACAATCACGAATGAAATGGTCACCTTGACATCTGAAACAAGATCCTCTAGGGGCTTGTGGTCTCATTTGTCTCAATTGGGGCCTAGGGTTAGGATTTGTGTACATGACATTGGAGTATCCTGGCTCCCAATTTTGCTCCATAGGTGCTGCCTCATATTGATACGAGTAAATCTCACTATGTTCAGGTGACTCTGTGTAATAAGCATGTGGACTACCTTCATGGGAGTAGTCTGAACTATGAGCATGAGAGTCATTATCTGGTATCAATGGGGTTAGTGGCACCAATGCTCTATTTGGATTTTCCTCTCCCACAACATATTTGACTGGAATCACGGTGGCAGGAGCTGGCGGTTGGTTTCCCAAGACTGGTTGTGGCCTATATTGTGCCTGATATTGCTGTTGTGGTCTATAATATGGCTGTTGGTATTGGTTTTGATACCTACCTGGTTGGTAAGGTTGTTGATAATTCTGTCTAATAGCCTGCCTATTATAGGGACAATCTTGAGTCGTATGGTTCGTATATTTTCTCTCAATAGTGCAATATGGAGCATTCCTTTCTCTCATGTTCTGGTTGTGCAATGGGCATACATTAGCCATGTGGTCGCCTCCGCAAGTATAACACCAATTCAATGGAGTGACTCTCTGTGTTTGTTTATTTTGGACTCCCAGCTTCTTGGCAACTTGCTCAGCTATCTCCTCTATTTCCGTGGAGATTTTTGAAGTATGACTAGTAGAACTATCTGAATCCTTATAGAGTTTGGATAATCCTAACTCCTCACCCAAGTTATCTTCTATGTCAATGCATGTCCGCACACACTCTTCTATGGATCTAGGCTCTTTCAAGTATACATATGATCTTAACTTTGTGCTCAGTAAGCCATCTAAGAACAAAGCCACTTGTTTGGCTGGTGTGGGTAGCTCTGGAGCAGGGCATCTTTCTAGGTACTGTCTAAACCTTCTACCTGCTAGTCGCACTGTTTCTTGGGGTGTCTGCTTGAAGCTGTGGATCAAAGATGAAGTGTTATGCATGATACCACTCTTGGAAAATTCTACAATGAATTCGTCTAGCAGTTGACCTATATCGCAATAGTTGCGACTACTCAGTGGTTGAAACCAAGCTAAGGTAGTGCCCTTAAGAGTCAGACCAAATGCCTCGTACTGGGTGAACAAATCCTCAACCTGTTCAGCTCTTAACACTTGTTTGAACTCGGCCACATGATCATAAGGATCTCCTGACCCATCAAAATAATTCTTCATTGCCTTGATCACTTGAGTGGGTCTAAGGGTTCTTGGGTGCTCTCGGGGTCTAGGCAATGGAAAATCCTGTTCATCTCTTTGTTTCCTATGTGCTTGATGTCTCTCTCTTTTAGGTCTTTCATTTTCAAATCTTGACCTATTCCTGCCCACGGTGTGTGCAAAACTTACCTCAGGTCTCTCTCTAGTTCTTTCTCTCTGGGCTTCATGAGCGTGGGATGATCCTACTCCTTGGAGGCCATGGGAAACATTGGATCTTGGTGGAGGGAAAATCAATTCACTCTTCCAAGTATATGCATGTCTATCATGTTCTGTTACCAAGAATATCTTCTCTTATGTGTTATCGAGGTAGACAACTTTGCCTGGTATCTCAGGATCTTTGAATTCATAGATGATGACTATGCCCAATTGGCTAGGTTGATCTGGCTTGAATCTCCAAAAGGCTTCCTCTGTTTCTCTATTCAAGAAGAGTTCTATGCTTTTGTTGTCTTGAGGAATCCAATCTGGTGTGATCACTCTGGTCAGAATTGACTTACCTCTAGGAGTCTGGGGTCCTTGTCCTACATTTCCTTGTTCTAGGTCTCCTATCTCATTCTCATGAATGACATTTCCAAACTCATCGATCCTATCTGGTAGGTTGGTGACCACATACATGGTTCCTTCCTTATCAATGTATGAACCCTCTTCGAACTTGACCACCGGGTGTTCTAGTCCAAAGGGTTGATCTGGATTTTTGAGTTGGACCATTGATCGCCTCAGGCCATCCTCATAGATGCGAGCACCTAATCGGTTGGTCCGAATATATTCCAATTGTGTCTTATAGGGTCCTTCTGGTGTTTGTAGATGGGCAGTTCTTGAGCCACCTGCAGATTTTCCCATGCTAAAAGACATTTCTGAGTCACTTGTGTCAGAGTTTAGTACGTAAGGACGACCACTTAGTTGTTGTGCCCAAGACTTTGTTGTGTGGTTGACACTGGACTGAGAAGATCTAATGCTTTGTCTATCCTTTCCTAGGTGTCTACCAGATCTCAGGTTCATAAGCTTTGGCTAAGAGTCCAAAATTTCCCCTTGGTATGGTTCACAAATCCTTTGGAGTCCCCTTGGGTTCTTGGTCCCACCTGAGGGTCAACTTCAAAATATCCTATCTAAAAATCAACGAGCTTTCCAACGAGCTATAGAGCTCAAAAAATGGACTTTGGATGAAAAAGTTATGTCAAATCAGGCTCCTGGGGGTCAAAACAGGCAAACAGGACCTTTTGGAAAAAATCGCGATTTTGTGAACCTCAAGAGAATCGCGATTTTGTACCCAGAGAATCGTGTTTTCACAAAATCGTGTTTTGAAAATCACGATTTTGAGTAGAGAATCATGTTTTTTGAAAATCGCGATTTTGAGCAAAAAATCGTGTTTTCACAGAATCCCCTTTTTCACAAAATCGTGTTTTTACTGAAAATCGTGATTGGTGAGAATCGCGATTTTGAGCAGAAAATCGTGTTTTCACAGAATCGCCTTTTTCACCAAATCATGTTTTTATTGAAAATCATGATTGGTGAGAATCGCGATTTTGAGCAGAGAATCGTGTTTTCACAAAATCGTGGTTCACAGAATCGTGTTTTCACAGAATCATGGTTCACAGAATCGTGTTTTTTGAAAATCACGATTTTGAGCAAAAAATCGTGTTTTCACAGAATCGCCTTTTTCACAAAATCGTGTTTTTACTGAAAATCGTGATTGGTGAGAATCGCGATTTTGAGCAAAAAATCGTGTTTTCACATAATCGCCTTTTTCACAAAATCGTGTTTTTACTGAAAATCGTGATTGGTGAGAATCGCGATTTTGAGCAGAGAATCGTGTTTTCACAAAATCGCCTTTTTCACAAAATTGTGTTTATACTGAAAATCGTGATTGGTGAGAATTGCGATTTTGAGCAGAAAATCGTGTTTTCACAGAATCGTGTTCTAGAGAATTGCGATTTTGTCTCAGAGAATCGTGATTCACAAAATCGTGTTTTTCACAAAATTGTGGTTCTCAGAATCGTGTTTTTTGACGTGAAAATCGTGATTTTGTTTCAAAGAATCGTGTTTTCACAACATCGTGTTTTAGAGAATCATGTTCTCACAGAATCGTGTTTTTGGCTGAAAATCGTGATTTGTGAGAATCGCGATTTTGAGCACAACCACAGAATCGCGATTCTGAGAATGACCACAGAAACGTGATTCTTTCAGCAAGCTTTTAGGTGAGAAATAGAAAATCGTGATTTTTCAAAAAATTTTGAATTTTCACAGAATCGCGATTTTCATCACAGAATTGCGTTTTTTGGCGGGAAATTCAAATTTTTGAGCGCCGGCAATGGCGAGCTCCGTATGAGCAGAAAATCATGAAAAAACACAGTGCTTGCTCTCCCTTGCACCTCCTAACTCCTTCCCACACAATAATGCATGAAAAATGGTATGAAAATAGTGAAAATGCACTAAAAAACAAGAAATTTCTATGAAGAAGAAGATGGAAGAAGGTGGAGATGATGATGACGATGAAGATGAAGAGGAGAAAACAGAAAATGAACTGAAATGACAGTTTTTTTACCTTCCAACGTCGCAAATCTACGATCTTACCATCACAACACTCGTCCTCAAAGCTCTCTCCCCGGCAATGGCGCCAAAATTTGGTGTAGCTCAAGCGTAAGCACCACCTCCTTTACTTGTCAATCCGCGGAGACGTGAGGACCGGTATGAAAACCACGAGCAGGTGAGGGCACAAGTGAGTGAGTGAAAGCACACAAACATGCACACACATACACTCACACGCACACAAGGTAAGATCAAAGAGAGGAACAATGGAAAGCTTCGATTGCAAAAGAGTTCTCTTACAAAGCTCTATTCTCTAACAAGCTAACCCCCAAAAATGAGCTCTCTAGCTCTTTTTATAGTTTTTTGACTAGTTTTGGCCCTGTCCAGACCTAGTGTCCGACCTAGTTAAAAATTAGGTTCCAGGGCTTATTTGAGGGCTCAAACGGAGTCTAAAAATTATGAAAATTGGTAGGATGATACTTCTAATGCTCCTCAAGCTCGAGGAGTCCTCGGCTTGCACAAAATGGAGCTAAAAAAATAGAAAATGGTATTTACAATGGTTTTAGTGATGGAAATCACTATTTTTGTAGGGAATTCCTTTGAAAAGTTGACATGTACTTCTTGGAGCTCCCTACTTGCTCCTTCTTCTTGTGTGTCCACCTCTTAGATGTGTTCCTATGCTTTGTCCTTGACCTTCGGCTTCAACAGTCTGTTAAACAGAGGCCCTATACTTGATTTTCCCAAATCAACTCACTCACATGATCGTAATCTAACATTAAAAATCTCTATCAATACAACTTACTTATCAAGACTCTGGTTACCCTCTTACAATTTTACTATCTGTAATCAAACTCTTCCAAAATCTATCGATTACAATCCAATTGATGCGTTCTCAACAGGCAGCGGCGAAACTATCATTACCGTAATACATAATCACTTTGTCTAACTTAAGAGCTGATCCAAACACAATCACTGTAAACAACAGAGACAATAACAGTAACTCAATCTGTACCGTACAGGTGCAGATAATCAAACAGAACAAAAAGACACAGAATAACTCAGAGTTCTCAAACACATCACGGAAACTACACAGACATCATCAACCAGACGAACAATCTGGCGACTCCTCTGAGTGTCACCGAAGCGTCTTTTTTCATTGATTTATATAAAGGTTACAACATCAATCAAGGTTACCACATTTACGCAACGACCTTTCGGTTCGTTAAGAGTCAGATTTTACAATTGCCAATCCGACGGCTTACACTGGCACGCACGATGGACTTGAACCTGCAGGTATACAAAAATTACGGTTCATCTACTATTCCTTCTAAATACATAGTTCTGGCTAATCTAAATATTCGGGCAATTTTCTTTTTCAATGTCTCTAACATTTGTTTCAAAATATCTGGTTCTACGAGCTGAGCATCTGTCCGTACTGAGCTTAAAGAAATTACTTGGCTTATTAAACTCTCTTCCTGTGTCTACAAAAAAGCTTCCTGTAAGTAAAATTCATTTGACAGAGCCGCATCACGACTGACTTTCATATCTGCTATCTGCTTATCAATTCGAGACAGTCTTTCTTTTTTAGCATCCAGCTGATTTTCTCTTCTTTCTATCTCCTGATTCTGAAATTGGATTGTTCGATGAAAAGCATCTCGCTCTCTTCTGATCCCTGTTATCTCTTTCTGTAATTGAGCTTCCATGGTCAATTTGTGTTTAAGAATATTGTTTACTTTAGATAAATCAAACTTGCTTCTCTGGAGTTCTTCATTAGTCTTCTTAACCAAATCGACCATCTCTTGTCCTTTCTATACTGCTTCATTGAGTTGTGCTCTAGTTTCTTCTAAAAGATTGCCTAGAGCTATACGTGGATCCTCTTTATCTTGGATTAACTGCTTCAACTGAACTAGTTCGGCATCAGCAACACTTAATAATTCTTCTTTTTCTCGGACTTCTGCCAGTGCCGCATCTCGTTGATTGGTAACTGCTTCCTGTTCGGCAAGTTTGGCTTGGAGCTGGTTAATCTGGAAGTGAAGATGATGATTTTTTGCTTTGACCGCATCGATCTCTTCCTGTAGAGGAGTGATGTCTGCTTCAAGGGTATCCACCTTATGTTGTAGTTCCTGACGAATATTCTCTGTAACTTGTCTTAATTGTACCGGAAGCTACTGGGAAAATTGTATAATCATGCGCCCCATGGATTCTAGTTCGGTAAATGTGGGAAATTGAGGAAGTGGCTGCTGGGATGAAGAGGCTGTCAAAAGTTGGTGTGAAGAGGGAGGAGAGTAATTTGGTGAGGAAGATGAAGCAGAAGGTTCCTCAGGGACAATAGGTGGAACAGGGAGAATGGGGTTAATCGGAGGTTCGGGTGGAGGAGTGAGAAGAACGGTGGTTGTTTTTAATACCTATTCGGTGGTTTGTTGCATAGTGTCATCAGGTTTGGCAGCTGCAGACTCCACTGCTTTAATCAGTTCTTCAAAAATTTCCTTAATGATAGGTTGCCCATCTTCTTGCTTTTCCTGTTCGGATTGTTGCTGAGATTCTTCTTGAGAGGAGCTGGCTCCGGATTTGGTTGTCTCATCATGCTCTTGTTGCTGCTTTGGAGAGGATTGGGTGGACGAATCTTGGTGCATGGAGGTAGCGGTGTCGTGAAAAGTCTCTTCTTCATTGTCATCATCTTCATGTCCGACGACCGATCCCTTTACTTGGCTATCGGAAGAGCTTATTCTGATGCGCTTCCGGCGGAGGAGCTGGAATAATTCTTCGTCATCCCCTTCATCATCTTCCAGGATCTGCGCAGATTCTTCATGGTGTAATACCCGACCTCTGGGTGGTGGTTGTGCTGCTTGTATTGCCGGAAACAGGAAACTTAATATATGCGGTAATCGTGATCGGGGCATTTCTCCCTTGTTGACCTGTTTAATGATGGAAACACATTCTCGATGAATGCGGCGGAAATAATATGAGGCAATGTTTACAGGCTCTCTGGTAGCCAAATCTATTGCTAAATAGGATGGGCGAGATATCCCATATGTACGTTTTTGCAGGTTCAAGATGGCGACTAAGAACTGTAAGGTTGTTCTTTCAGGCTCAGGACGACAAAGGATAGCATATTCATTAGAAGAATATCGGGGAAACAATTGGATCATTGTGGCGAGCAGCAAATTAGGGCCATTCTCTCGACCTCTCGATGAGAGTCGGAAAGCATCAGCAAAGGTCTGTAGAGTTATTACTACCCTAGAAGGTAATGAGGTTATTGGCCAACTCTACTCCGTAGCAGGTGTGGCAGCGATGGCGGCAATGATTTGGGCGTAGAACAGGTGACATTCCACTGAATGCCAAGGCAATTCAGCAAAATTAGCCAATCCACGGACACGCAAGAACTCACCTACATCTGCGGGGAGTCCGTCACGGAACGCAGTAAAGTTTGCTAACGCTTCCATGGTGCGCACACGAATAGCAAGCACAGAATACAATTGCACAGGGTATACAGAGAGCACAAGCACGCAAAACACACAGACACAATAGCGATTAACAGTGGAATGAAAAAGGTTAAGTAGATACTTGGCAGCAGGAAGGAATTGAAATTGTTAATCATCGCGCGATGTTGAAATGATAACCTCATAACTTCGGTGTGCATGCATGAGCAGAGCGATAATGCAGGGAGGCTTTAGATCATAATTAGGTATGAAACGAGGATATTTACAGACTTATTTTATTAGTCACACAAAACTAAAAAGGAAAAGAAAAGAAAAAAAAAAAGAAAAAATATGCGGGCAACCGCGGAATACTTCAGTGCGGATCAGGCGCTTGATGATACGGCCGCAACTTTGAACCATTTATAACTTTCGGAAGAGGAATTCCGATCAAAGTAGCCAACCGAAAAGTTGCTAGGCCCACTTGTTCAGTAATCCGGTAAGGACCAAACCAGCGTAACTTGAATTTTCCAGCAGAGCGATTTGATTTTGCATTATAAAACAGCACAAGTTGCCCTACCGTAAAAATTGGAGTTTTTAGATACCGATCATGTGTACGAGCTTGTCGCAACTGTACTTCTTGAAGAGTGAGAAAACTTTCCCAGCGATGCTCATCTAGTTCTCTGAGTGTGTCTAACCGAAACGGCAAAGAATCTTCAGGTAACAATTTCTGAGAGATGGCCACACGTAAGCTTGGTACTACAAGCTCCATTGGTGCAATTGCCTCCATTCCATATGCAAGTTTGAAAGGAGTCAGTCCAGTGGCAACTTTGTAAGTAGTTCGGTATGCCCATAATACTGCAGGTAGTAATTAAACCCATCTTTCTGGTGATTCGATAATCAATTTATGAAGCATACTCAACAAGGTCTTGTTTGTACTTTCAGCCAGGCCATTAGCACGAGGATAGTACGGTGAACTAAATTTGTGCAGAATCTGAAAAGAGTGTATGAGAACTTTCATTAAATTGTTAACAAAATGTGTGCCTTGATCTGTCACAAGTTCCAAAGGTAATCCAAATCATGGGAATACGTCTTTCATTAAACATTTTGCTACCGAAATAGCTGTAGCGGACCGTAAAGCCCAAGCTTCTGCCCATCTGGTAGCATAATCTGTACATGTCAGAATATATCTGTTGTTGCTAAGGATTGCTGGCGGTGTGATTGGTCCAATAAAGTCAAGTCCCCATTTCTGAAAAGGTTCTAAAGGTAAGACAGGCTACAGAGGGAAAAAATCTCATTGTAAAGGTTTTCTAGACCGTTGACAATTGTCACACTGTTTGACAAATTGAGATACATCTCTGTACATGGTAGGCCACCAAAGCCCACTTTGTAGAATTTCCCGGTGCGTTAAATCTGCTGCAAAATGTCCACCGGAAGGTATTGAATGTGCCAAAGCTATAACTGAGTTTACTTCATGTGGAGGAATACAACGAAGTAAAAACTCCAGTGTGATCCATATAATACAATTCTCCAGCAATCAACCAGAATCTGCGACTGTAAACTGCAATTTTCCTACGCATTGCAGGAGAAGTCTGAGCAGGAAGATATCCATCAGTAAGAAATGCTAATAACTGATCATAGAAATTAGGTGTCACAGGAGGTTCTATAGATTCATCATTAGTTGGGTCAGTAACATAAATTGCAGGTGTGGTGTCATCAACACTGACCGGAGCTTCACCGGAATCCAACCGAGAAAGGAACTCTGCTAATGCATGTGCAGTTCCAGGTCGATGAATTACTTCGTAATCAAATTCTTGTAATAGTAGAACCCAACGTGCTAAACGACCACCTAAATGCTGCTGCCGAACCAGATAAACTAGTGCAGCATGATCTACATGAAAGACGAATTTTTAGCCTAACAAATAATGCCAAAATTTCTTTACAGAATATACTAAACCAAGGCATTCTCTTTCAGTTATAGAATAATTCTTTTCAGCAGGAGCAAGCCTTCTACTTGCATAATAAACAGGCCGAAACCACTTATCAATTTGTTGCATTAAGACACTTCCAATGGCTATATCTGATGCATCTACAAAAACATGAAATGGACGTTCCCAATCAGGAGGTTGTAGAATTGGAACCTGTGTTAATAAGCCTTTTAGACGATCAAATGTTGTTTGACATTCCTGAGTCCAAGCAAACTGTCGAGGAGTACTGGTTATTAATCTATTGAGGGGTATTGCCAAATGAGCAAGCCACCGTAAATGTCGACCATGCCACCTGACTTGACCCATGAATCTCATTACTTCTTTCGGCGTAGTAGGCACAGGTGCTTCTAACACAGCTTCAATTTTATCAGGATCGACTTGTATGCCTTGTGCAGACACAATATGGCCAAGCAGCTTACCACATGAAACCGCAAACACAGACTTGTTTGGGTTCAGGCAGAGTCTGTATTCACGACACTTCTCAAAGCAACACCGTAAATGATACAGGTGTGCTACAATCTTACCAAATAAAGAGAAATCATCTAGATATACTTGCATGAAAGAAGTAAGATAGGGGAGAAGATTTCCTGCATACATTGTTGAAAAGTACTAGGAGCATTTCTTAATCCAAACCACATGACTGTACAAGCAAAAACACCCCAGTTGGTAATGAAAGTTGTTTTCGGTATGTCTTGTTCAGCCATTCTGACTTGTTTATACCCACTCTAACCATCCAAAAAGGAGTACATTTCATGCCCTACTACTCTGTATAGCATTGTATCAAGGAATGGAAGAGGAAATGGATCAGGCACCGTGGCTGCATTCAGTTTCCGGTAATCCACACATATTCGGAGTTGCTTATTTTTCTTGGGAACAATAACAATTGGAGATATCCACTCAGCATGTTCTACTGGAACGATGAATCCGACTTTTAATAACCTATCAAGCTCTGCCTTTACTTGTGCTGCATAGTTAGGATTCGTCCTGTAGTTGGGTTGTTTAATTGGTTTTGCCTCCGGTTTAAGTACGACCCAATGCTGATATATGCGAGGGTCCAAACCCTTCATGTCACAGTAATCCCATGCAAAAACATCAGAGAACTCACGAAGAAGCTGGATCAAATCTGCTTGAAACGTTTCAGACAACCCTTCCTTTATCTTCACAAGTTGCAGATTTACTTCATCTCCTAAATTATAAGTTATCAACTGATCTTCAGGAACATAGATTTGACGAGGGTTTCTAGAATGATTGACTGACTGCAAAAATTGATGTATAGTAGCTTCATCCTTAGCAGCAGTATCCTCTGTCTCTACTTCTTCTGTCACAGGCACCACCGTACAAACTGCCGGATTCCAGTTATCTACAACAGATTGTAAGTCGACAGCTCCCAAGGAAATCAAATCAATGTTATTCTTTAAAAATTCTTCTTCTTCATCATTGGATAACCCATCTAGCATATGGACCGGTTCTGCTACATATGGTCTAGCATGTAGTTCACAGGGCTGAATAGCATCTAATTTTACAATATATTTTCGGTTATTGTCCTTGAAAGTGAGTTCCTGTGCAGACCAATCCTGTATAACCTTAGCTTGTTTAAACCAAGGATGGTCGAAAAGAAGATTATAATCAAGACTAGACTCCGGTAGTTCTAAAACTACGAAAGTCATCTTAAAAGTTGTACCCTGCGAAGTGATTGGGACATTCCGTACAAGTCCTACTGGGTGGACTCTGGATTGGTCGGCCATTCTAACAAAAAACTGGACAGGTACCTTTTACTGATTCTGAAGACGATGCATCGGTTACTGGGATTGACTCTTGCTCCTGCGCGGTTTCCTTTGGCAGCGGAACTTGTGTCACCAGAATTGGATCTGGGAACACTGGAGGTTCTGTGGTGGTCCACTGACTAGCTTTGTCATACATTCTTTGTTGTTCATGAATACCTGGTTCAAATACTTCAGCTGCTGGTTGTAGTGTCTTACCGGATCGGGTCTGAACTACTGCGTCTTGTGTTTCTATTGGTGTGATATGAACCATATTTGCCATTGGGTTCTGACGCTCTTTTTCCTTTGATCATATTTGGCTGCATCTTTACAGAATCTTCTGATGTGACCAAACTCACCGCAAAAATGACAGCGAGGTGGTGGCAAGGCATTACCTTCTTGTGATGTTCCTGTCTGCCAACAATTTCCATTATAGTTGGTATTCCTCTGTCCTTTATAATTTCTGTATCCTTGCTACTGATTATTTCGCCTCTGAAGTGGTACATAGTGGGTGGCAGGCTGTCCTGGTTCTTGTATAATTGCATTTACTGTTGTTGTTCCTTGCACTTTGGCGTTATAGGCACAATTTTTGGTGGAATATCCGTTTGTATTGCAGATAGCGCAATACATCTAATTAAGTGCACAAGTGGCACTGGTATGCCCTGAATTCTTGCACGTGGTGCAGTACATTTGTCTAGCCAGATCTTCTGCAATATTTTTACTGGATTTTAACCACTCCAAATCTTCGGTAAAACCTCCAACCTTATTCTCGAGCTACAGGGCCATTGCAATAACGACATCTAGCGTCATAGCTCCCACACAACGAATGATCATAATCTGTCGGAGCTACGGAGTCAAACCATTAATAAACCACTGCGTGATGACATCATCCGACAGGTTTGCATGAGCCGGCGGTAGTTGTCTCAAATGAGTTCTGAATAGGGTGGCATATTCCTACACTATTTGATTCAGCTTCTGTCTATTGTTTTGCAAGTAATTAAAAATTTCGGCAGGGTTCTTCTTTAGCCAGAATCTCTGCAGAAACGCATCTCTTACTGTTTCATAGGTACCGAAATGGTTGATATCATATTCGGTAAGCCACCTGGCGGCTTCATTAACTAGTGTCGACTGGAATACTATGGCCTTGTATGCTAGATCGGGTGGATGATTAAGTACTGCATAACTAATTTCAAAAGTTCGTACATGAGCATCAGGATCATCACCTGGAAATCCACCGAATTTTGTGTAAGTAACTGCTATCGGAACCGGACGAGGTGGAAGTAGATGTTGTTGTTGCTGTTGTTGTTGTTGTTGTTGTTGTGGTTGTTGCCCACTCATGGTGCTTGTTGTTGTATTGTTACTATCTCCTGAGTTCCGAGGTTGAATTTTTTGATCGTCGAAATCTGTATCGTCAGCCTGTGCACTCTCCGACTTGATAATATCGTTCAGTCTCTTTCGGATTTCAGCTTCAAATAAGCTACCTTCCTCCTTGATATCAAATGTAGGGAAGCTTACTCTGAATAGTGGTGACCGGAATGAAGATTCACCAGGAAATGGTAAACCATCACTGGGAGACTGTGAACTCTCTATAACTGGGACCGAAATATCACCGGAATTTATCGAAATTTCACCAAAACAAGGTATTTTTTCACCTTACTGATTTCTTTGGCCAACACACTTCTATCCACAGACAAACTCGATTCTTGTCCAGATGGTGTTAAGTTAACTGCATACTGCATCCTGGTAGACTCTGGAGTTACTATATCTTCGACAGGCTGTGCTGAAATCGCACCGAAATCTACCCAAATTGCAGTACGTTCCACCGGAATGTTACCGGAATCACTACTAACGTTCTTCACTTCCTTGACAACTGGGTTAAACTTATCTGTGCTTCTAGCTCCTGGGGGCGTCCTTAGCAAATTAGGTATCGCCCAATACTGCTCGTTTCTCCTATACTTCGGGTACGTTTCACCGGAACGAGTAACCGACATATATCACGTTTGCAATACTTTGCGTACTACTCGTCAATTCACAATCTATGACCACTTTCTCACAATCAATTTACAATGCTCTGGTGCCACTTTCCCACAGACGTCGCCAGTGCTAAACGCGGGTCTTGCCGTCAGAGACGCGTTTAAACATATATTGGGTTCTTGGGAGTGGAAGGGGTCTGTTAAACAGAGGCCCTATACTTGATTTTCCCAAATCAACTCACTCACATGATCGTAATCTAACATTAAAAATCTCTGTCAATACAACTTACTTATCAAGACTTTGGTTACACTCTTACAATCTTACTATCTGTAATCAGACTCTTCCAAAATCTACCGATTACAATCCAGTTGATGCGTTCTCAACAGACATCAGCGAAACTATCATTACCGTAATATAGAATCACTTTATCTAACTTAAGAGTTGATCCAAACACAATCATTGTAAACAACAGAGACAATAATAGTAACTCAATCTGTACCATCCAGGTGCAGATAATCAAACAGAACAGAAAGACACATAATAACTCAGAGTTCTCAAACACACCATGGAAACTACATAGACATCATCAACCAGACGAACAGTCTGGCGACTCCTCTGAGTGTCACCGAAGCGTCTTTTTTCATTGATTTATATAAAGGTTACAACATCAATCAAGGTTACCACATTTACGCAACGACCTTTCGGTTCGTTAAGAGTCAGATTTTACAATTGCCAATCCGGCGGCTTACAGATACTTGTCCTTTGTTGATAACTCATCATCTGTTAGATACATTGGTAGGAAGAAAATTATATAGCTTCTTAGATGGAATTTTTGAATACAAAAAAATATATATCACCTGAGGACCAACACAAGACAAAATTTGCCACATAAAGGGGTATTTTTGCATTTATGGTCATGCCATTTGAATCGATTAATGCTTTGACAGTCTTTCAATGTTTGATGCATTGAATTTCCAAGAATTCCTTATGTAAATCTTGGAATTTCATGTTGATGAACTATGTACACACTCAAAGGTGAGAAATCAAAACATTCTAGATCTTAGGCATATCTTTGACAAATACAAAATCTATAAAGTATATATAAATCCTAAGAAGTGTGTATTCATGGTGCACCAAGGAAAGATTCTAGGGCACATTATTTCAAAACATGGAATCTCAACAGAAGAAAAAATTGAAGTGATTATGGTTTTACCTAGGCCTAAGAATGCTAAAGAGGTCCATGGGCCATTCTAGTTATTATCGATGTTTCATTCATATATATGCTAATATTGTTATGGAACCTCTCTATACTCATCAAATACTTTGAATGGATGGAAGATTGTGAGAAGTCCTTTCAAGAGTTGAAGAGAAGACTGATGACAACAACAATATTAAAGGTACTTGACTAGAGCAAGTGTTTTTGCATTGATGTGAACACTTCAAATTATGTTGTAGGATCCAACTTAGGTCAATTGATGGATGATGGAAAATTATAATTCCGTAAAGCATACAATAGTTGAAAATTAAATAAAGGTCAAACGAATTATATCACCATGAAAAGAGAGGGCTTGGGCATGGTCTATGCTATCAAAAAGTTTAGGAACTACCACCAAGCTCATCTCTATGTTGTAAACAAACCATATGTGATTGGGAGATTGGTCAGATGGTTCTTATTACCAATGGAATATGGCTTTGAAGTAGTATTTAAGAAGGGTGAGATAAATATCAGAGTCAACCATCTATCTAGATTGACTAATGGAAACACACAATGCTATAAATGATGAAATCCCATATGAATACCTATTCAACTTGGAAGTTGTGCCTAGGTGGGTTGAGCTACTTGTGCCTATACTCATTTTTGGACCATGTCATCTAGATCTTGACGTGTCTGTAAAAGATTCAAAGAAACGTGTTAGTTTCATATCAATGTAGGTTGTTTGTATCATCATGATAGCCAAGGCATATTACGTTGTTGCATAGAATAAACAAAGCATCAACTAATCATTAAAAAAGGGGATAAGAGTATGATGAAAATTCACTACCCTAGTTCAATCAAGAGAAAGGAGATAAGGAAGAGAGTTGTCACACATTCTCACATACAAAAGGAGGAGTACACATAGATTAGGAAAGGAAGAAAAATGATTTTTTTTTTCTTCTTCTTCTTCTTCTTCTATTACATAAAGAGAATATACAAGAATAATCTAATACAATAATACAACTAGTGCAATATATAAAGAATAGTACATAAGGAAAATCCTAATGTCTGTGCATTAGTGAGTTGGCAAGAAAAAAATGTACCATCACTCTTGATAGATAAATCTAGTAAAGTGCAATAAAGTATCACTGACATAGATTGGTGTAACCACTACACATGTCAAAGAAATGAAAATTGATATGTGTCATCCTTGATCATCACATGTTCAGCTTGATATCTCAACACTCCCCCTCAAGATCAACATCATGTCTTGTAATCCAAGCATCTTCTAAAACTTCTTTAGCTTCTCTGCTCCAAGTGCCTTAGTGAAAATATCATAAACATGTTCATCTCTCCTCATCTATCCTCCATGTATGGTCATACATGAAAGTGACATAAAAATTGCATCCTCCCATAGATGTGGTCTTTGGAGGAACCCAAACATTTGTATCTATTGTTTCCAGCACATTCTCACTAACATGCTTGTCATGCGGAAATGATGCCCTTGATTGTTTACCAAATTGACATGCTGCACATACCTTTTGTATCTCTGTAACCTTGAAATTTGGCAGTCCAATTGACAATCTCCTTTGACTGCATCAACTTCCACCTCTGCAAATTTGCACGTCCCATTTGCTTGTGCCAAATCTCCATGTCAACGATAACACCTACACCCTTTGCAAACATGACTACATTCATTTCAAGAGTTTTCACATTTAAGGTGAATATCTACCCACTTTGTTTCCTTTGGTGTTAAATCTTCCATTCTATGTGTACTCTTCTACATATAACCCATCAACATTGAACCTGACTTGTAATCCCTGGTCAACCATTTGTCCAACAAAAACCAGATTCTTTGTTATATTTGGAACATGCAGTACATTGGCAAGATGTTTTACCCTTCCATCTTCCATGGATATTGCTATGTTTCCTGTATGCTTGATAGGATGTGATATCATCACCTGTTTCAAAATATCTAGGAACTAGAAATTTTTGCAAACTACTAGATCATTCTACATGATTGGTCATGTGATTTGAAGCATCTGAATCAACATACCAAACATTACCATTCCATGCATAGTTGTTTTGTTTCATTTTGTTATTTTGATTCTTCAATATGCAAACAGATTCAAAGTAACTAGGTTTAACACAATTCCAACATCCTTTACTATGATTACCTGAATCTTTTCTTTGGAAATTTTTGCATCCTCTTTGGCTCCCCCTACCTTGAAAGTGTCCTCTAATTCTTGCATGACTCTGTTGTTGACCTTGGTCCTGGTTGTTGTTTCCTCTTCCACTTTTGAAGCCTCTTCCTCAATCTCTTCCTCTTCCATAGTAGAATACTTGGTCAGAACCACCTTTTCCTTGGGAGTTTTGAGTCTTTAACAAGTCTTTTTCTTCAATTATTAGCATGGACACTAGATCAAAAAAATTTAGAATATTTTCCCTGGTTTAAATAGAAGTTATGAACTGCTTATATGCAATTCCCAAACCATAAAGGCATACTTCCACCTTACCATCATCATCTACATTGACACCAATAGATGCAAGTGAATCACAAATGCTTTTGATTTTCAAGGTGTATTCACTTATCGACATGCTCTTTTCCTCCAATGTATCAACTCGTTCTTGAGTTGCAATTTTAGTGCCTTTGGTCTTATACAATGTGAACAAATTTTTCCAAGCCTCTTTCAAAGTTTTAGCATCTTGTAAGTGCCCAATCATGCTATCATGTCTGCTAATAGACAGTCCATACATTACCTTCCATCTGCAGTCTGATTCCTCTCTGATAACTCTAGAGCATTTTCATTCTCTCCTTCGATGTAGTTCTAGTAGCTTTTTCCCATCAAGAAATTCTTCATTCTCAATCTCCAAGCATGAAATTTGTTCTTGTCTAACTTATCACTCATAAGTTTGACTCATTCCAAATGCATTTTCCATTTTTGCAGCAATTCGCAACAATGCAGAAGACTAGAAGCAGTACCTCTGCTTGAACACTGTCACACTGTGATGTGACTGTTCAATCTAAAAAAAATAGTTTTTTTGTATCAACAATAATGGAATCCCTTGAAATTCTTGATATGGAATATTTGAGTGTTGCTAAACAGAAGTCAAGTTACAATTTTGCAAATTGACCTAGTTTTTTTGTGGCCCACCTTGGAGGCTCGAAACGAAGGTCAATATTGCTTCGAAACTGAAATCTTATCAAAAGGAGTGATCCTAAAGGGATAACTTCTCAAAAATATTTAGATGCCTTCTACCTTCACACCAAATTTTGTACCAATCTGAGATTTTTTGTGAAAATTGTGTCCTCCACACCTCACATACTCTTCACTATAAGCCTTCTCCACGAGCTCTCTATAGCCGCACTGGCTCTGATACCATGTCAAGAGAAAGGAGATAATAAAGAGATCTCTCATACACTCTCACATACAAAGAGAGGAGCACACATGAAAAATGATCTTCTTCTTCTTCTATTACATAAAGAGAATATACATGAATGAACTAATACAACAATACAATCAATGCAATGTATAAAGAACAGTACATAAGGAAAATCCTAATGTCCATGAATGAGTGAGCTAGCAAGAAACAAGTGTGCCATCACTCTCGGTAGATAAGTCTAGTAAAGTGCAACAAAGTATCCCTAACATATATCGGTGTAACCACTACACATGTCAGAGAAATGAAAAGTGATATGTGTCATCCTCAATCATCACATGTTGGTCTTGATATCTCTACAAGTTCTTGCACTATGTAGAACTCAAGAATACATGGTGTACATCGAGCAACAATGGACAAGGATGCAACAAGTTATTTCCATAATTGCAATGACTACAATCAACAAATGTGAGTTAAGCATGCTACCTTTTATAGATTACTTTCCAATCTTGAGTAGAATCAACCTATAATGGACTTCCTCAAGATGGGGAAGCTACTAGTGGACATGTTCATGTCACATCAATGTTTTTTTTAAGAAAACTATGAGTATACATTGATTGGGAATCAATTGTATGTGCACAGAAAAGAAAATTTTCTCTAAATATGTGTCCATGATCGGAATAGCTATTCTTTTTGGATGTATCCAACTCGTGTGGTTGGAGGAAAATCTTATCGTAAAACAACTATTCAAATGTCGATGTTCGTTAGAATTTGGTGGCCAACACTGCACATGGATGCAAAAGACTACGTAAAGATATGTGATGTTTGTCAAAGGGAAAATTATCTCTTTAAACGGAATGAAATGCCTCTAAGACCAATGAAAGGAGGCAAGGTCTTGGCAAAGTGAGATACTAATTTCATTGGAACAATCCTGTTGGAGATAGACATCTGCCGAAGCACGCGAACAGCACAAGGAAGGAGAAGAAGCTTGGAGCATAACACACAATACTGAATGTATTACTAGAGAATGTACAAAGATAAGTAGCCCATTCGGGCAATAGGCATATATACAAGGGGGGGGGGACCTCCTAAAGAGGGAAAAAAGTGCCTCCGTGGTCCTAGAGTGTCCACACACATCACTACCTAAATATATCAACAAATCCCCCCTGGGAGTGATGCCGTGAACAAGTAGTTGGCACTCATGTATAAGGAAGTTCCAAGCTATGTGGAAATCACTCCACAAAAGGAAGTAAGCCCAACGCTTTGCAAAAAGCTTCAAACTTCTCCCTAGGCAGAGCCTTCATGAAAAGGTCTGCAATGGTCTCCTACGTGGGCACATATGCCAAGCTGATCTCCCTAGCAAAGAACCTCTTCGTGACATAATGATAATGCACCTCAATGTGCTTAGTGCGAGCATGGAACACAGGGCTCCTCGCAACTGCCAATGCACTCTGACTATTAGTGAAGATGGTGGTGGTAGAAGACTGACCAACACCCAAATCAGCCATAAGGCGTCTGAGCCACACACACTCAATAGTTACTGTGAAAGCTGCCCTATACTCAGCCTCACAACTGGAAGTGGCCACAATAGGCTGCTTCTTGCTCAACCAAGATATACATGAGCTACCAAGCATGAAGCAAAAGCCACTAGTGTACACTTGTTGATGAGTGATTTCATATTGAGGAGGCAAAAACTATGCCAAAATGGTTAGTGCAAAATTTACGTGACAACAAATTAGATGCACCTCTCTCATATCGTACTCGATCAGGCTCTCATAGTGCCTCTTTTGCATCAGATTGCTATGCTATGGCTGCATCTAGTCTCTATGATGAGACTGAGCCTGTTTCATTTGATGAAGCACAGAATTCAGAAAATTGGATGGCTGCTATGCAATTTGAATATGATGCTATAATGAAGAATGGTACCTGGTCTTTATGTGACTTACCTCCTGGCAAGAAGGCCATTGGCACTAAGTGGGTATACAAGCTGAAGCATAAACTTGATGGTACAGTTGACATGTATAAGGCAAGGCTTGTTGCAAAGGGTTATGTGTAGGAAAGAGGCATTGATTTTGATGAAACCTTTGCTCCTACTTGCTGAATGACTACTGTTCGTAGCATCTGTGCACTTGCAGCTCATCATGGTTGGAATGTACATCAATTGGACATTAAAACAACATTTCTGAATGGTGACTTGCATGAACAAGTGTATGTTTTTCAGCCCCGTGGCTTTGTGCAAAAAAGGCATGAAAACCAGGTGTGCAGGTTAAAGAAGGCATTATATGGTTTAAAGCAAGTACCATGTGCTTGGTATGAAAAGATACATGCCTATCTGATTGCACATGGTTTTGAGAATAGTCCAACTGACAGCACCTTATATGTCAAGCGTGCTAATGATGTACTTCTGATCATTGTGGTTTATGTTGATGACATGCTGCTCACTGGTCCTCATGAGAGGCATATTGTTGATTTTAAGGCTGATTTGCATGCCTCATTTGAGATGTCTCATTTGGGGCATTTGCATCATTATTTGGGCATTCAGTTTATGCACGTTGATGGTGGAATGGATTTGTGTCAAACAAAATATATTGACACATTATTGCAGTGTTTTGGCCTTGAAGACTGTAAACCTATTGCCACTCCTATGGAGACAGGTTTATGACTGAGTCTTCATGATGGTTGAGATGCATTTGATGTTGTTCTCTATTAGCAGGTTGTTGGATGCTTGATTTACTTATGCATTAATCGGCCAGATCTTCAGTTTGCTATCTCACAGATGAGCAGGTTTATGCATTGCTCAAGAGTCAAGCATTGGCAAGCGATTAAGCGCATCTTTCGCTACTTGAATGTTACTCGGCTACTTGGGTTGTTTTATCCCAAGGAGGGATCACTACCACCAGATTTGCATGCTTTTCTCACTCTGATTGGGTTGGTTGTTATGACACTCGTGTGTTCACTAGTGGCTTTTGCTTCATGCTTGGTAGCTCATGTATATCTTGGTTGAGCAAGAAGCAGCCTACTATGGCCACTTCTAGTTGTGAGGCTGAGTATAGGGAAGTTTTCACAACGACTGTTGAGTGTGTGGCTCAGACGCCTTATGGCTGATTTGGGTGTTGGTCAGTCTTCTGCCACCACCATCTTCACTGACAGTTAAAGCGCATTGGTAGTTGTGAGGAACCCTGTGTTTTATGCTCACACTAAGCACATTGAGCTTCATTATCATTATGTTAGGGAGAGGTTCTCTCCTGGGGAGATCAGCTTGGCATATGTGCCCGCACAGGAGAACATTGCACACCTTTTCACGAAGGCTCTGCCTAGGAAGAAGTTTGAAGCTTTCCGCAAAGCTTTAGGCTTACTTCCTTTTGTGGAGTGATTTCCACGTAGCTTGGCACTTTCTTATACATGAGTGCCAGCTCCTTGTTCACCGCATCACTCCCAGGGCGGATTTGTTGATATATTTAGGTGTTGATGTGTGTGAACACACTAGGACCACCAGGGCACTTTTTTCCCTCTTTAGGAGGTTTTTTTTCCGCCGGCTTGTATATACGCCTATTGCCCTAACGGGCTACTTATCTTTGTACATTCTCTAGTAATACATTCAATATTGTGTGTTGAGCTCCAAGCTTCTTCTTCTTCCTTGTGTTGTTCGCATGCTTTCGCACACGTCTAACTCCAACACTAAGGACAAGTGTCTATGCTTAAGTAGAGGGAAAGTTGGTTACACAGATTCTGACTATGCTTGTTGTGTAGTCAATTGCAAGTCTACATCAGGGTACATTTTTCATTTTGTTGGAGGTGCTATCTCTTGGAGATCTCATCTTCAAGAATGTATAGCTATTTCCACCATAGAAGCAGAGTATGTTGCAACAAGTGAGGCATGTAAGGAAGCATTGTGGCTTTCTCGTCTTGCTTGTGATATGGGTTTACCTTAGCATGTACCTCGTTTGCTCAGTGACAATCAAAGTGCCATTGCTTTGGTTAAGAATCCGGTCTATCATGCAAAGACTAAGCACATTGAGGTGAGGTATCACTTCATTAGAGATTGTTTAGCCACTAAGCGCATTATTCTTGAGAAGGTCCACACTCGAGATAATGCTACAGATGCTTTGACTTCTACCACATGATAACTTTCGACACTATTGTCACTTGATGGGAGTTACTTGATTCATGATCTTACATAATCACTTGTATACTGTGTAACATGCCCATGAGGTGGGAGGTATACAAACTGTATACTTACACTCATGTATTCTTTCTCATTCTTTATTTTCTCTCCAGTATTTACTCTAGCCATATTGGCCTTTAGTGGGGGATTGTTACCGTTAGTGTCCATGTGAAAGGCCAAATGGCCACCAAACACTTCTTTGTATATGTTCTTTAATAAAACATATAGTGGCCTGGTCAGTTGCAGACTGTAAGTTCGACTGCATTCATAAGACCTAAGAAGTCTATCTTCGTGCTCCTTGTGTACTGTGTTTTCTATGTATTTTGCAGCCTTTTGTGCGTAGTACTGTGTGCGGCCTTAGGAGATCAGTTTTTCTACTCCAAGGATATCATCGTGGAACTCTCAAGAAGGAGAGCGCACTATGGTGCATCACCATCAAAATACTTCATGTCTTTGCTACAGAGGGGGCATCGAACTCATCGGATATTCAGATTCAGATTGTGATGGTTATCTTCATTCTCAAAAATCTACATTTGGACACATATTCTTGCTTAGCTCATGACCCATCTCTTGGGAAAGTAAGAAGCACCCTACATTTCTTTGTCATCCATCGAGACTGAGTACCAAGCATCCATATTTGCAGCATGTGAGGCCATAAGGCTTTGAAATTTATAATGTGACATTGGTGTTTTGTAGGTTACTTTGACATGCATGTGCATGAACAACTAGTTAACCTTGGCCATCGCCAAGAATCTAATTATATTCCATGCTCAGATGAAACAGGTCGAGATCCAGTACCATTTCATATGTGAGAAGCTCGTACCTCAGGAGATTACTTTAGAGCAGTGTACCTCTCAAGAGAACATGGCAGACATGTTCATGAAAGATCTACCTCTAGTTTCACTCCAATGCTTGATGGATCTCTGTAGCATTCAACTGCTCCAAAATGGAGCTACAGAGGGGGTGTTGATGACATGATTTCTCCTTCATCATTTCCATTTGTATCCGCATGAGTGCATCTCCATTTTGTATCCATGAGGCACTCCATTTCCATTTTATATTGTATCTCTTTTGTATTTGGGTACCTTCCCATATACTTCTACCTATGTATTCATTCTTCTTCAAGGGGAATTATACATATGATGTTCACGCAATACAATGCATTTGGACTAACGTTAAAGAATATCGCTTTAACTTGGTTTCAACCGTTGCAACAGAGGCAATTTAGAGACATCCATCACTTTTTAGAGTCATTCATCACTGAATTCTCTAAAAGTGGGATTAGACATGACACGTCTTCGTTGATTCATAGCTTTAAACAGACCCCTCAGGAAACAGTTAGACTGCCAGGACGTAGGTTTAGACAATATGTTGAAAGATGTCCAATGCAAGAGCTACCCTCACAGGCCAAGCAAGTGTCATTGTTTCTAGATGGCTTGTTGAGCTCTAAACTACACTCCTATGTGTACCTAAAAGAACCCAGAACGCTAGAGCAGTGTGTAAGAATATGTATAGACATTGAGGACAACTTAGGAGAAGAGTTGGAACTCTCAAAAGTCTACAAGGACTCGGATTGTTCCTCTCTAGCATCCACAAAATTGTCTAGCTCAATAGAAGACCTCGCAGAAAAAGTGGCCCAGAAACTAGGAGTTTCTAGTAAACCTAGGGTACTAACAAACAAGCGTTGTTACACCTGTGGTGGTGATCATATGGCAAATGTGTGCTCCAATGCACCACAACCACAAACCAACCCTAGTGGCCAATACTGTACAATTGAGAGAAGATACACGAATCATACGGCTCAGGACTGCCCATACAACAAACAGACCGTGAGACAGAATTACCCGCAAGCATACGCACAGCCAGGTAGGTATCCAGGCCAATACAATGCTCAGCCTTATTACTATAGGCCTCCTCAGAACTACCCATACCAGGCTCAACAGAGACCTCAACCTGTCTTAGCTCAGCAGCCACCCCCACCAACGAATGTCATCTCAGTCAAATACGCTGCTGCAGAAGAGAACCTAAGTAGGGCCTTAGTGCCTTCTTCACCTTTGATCACAGAGACTGACCCGAAACTCAAACAGTTTTGACTCTACGCATGTGGATAGTCCACCCGCATATTACACGGAGTCACCAGAACATGTGGAGACATATCATTACGATAGTCCACCAGTGGAACCTAGTTGGGAGCCAGACTATGCTAATGTGATGTACACAAACCCAAATCCACGGCCCCAATTGAGACAACAAAGACCACAGGGCCCTAGAGGACCATGCTTTGGGTGCCAAGGAGATCATTTCATAAAGGATTGTCCACATCCTCCAATAGCAGGACAGTCATAGTACTATAACATCCAAGGCTTTTGCGCCGATTGTGGCAAAGAGCACATAATCAAAGATTGTCCTAAGAACCCTGCTAACGCATCAAATGTGACACCAATCAATGTGATAGGTATTGTGAACAACGCAGATGGATCCAACCCTACATACGTGCCTATCCAAGCTATAACAAGAGCCCAGGCGCTCTTACAGAACCAACAGCTTAATCAGGAGAAAACAACCAGAACTAGTGAAGTTGCAGAATCTAGCAGTAAAAAATCAAAATCCTGCAAAGATTCTAGAGAAAGAATTAAAAGAAAATGGAGTAAGAGGATAACAGAAGTAGAAGGAAGTCTCAAGGAATCGAGAGCCAAAATCCTAGAATTGACTTCACAGGAATTGAATCAAGAAAACCTAGCTCAGAAATCAGGATCAGTTTTAGCGGAACCCATACCAGAAAACCTAGACATGATGTTTCGTGCATATCAAGCTAGGATAAAAGAAGGACCTCAAGTAGCTGAAATGAACAAAAACTACCCTTGAGCAGACTTAGAAATTGAGAGGACTAAACTTTGCATGAAGATGGTAGAATTAGCACAAGCTTTGTTCGAAGCCTCTAGATATCTTAATTGGAATAACATGGCAAAACCGGAACTACACTTTCAAGGACTGATGGAGAGGCTTGAATACTTGATAGAAAGCAAAGAGAAAAAGGATCAATATAGGAATCCTATTATCCCAGAGACACAAGAAAGAAATGCAAAATCCCTGTCTCAAGTACCCAACACAGCAGGGGAAGACAACCTGTCTTCCATACATAGGTACTCACATGAATTTTTGAGGGAAATCCAAGAAGAGAAGTGGAGAAAAGAACAAGGAACCCATCCTCCTATTCAAGAAATAGAAGACTTGCAGGAGCAATTTCCCCAAGACATTCCCTCTATTTACGATGGTGTAGAGGAAGAACAACTGAGCGAAAACACAGGATTTGAATCTAATTCTTTACAAGAATTACCTCAGTTCACAGGACCTTGGGAAGCAAAGTCTATTAGTATGAGAGCACCCACGATAATAGTGAGGAATGAAGAATCAGTAATCCCTAGAAACACGGAAGTGATCAAGAACACTAAAGTACAGTGTAATCTCACTTTGGAGGAATTGTTAAAGGTAAAACCAGAATTGTGGAAGCATGTAGCAAATCAATTCCCTGAGCTTGCTACTACTCCCTCACAAATAGGGTCACCAAATAAGGTACCAGAGATACCCGTAGAAAAGATTGGAGATGTAAGCGAAGGAGAGGAAGGTAACACTCATCTTCCGATAACCCATCAGGGCTACACCACGAAAGCCATCTTAGATTCAGGAGCCGGAGTAGCCATCGCTACCACCGCTTTATGGAAACGTTGGGGTAAGCCAGCATTAAGACCCACCAGCATGAAGCTACAAATGGTTGACGGGCACATAGAAAAACCATTAGGCTTACTAGAAGGAATATCTCTCACCACTTGTGGTGTAGAATTTGAGCATACCTTTGCTATTTGTGATTTTGCAAAAAATCATGCTTATGAGATGATATTGGGACGACCATTCATGCGTCAGTTGCAAATTGTACAGGATTGGGGAACTAATTTTTTGTACTTGTAACATTTGGGAGTGACTACCAAAGTCAATCTTAAAGACTATTCACATAGAGACGTACCCCCAATACAATGGAATACCATCCATAAGACTCAGGTAGAGACAGAATCCGTGCACTCATTAGAATCAGATCCTTCTTGGTTGCATGAGGACACTCATTTATGGATGTGTAAGGTAGCAAAACAAGAGGAAGAACGATTAGAAGCCAGGGCCTTAGGTGCAGAACAACATCCATGAAACCTTCAAGATCCAGCTTACGCACCTGTAGTATTTCCAGATGAAGAATTCGAACCCCATGGTTGGGCAAAAATCCTAGCAACCATGGATGTAGCCATCAATGAAGAACAATGCACACCCCACTGTGACGAGGATGGCTATGACATATCAGTTTTTACGATAGAGCCAATCATGTGTGATGCAATTTTAGAAGAGTGTGAACCTAGCACTGATGCATTTGAGGATGCAAGCGATTTTGATTTAGAATCAATTATCATGGACCCACCCTTTGCATTAGAGGAAGAATATTTTTACGAAGTAGAAACTCACCCTCAGAAACAGGAAGAAGTTATGAATGATGTGAGAATAGCCACTCAAGTGACTAGCAAAAGTGAGGGCAAGAAAAGAAAGAAGAAAGAAACCATGTCAGAAAAAGAAGAATCTTTGTTTGAAGTACCCGAGAACTTCAAGAAATATGAAATCGAAGATAGAAGAATCATGGTACGAATGCCTAATAGAAAGGCGAATGACGGACAAGTATATGATAACCGAGAGAAAACCAAGAAAATAATAGTTGCTATAGAAGGAAAAGAAGAAAAGTGTACATACATAGGGCATGATTTGACGAAGGAAGAAGAAGAAGAATTAGTTGCCCTATTGCGCGAATATAGAGATGTGTTCGCCTAGAGTTACAAAGATCTGAAACGAGTAGATCCAGATATATGTTCTCATAGAATCCCTATGACTCCAGATGCAAAACCGACAAAACAGAAACCGTACACGTACAATGATAACTACGCTGCGAAAATTAAAGAGGAGATAGATCGCTTGATAGAAGCAAGATTCATTTATGAAATTGAGCATACCGAATGGGTATCTCCCATTGTGGTTGTGCCCAAGAAGAACGAAAAATTGCATGTGTGTATTAACCTTAAAAAAGTTAATGCCGCCACAATTAGAGACAATTATCCTCTTCCTATCACGGAACACTTATTGGAAAGAATTGCGGGCAAGGAAGTTTATAGCTTCCTTGATGGTTTTTCAGGCTATAATCAAGTAGCCATTGCTCCAAAAGATCAACACAAGATGGCTTTTGCCACAGAATGGGGCATATTTGCATTTCGTGTGATGCCATTTGGCTTAACAAATGCACCCGCTACTTTCCAGCGACTCATTTGTCATGTTTTTAAGGAATTCTTATGCAAGAGTTTGGAAGTTTATGTCGATGACATATGTGCTCACTCTAATATCAGGCAGACGCATATCCCCGAGTTAAGACAAATATTTGACAAATGTCGAGAATATCAGGTTTGTTTGAACCCAGAAAAATGCGTTTTCATGGTCAAACAAGGCAAGATTCTAGGACACATTGTGTCAAAAAATGGAATCTCTACGGATGAGGAAAAAGTGAAGGTAATTGCAGATCTACCTAGGCCGACGAACATCAAAGAGGTACAGGCATTTATGGGCCATTGCGGTTATTATAGGAGATTCATACACATGTATGCAATCATACCCAAGCCTTTGTACTCTCTTTTAACCAATTTTGAGTGGAGAGATGAATGTGAAAATTCATTCAATGAACTTAAATGACGCTTGTGCTCAGCACCTATATTGACAACCCCAGATTGGAGTAAGCCATTCCATGTACATGTGGATGCATCCAATTACGCCATAGGATGTGTGTTAGCACAACCCACGAGTGAAGGTAATATAGACCTCCCCATAGCTTACGTGACAGACAATTAAACGCAGCAGAAAGAAATTACACCACGACGGAACGAGAAGGATTAGGGATGATCTACGCAGTAAAGAAATTCAGACATTATTTGTTGGCAAACAAGTTCAAATTCTTTACAGATCATCAAGCCCTACTGTATTTAGTCAACAAGCCATGTAACACAGGACGACTAATACGTTGGTTTCTATTACTCATGGAGTACGATTTTGAAGTAGTAGTCAGGAAAGGAAAGACACATCTTAGAGCTGACCACCTTTTAAGATTAACCTCAGGAGAAGCTCCTCAAGGAGTAGTGGATGATCTACCAGATGCATACTTGTTTAACCTTGAGATAGCACCAGAATGGGCTAAGCCTATAGTCCCTATTCTGACATACGGACCCAAGAATCCTAGGATAAAGATCAGAGAAGGAGAGATTACCAAGTCTCAGAGATACCAAATCATAGCAGGAAGCATATATAAACAGGATAATCAAAAGATTCTTGCTTGTTGTGTAGATGAATCAGAACATGCGAAGTGGTTGCAATTAGCACACGTAGGTGCATTAAAGCAACATCATTCAAAACATCGAACATTACAGACTCTGCATAGACTAGGAGTATATTGGCCTTCGATGGAAGCAGATGTCTACAAGTTGTGTAAAGAATGCCATGTTTGTTGTGAAAGACCACCAGTAGAACATTTTGTGGACCTAAATCTTAGACAAGGCTCCTTACAGATTGGAACCTTAGATCAGAAGCGAGTGATACCGCTTGACTTCCCTAATGGCTTTCTTACTGAGGTTGTAACCCTAGACCCTATGAAATGCATGCGATGGAAGACCGGAAGATCTTTGGTCAGATCAGTCAAGTTACGTCTACACCAAACCACTCGGGCTTGGCTATAGACAGTTGTCAATCAGAAGGACGTCAGGAGATTTTCCCTGGGGCTTCCTGCAAACTAGAAGGGACAATTACCCAACCGCTAGGGCAAATGGACACAATCAGTGGTCAGGTGGGTTGCATCAGCGGACACATGGGCAAAACACCCTGCGGTGCCCTTCCTTCCACACTTACTGCGGACTGGCCTAGATTAAAGATACGAAACGGAGCACTTCCTAATGGGCAGGTCACGCAAGTGTTGGACCTCCCTTCTTTTCCAAAGCAGAGTGTCCATTCGACCTCTCAACCTCAACCACAACAGAGTCAACCACGACGAAGGAACCCAAAGCGACGGCAATATCAGACGACGCAAAGAGGAAAGCAGTCTCAGCAACACAAAGCAAGTGGCACAAGACAAATATGGGTGCCAAAAGAACAGAAAGCATCGATAGATTTCAACAACTTAGACATTGATAAGAAGAAGTCAAGGCAGAAGCAGAATCAGTATCCAAGATCCCCTCGACCTTCTTCTACAAGTTCGAACCTTCGACAAATTTGGATCGCCAAGAAGTACCTAACGAATCGACCCACACCCATGCAGATTTGGGTACCCAAACCATGTATTATAGCTCAACCCTCAAGCCATGTAAAATACACCTTTCGAAAATCATTTCAGCCCTCCATATCGCCAAATCCTATATCATCTTTTGTCCCTCCTATCACCCAATCGCAAACACTTGTAATAATTCACCCACACCTAAACCATTGTACAAACCAACATCACTTGTCACAACACCTCATAACGAATTGCATGCAATGTCTGAAGGCATATAGGTGTCTAGAGACCTGCATTAGTTTTGCAAATAATCATTCCATTAAACACCTCACACCACTTGGCTACACGGGTTACACATCGGTTATGGAAAGGGATTGCGGTCTCACTTTATTGGGATCATAATTAATTTCCATGCTAATGTGTTAATCTTTTGTAGCAGATCCGCCACGCACTCGCATAATACATCATGCAGGCTGAAGGTCCATCAGAAGCTGGCCCTAGTGCACCAATGGCCAATATTGGAGAACTACTCGCGGAGTCCCATCCGACGGCTCAACCACCAGAGTTTCAAGGTTTTCCAGGACCCATACCAATCGACGATCCTCCTAGAGGATATACTGAGAAGATTCATCGTAACTCTCACTGGTTTCAAGGCCTAGCAGGACCATTAGAAGATGCTGATTTCATATTTGAGGCCAATTTGGCATTTGATTATCGCACATGGGCCAAATACCAGTTCTTTTCAAGAGAATTTGAAGGACTACAGAATACACAAGATTTAACGCACGTTTGGGCACGAGCGGGATTTACAGAATACTTTAGTGACCCTCTGCCTAAAGCCGATTTTTACAGATGCTTTTACTTAGTAACCACCTTGACGGCTTCAGAGAACAAGGATCTACCCGGCACATTCATGTTACCATCCTTGGTAAATGACCCTCCATTCAAAAGGTTTTATTTGTCTAAAGATTTAATTCGCGCAGCTCTCAAAATACATGGAACGCATACTCCGACGGAGCGAGAACGGCTAGTCCCAAAGCCGATGAAACGTGGTGATGTAACTAAGTGGGAGGATATTTCAGCTATAACCCCTGAGCTCTCCAAGCCATTGCGGATATGCATGCAGCATTTTGCTTTCCCAGCTCAGGATCGTTTTACCATGCCCCACAAAAGAATCTGGTTTGGCTTATACTTAGCATGTACTGGACCCCAGATGGTTGATCTAGCTAGTTGGATAATTGATCAGCTCTATTTGGCACAACATAGATGGGAACGAAAAAAGGTAATCAATGGATGCTGCGCTCTTACCAAGATCATATATATGTGTATGGCATATGATTTGCCGATTGAGCGTGCCATGACCAGCGATGAGTTGAAAGCATTCAAAGGGACTACTAAGAAGGCTAGAAATTCTAGCAAAGGTAGAGCAGGAAAGCGCATGAGAGGAACCATCCCCTGCCTTCAGGTGCCAGAATCACCGTCACCTCAACCATCTCCTGAGCAGTCTCCGACAGAAGCCACTCCCACGGTACAACCAATTCGTATACGGTTATCAAGACCAGTTACGCCGGAGGGCACCACCAGTACTAGTGCACCTCAAGCAGCCACAGTTCTAGAACCTATCACCACGGCAGCAGAAGTTCCCACCACCATTGGTGCGGAAGCTTTCTCTTTTCCAATACCCCATTTAGAAGCAGAACAAGCAGAGCCACTGAACACAACGTTCGATTTTGAGATGCCCGATGCATTCTCCAATGAGTTCCAGTTTTCAGAAGGACAAATGTTTTCTCAAGAATTTGAAAGGCCTAGCTACCCTACCACACCGCGAGATCAACCACAAGGATAGATCGTGTCTAGTTCGGACGATGAAAGAACAGCAACAGATGACGACGAAGGCGATGACGAGACCAACCAGGGCACTCACAAATCCCAAGAGCATGAACAGACAGATGGCCAAGGACAACAAACAGACACACATGGTGATACAAGTACACATGAGGATGAAACTTGTGAAGCAGCAAGCGATAATAGAACAAGAACTTGTCACCAGCGGATTCGAAGATGCATACATCAAAGGATTTAGAGAGTTGGTCAAATCAGTAGGCTCCAACGAAGCACTCAGATACTTGCAAAGAAAACCACTCCCACAGTTTGACCCCCGCAGAGTACGACTACTTTCAAAGCCCAGCGAATACATTCGCATCCCAACAGGAGCCCACTCTTCAAAACAGGCCAGGGAGGCATGTCTCGTCCCTGAAAGCTTGTTGGCAGCAGAAGCCATCCTTGTCGACTCCCCACCCCATACGACTAATGTAAATACCACAACTGTAATCGGAGTACCCGTCACCCCAACCACTCCTCCTTCACCTCCCATCTCTCCCCTTCATCCTCTATCTCCTAGACCAGCCACATCTTTCGACAACGCAGTAGCAGAAGCTTTTATTGCCTCCATTCCTATAACCCTGTCCACACCCACTCAACCGGGTTTCCCCCCTCCACTACCCACATTTCCATCTACTACCTTTTCCCCTCCATCTTTCCCATCTTTCCCCGCAACTCCACGACACCATTTCCCATTTCTAACCCCATTAACCTTTTCCCCTGTCTCACCCCCCCCCCGACCTACTGTATTTTCGTTTCCCCCTTTTCCCCAAGGAGTCCAAGAAAACCCCCCTGTAAACTACTCATCAACGTTTGTAAATCCGGTATTTACACCGTCACAAGCACCCACACTCACACCATTATTCACAGTCACCGCACTTGACACGTCCAATGACATGGACATCTCACCGCCCACAACACCATCACTCACCTCATTCACTTCACCACCATATTTAGGCATATCACAATTTTCCACAATCACCACCGCATCCACTCTCCCACCCCAATTCCCCATTCCTTTTGCATCTACCCCCACTGCATCTTCACTACAAACATCTGTAATATTATCACCCACTGTAGATACAACATTCCGACAAATGTTTGCTTGCATGACTCAAGTTCGAGACGAGTTCACATCTCTAGGAAACAACTACCAGACGCTGCAGAACACGACGAATCAATTACAGTCGCAGCTGAATTCACTATCGATAGAAAATGCCTCACTAAATAGCCGATACCAAGAATTATGAGAGGCATATCATAAATTAGAACTAGACAGCGAAGAAAAGACCAAGGAAGCCATTGCTGATCTTGACAACTTGCTTAGGGCCCAGACAATTCGCAACGCAACATTAACAAGAAATATGGGCTTACTACGAAGACACTTAGCAGCAGCAAAGGAAGAAAACCAGCGCCTACAAGATCAGAACCGAGAAAACTTAGAAGCAGCTCTCGACCACCCAGACCAACCTTTGAGTCCTAGTCGGTTCAAGGCCGTTCCCTCAGAATCAATGAAGATGTTGCTAGAGGATCATGTAAGACTGCTAGATGAATACGATCGCATGAACGAGGAGTTACAGAAACTCAAAGACGATCATAAATTACTCTAGTTACGAGCACCGGCACACCAAGACATACTAGCACCTGTGGACCCCTCTCCTGACATCTTAGAGGAACTCAACGCATTACGGGCCCAGGTATCAAATCTTGAATCAAGGATCGCAGTATATGAAGCACCACCAAGGCCAGATTCCCCACCAGAGCTACCAGCTAATGAAGAAACTGTCACAATCCCAATGGAGGAAACGTTTGAAGAGGCGTACGAGCCACAACCCATCCCAGGCGGACGCATCACGGCCAAAGGCCAGATGACTTACGAACTCCCGACCCCCGCGTGGATGAAGACAATTGAGGAACTTGGGACAACACACTCAGCTAGAGTAGAGGCACAATTACATGCCATGGCGATGATAGAAGAAAGAATTTTACAGTCTCCATTCTTTGCTCATTTGGCCCCGCGACGATACATATCTGGGCATGAGCTACAGTATAAACCGTATTTTATGTTAATGGCTGAATACCACTTAGCCATCGAGAAAGAAACAGGTAAGAAACCATCGCATGCGACTCAATTCGAGGAGGACGATTTGCCACTAGATGCGTAGCAAGGAGAGATCTATCAACCAGAGTGGCGCAAAGATTTACTACAGAAGTATCCAGAAATGATGAGTACATGGGTAAAGGCACCTTTGCATTTAAAGTACAACCCATGTTGGGGACCAGTACCACGATGCCACTCCTGGACAGCCTTTGCTATTAAGGTACAAAACATTAAACAGTGCCAGGATTGGTTGAATTACCCCTATTTTAAGCCACCCATCGAGTTACCAAGTGTAGGCTACATGATGGCTACAATTCGCCACTGGCTCCCTAGACTAAAGCATATGGACGATATAGCGGCGCACATGACTGTCAAAATCTTTGACATGATGCAAATGGTTTTTAAAGTCTTCCGACGCATCAAGGCACCTCATGTAAACACCCCGGGCTTTGAGCATGGCAATTTCGATTTGGTATATGATATGAGTACAACGCCATCGCTACGGGTGTGTTATGCCTGGCATTGCAGAATCAAATACTTACCGGCGTGCTACAAGCAAACGTTCGAAGAGATGTTCACAACTGGTTTCTGGGAATACCATTCAGAGGTATTCATAAGCAGGCCTACACATTTATTACACTTATTTGCCTGTGAACGAATGGTCTATTCCACACACTATCACCTCCCACAACCAGAAGAACCGCAACCAATAGACTGGGAGAAACTCGAGGCCGATCTGGCCCGAGGCATTCGTATCTCCGAGCACACCCTCGCTCAAGACCTCCTACAGAACTATATCCGGCAGACCTCACAACAAGGTTCTGTCAGGGACGACAGAAGCGAGAGGGAGGGGGGTGTTGGAAGCAGCCAGAGGCATAGAAGACGCGGAAGCATGTAACGACGGAGCAGGGAGCCAATCGAATCTTTTTTCAAAGAATTATGTTTTAAAAATACTTTTTCAAAAACCTCCAACAGTGATTTTTATCACTATTGTAACATATGTAACATAGAAAAACCCTTTTCTTAATTTCTAGCTCCATTTTGTGCAAGCCGAGGAATCCTCGAGCTTGAGGAGCTTAGGTAGAACGAGCGTATCAATTTTGGTTATTTTTAGACACCATTTACCCTTCCAAATAGCATCTAGGACCTATTTTTTAACTATGACGGTCACTAGATGTGAAACCGGTCAAAACTAGTCTAGAAACTATAAAAAGAGCTAGAGAGCTCATTTTTGAGGTTGGATAGTGTGAGCTTAGAGTTATTTTGAGCTTGTAATAGTGTTCTTGAGCAATAGAGTGGATTTCTCACCTTCCATTGTGTCTTGCTTGTCTCTTCATTGTGTGTGTGTATGTGTGTGTGCATCTTTGTGCTTCTCACCTTCACTCTCACTTCATCTCACATTCACGATCTTCATATCACTCCTATCTCTTCCGCGGATTGACAATTAAGGAGGTGAAGCTTCTTAACGTGGTTCTCACCATTGTGCTAGAGCAACATATATATATATATATATATATATATATATATATATATATATATATATATATATATATATATATATATATATATATATATATATATATATATATATATATATATATATATATATATATATATCAATGTAAATACATATAATCCAATGTCATAATCAACTAAAATCCTAATCATCATCATCATGACCATCATCATCATCATCAGCAATAGCATGATCATCCTGATCTTCCTCATCCTCATCGTCATGATCACCCTGTGACGATCGAGATCGTCCCTCTTGTGTCTGTCTCTCCACCTCATCCATATTTGTCTCTCCATAATACTCCTGTATTACATATAACAAACATAAATAAATAAAATAATTAAACCATTCATAAAAATAAAATAATTATATAAAACTTAAAAATACTCACAAAGGCATCAGGATGATCTTGCATATACTCGCTCAAACGCCAATATCCAAAATGTGTAGCATACTCGATCTCATCTTTCGTAGGATATCAGCCATAATCCTTCCGCTGCAATGAAACAAATAAAAAACATTAGTTACTTGCATTTTAATTAAAATAAAAAATATACTCACAATAACACATATACTTACAAATGTAGCTACAAAACCATTATGGCCCATTTGGCCTAGGTGCGATGTGTGGCCCGACTCCACTCTCTTCTTTGCAGCAGCTTGTTTATTCAAGAAAAAAAATACATAAATTAAATATAAAAATTTACTAAAATATATAAAAATTATAAATATAAACTATTAATTTGTGTACCTTCTGCTGAGGAAATGACTCCTGAAGATGTAGCTGTCTACGAAAAAATTGCCACGACTCAGGTGTTATGTTAGCTCGCCTGTTATTTTTTTCGACCATACAATATCTCCTGTTAATTTAATCTCAAACAGAAAAAAAAATCAGAATACATACACATATATACACACACATACACATACACATACACATATCCATATACACATATACATGCAAACATATATGCATATATATATGTATACATATACACATATACATACATATAACATAAACACACATATAGATATCCACATATATACGTACACACACATGCATGCATATACACTCATTCATACAAAATACATGCATTTATCCCACAATAATGTGTAGTGTATATGTGAATATATGTGTATGTATAAATGTGTATATGTGAATATGTGTGTATGTGTAAATATATATATATATGTGAATTTTTTGTGTATGTAGATAATCAGATTATTAATATCAAATACCATTATTTGTAGATTCTGATCAATCAGATGGAACTCCACCACCATCTCCTCATCGTGCAACGACTTTATATTGTAAGTATATCAAACATTTAATTTTAAATATATTTGATGGATACATAACTTATATTTTTTTTTGTTTCTTATTATGTGCAGATTCTGATCAATCAGAGGCTACTCCACCACCTCCTACCCATGCAACGACTTCGCATGTGTCCTCCGATAGGAATTATGATGAATTTTACTATGAAGAGCATATTATATGTTGGTGTAACTCTTGTTATGGCACGTATCGAAGACCACGATTGGAATGTATTGAACATGAGGCAGAGTATGGTACTTTTGAGCGTGCACCATCACCTAGTCAACGTGATAATGCTTGGGTATGTATTTTTTATATATATTAATATCATTATTTTATTTAAAAATCATATATAAAATCAAATTATTGTTGATATACAGGAATACTTGCTCGATGATGATGATGATGATAATTTTTCTCATAAAGTTAATATACCTTGTACACGTCATGGACTTGTTGTTCATCAATTACAAGCAGAGGTTTCTAGAAATCCTTTACCTCCTGGTTTAGAGAATGAAACGGCTGGAGATTATCCATTGCCAGTTGGCTGGAGATTATCCATTGCCAGCTGGCTGGAGATTATCCATTGCCAGCTCGTGATCGTTGTTTAGTACAAACATATGATAGAAGAAGATATGGAGGATGGAATAGAGGACCACTTCCTTTAGATGGAGAGTTTTTGATAAACATCGACACAAAATGACTTATGCACCTGCTCCTTGGGTACTTACAACAAAAGAGATACATACTATCAACACTAGAATTCAATTGATTAAGACTCCTACAGGATATGGAGCATCTTTTCAAAACATGTTTACTATGGATGATAAGAGCTTATCTGGGTTAAAGACCCATGACTGGCATAACTTTTTGAAACATATTTTACCTTTGGTTATCGATGGATGTACAACAAAAGGAGTATGAGATGTGATCTATCGTCTTGGATCACTTATAAGGTAATTATGATACTTTTACATTTAATATGTATGAATATTGGATATCTTTTATTTTTTAATTAACTTCTTTATAATTGTTTTTATGATATGTATAGGTGGATTACATCCAAAGAGATTGACAAAAACTCAATCCCACAAAAAAAACGTGAATGCAAAGAGCTACTTTGTTTGATGGAGAAAGAACTTCCTACTTCATTTTTTGATATTCAGGTTCATTTATTAGTCCATCTTGTATATGAAATAGAGATTGCAGGTGTTGTCAACACTCGATGGATGTTTTGGGTTGAGCGATTTATGGGAGTATTAAAAGGTTATGTGCGACAAAGAGCGAAACCAGAAGGATACATGGCAAAGGGTTGGATGCTTGAAGAGTGCATGTATTACATTAGTGAGTACCTTGAAAGAGTTCATGAAGAAGCTCCACGTGCATGGACCAACGAGTCTTCTTCAAAAATAGCAGATGAGGTATTATCAGGTAAGGAGGTTCCATTCTTATTTACATTTCAAGAAAAAAATGATGTTTCTACTTTTGTAGCATATAATAGCGAATGCATGCAAGCATTCCTTAGCGAGTACGAGGAACTTCAAAATCTCCGAAGTAAAAGGCAAAAAAACAAAAGATTTAGACGTAATCTCGATAATAATGAGATTACAAATATATGTTCTTTCACGGATTGGCTATATAGTCGTTTGCAATGCGCCAACACAAATAATGAAGAAATTTCAGATGAGCAAAGAGAGATAATGATAAGTTGTGAACGAAAGGTAATTTTATTAGAATAATATTTTAATTTTTTCATAAATGTATGTTAGTTTCTATTTACTAATTGAATTTATTTTGCAGGCTCGAATGTTCACTAATATGTGGGCTTTTGGACAGCATATTAGAATCAAAGCCATTGATTCTTTACGTAAAACAGAGGATTCTAGTATTGTTGCTTCTTTCAAGCAACTATCACGTGCTAGCTCAAAAGACACGAACCTTATAGATAGCGAACTTGGTTACGTAGGAACTATTGTTGGTATCTACGAAATTTCATTTCGTACATTCAAACAGGTAGAAAAAAGTTTATATCTTTTTTATAGAGTTAGTTATTTTTTAAAGCACCTAATAATGGGTTTTTGTTATTATATATTTTGATGGGTCATATTGAAGGTTGACTAGTTTCGAGCGGAGTATAAAGGTAGTAATTCCACATTAAGAAAGGAATTATCTGGGTTTTGGGCAATTGATTCTTCCAAGGTAATGCGATCTACTAAAGAACCATATATTCTTCCTAGGCATATTGAACAAGCATTTTTTTATAAAAACCCAGATGCTCATCCTTGGTGGCAAGTCATTCATGTGCAACCTAGAGGTAGGTCATTGTTTGAACAGTTTATTGTTAGAGAGATCGAAGAAAGTCCTCTTGATGATTCAGCATCAGATACAGATACATCAACATCTGAAATAGAAATTAGAATCATTATACGTGATAATGATACTAATCTTTTTGATGAAGAGGATAATTCTCTACATGCTGATTCTACTGATGAGGAAGAGGAATTACCAGAAATAGATATTAATGCATCACTAGATGATGAGATTCATGAGAACATAGATTTAACAATAGAAGAAATAAATGAAATCAATAAGGATAATGAAGATGAGACTATATTGATGTCTTACCAAAATGATGGCAATAATGAAAAAATATGAGTAGATTAGATAGTAAATTCTACTCTAGTTATCGATCAATAACTTGAAGCTTCTGAATGGATATCAGTTAATAGATTTTTTTATTAACTTGAATAACGATGAATCCTACTAGAGAGATGAAATCATGTTCTTTTAAAATAGAACATGAAGCTCGGGGGTATGCCTAATTATTTTATATATAGATTTATCTTCGAGGAGCAAATTTTTATCATGTATGTATGCATATGTGTGTGTATTCATGTGTATTATATGTATACATATGTTAGTATGCATATATATGTATTTCATGTATATGTATGTGTTTGCATGTGTGTGACATATGTATACATGTGTAAAATATGCATATGTGTATATATGCATATGCATTTATGTAAAATATTCATGTATTCATGTAATATATGCAACTGTTTATAATTGTGTACATTTATATATGTATATGTGTCTATGTGTAAATATGTACATGTAAATATGTATGCATGTATATATATGTTTATGTGTGCATGTAGGCATGTATATGTGATGTGTACATGTATATATGTATATATGTCTATGTGTAAATGAGTACATGTAAATATGTTAGTATGTATATATATATTTATGTGTGCATTTAGGCATGTATGTGTGATGCATAATATATGTACTCCATTTTATATTTATGTATCCTATCTACATGATGTGTATATATCTTTATATGTATTATGATCCTCGTTGATTCGAGTAGTTATATATAGAGGCATAAGGTTGGGAGGAGAGACATCTCTCTAGTAGGACGTCGGAGGAATAGATGCAATGTGTACATATACTTCAAAAATATGGCTAAAAGGTTGAATTAGAGTTTTTAAATTAGGGGTTTTAAAACCCTAATATCAAAATTAGTGTTTTCAATTTAAGATTTTTGAAATAGAATTTATTTATTTATTTATTTATTTATGTGTATGCATGTGTTGTGTATGTATGTGTATCTATATGTGCATATGCATGTGTTGTGTGTGTATATATGCATGTGTATATGTATACATGCATGTAAATATGATTATATGAGTCTATGTGTGTGTACATATGATTATGCATGTGTATGTGTATGTGAGTATGTGTACGTGTATGTGAGTATGTGTATGTGTCTATGTGTATTCATTATATGTGTGTAACTGCATGCATGTGTATGTGTGTGTAAAAATGTGCATGTATGTGTGTGTATGTATAAATGTGCATGTATATGTATATGTGTGTAAATGTGCATGTATGATTTATATGTGCGTATGCGTGTATTTATACCTCTAGTCTCAATCTTTTCTCTCTCTCTCATATACATACATACATGCATAAACACACATACTGATATCCACATATATATACATAAAAGCAGTGCATACCGTGCATTATTGCGACGATGAGCCATAAGTGTCTGCATCTCTTTTAAACACCACTTAAGCGACCATCCTCTCCCAAACTCTGGCTCAAGTGAACTAAGTACGTATTTTTTATCCCTCTCATCATGCTCACTACAAAAAAAAAACATAATGTAAATAAAACATAAGATATTTATTTCAATTTATATGTAAAATTTTTACTTACTTCCACGGTAAGTGGATAAAGCGCAGGTAAGAGTCGCATGGTGCCCGCATCCTTCTCTTGAACTCCAATCCATTCCCTATGTACACAATGTTCCCGTCTGGCTCTATATCGCACTCTAGTCCTAAGGTGCCTATGCATGTCCTCATAGGCAACTCTGCTCTGCTATCACGTGCTGGAGGTGGTATAGGTGTCCTGAAAATAGATATATAAAAATAAATAAAAATATGTGTTATAATATCATTAAAAAAGTTTATGAAAAAAAAACATACCTATGAGCAGATAGCTCTCTTCATGCATGTGGAGCCGCAGAAGAGCCCTCGTCTGATCATTGGGTAAGCATCTGGATCGTATAGTCCAGCTCCTCATCAGAAATCTCTGAGTAATCACGCATTATGGCCCCTAGAGTATCAGACGGAACTCTTGCTCTCATAAGACTTTTTATGAGAGTGAGTTTCGCCTTTCTCTCTCTACTAGGATCCATAATACCTAACATATAAAACAAAATGATTAGAAATCAATATATATATACGTGTACATATGTATGTGTGTATGCATTAAGTATGTGTATGTATGCATGTGTGTGTGTATGTATGTGCGTGTATGTGTGTGTGTATGTGTGTATGCATATGTATGTGTGTGTATGCATCATTATGTGTGTATGTGTGTATGTGTGTGTGTATATGTGTGTGTATGTGTGTGTGTCTATGTGTATGTGTGTGCATCTATGAGTGTGTATGTGTTTATGTGTGTGTATGTGTCTATGTGTGTGTATGTGTCTATGTGTGTATGTGTATGCATGTATGTATGCATATGTGTGTATGTGTGTGTATGCATTATGTATGCATATGTGTGTATGCATTAGGTATGTGTATGTATGCATGTATGTATGTATGCATATGCATATGCATTATGTATGTATATATATGCATGTATGTGTATGTGTGAGTATGTCTCTCTATGTGTGTGTATGCATATATGTGTGTATGTGTGTATGTGTGTATGTGTGTATGTGTGTATGTGTGTATGTGTGTATGTGTGTATGTGTGTATGTGTGTATGTGTGTATGTGTGTATGTGTGTATGTGTGTGTACATGTGTTTGTATGTGTGTATGCATGTGTATGTGTGTATGCATCATTATGTGTGTATGTGTCTATGTGTGTGTGTATATGTGTGTGTGTGTGTGTGTCTATGTGTATGTATGTGTGTCTATGAGTGTGTATGTGTTTATGTGTATGTATGTATCTATGTGTGTGTATGTGTCTATGTGTGTATGTGTCTATGTGTGTAAGTGTGTGTATATGTGTGTGTATGTGTGTGCGCGTCTATGTGTATGTGTGTGTGTCTATGAATGTGTATGTGTTTATGTGTATGTATGTATCTGTGTGTGTATGTGTCTATGTGTGTATGTGTATGCAATGTGTGTATGTTTGTGTGTGTGTATATGTGTGTGTATATGTGTGTGTATGTGTATGTGTATGTGTCGCTATGTGTCTGAGTGTGTATGTGTTTATGTGTGTGTATGTCTCTATGTGTATGTGTATGCATGTATGTATGCATATGTGTGTATGTGTCTGTATGCATTATGTATGCATATGTGTGTATATGCATTATGTATGTGTATGTAAGCATGTGCATTATGTATGTATGTAAGTATGTATGTATGCATATGCATATGCATTATGTATGCATATGCATATGCATTATGTATGCATATGCATATGCATTATGTATGCATATGCATATGCATTATGTATGCATATGTGTGTATGTGTGTGTATGTGTGTGTATGCATTATGTATGCATATGTGTGTGTATGTAAGCATGTGCATTATGTATGCATGTAAGTATGTATGTATGCATATGCATATGCATTATGTATGCATATGTATGCATGTATGTGTATGTGTGTGTATGTCTCTCTATGTCTGTGTATGCATATGTGTGTGTATGTGTGTGTATATGTGTGTGTATGTGTGTATGCATGTGTAGTATGCATCATTATGTGTGTATGTGTGTGTATATGTGTGTGTGTATGTGTATATGTGTGTATCTATGAGTACATATGTGTTTATGTGTGTGTATGTGTCTATGTGTGTATGTGTCTATGTGTGTATGTGTCTATGTGTGTGTATGTATCTATGCATGTGCATTATGTATGCATATGTGTGTATGTGTGTGTATGCATTATGTATGCATATGTGTGTGTATGCATTACGTATGTGTATGTAAGCATGTGCATTATGTATGCATGTAAGTATGTATGTATGCATATGCATATGCATTATGTATGCATATGCATTATGTATGCATATGCATATGCATTATGTATGCATATGCATATGCATTATGTATGCATATGCATATGCATTATGTATGCATATGCATATGCATTATGTATGCATATGCATATGCATATGCATTATGTATGCATATGCATATGCATTATGTATGCATATATGTGTATGTGTGTGTATGTCTCTCTATGTGTGTGTATGCATATATGTGTGTGTATGCATATATGTGTGTGTATGTGTGTATATGTGTCTGTATGTGTGTATGCATGTGTAGTATGCATCATTATGTGTGTATGTGTGTGCATATGTGTGTGCATATGTGTGTGTATGTGTGTGTGTGTCTATGTGTATATGTGTGTATCTATGAGTATGTATGTGTCTATGTGTGTATGTGTCTATGTGCATGTATGTATGCATATGTATGTGTATCCATGTGTATGTGTGTATGCATCATTATGTGTGTATGTGTGTATGTGTTTGTGTATATGTGTGTGTGTCTATGTGTGTGTGTCTATGTGTATGTGTCGCTATGCGTCTATGAGTGTGTATGTGTTTATGTGTGTGTGTATGTGTCTATGTGTGTGTATGTGTCTATGTGTGTATGTGTATGCATGTATGTATGCATAGGTGTGTGTATGTGTGTGTATGCATTATGTATGCATATGTGTGTGTATGCATTATGTATGTGTATGTATGCATGTAAGTATGTATGTATCCATATGCATATGCATTATGTATGCACATGTATGCATGTATGTGTATGTCTCTCTATGTGTGTGTGTATGCATATATGTGTGTGTATGTGTGTATGTGTGTATGTGTGTATGTGTGTGTGTATATGTGTGTATGCATGTGTATGTGTGTGAATGCATCATAATTTGTGTATGTGTGTATGTGTGTGTGTATATGTGTGTATGTGTGTGCGCGTCTATGTGTATGTGTGTGTGTCTATGAGTGTGTATGTTTTTATGTGTGTGTATGTGTCTATGTGTGTATGTGTATGCATGTATGTATGCATATGTGTGTGTATGTGTGTGTATGCATTATTTATGCATATATGTGTGTATGTGTGTATGTGTTTATGTGTGTGTATGTGTGTATGTGTGTATGTGTGTGTATGTGTATGCATATGTGTATGTGTATGTGTATGCATGTATCTATGCATATGTGTGTGTATGTGTTTATGCGTGTGTGTGTCTATGTGTGTGTATGTGTCTATTTGTGTATGTGTATGCATGTATGTATGCATATGTGTGTGTATGCATTATGTATGCATATGTGTGTGTATGTGTTTATGTGTGTGTATGTGTCTATGTGTGTGTATGTGTATGCATATGTGTGTATGTGTATGCATGTATGTATGCATATGTGTGTGTATGTGTGTGTATGTGTGTATGTGTTTATGTGTGTATGTGTCTATGTGTGTGTATGTGTCTATGTGTGTATGTGTATGCATGTATGTATGCATATGTGTGTGTATGTGTGTGTATGCATTATGTATGCATATGTATGTGTATGTGTGTGTATGTGTTTATGTGTGTGTATGTGTCTATGTGTGTGTATGTGTATGCATATGTGTGTATGTGTTTATGTGTGTGTATGTGTCTATGTGTGTGTATGTGTCTATGTGTGCATATGTGTGTGTATGCATGTAAAGTATGTATGTATGTACTCATATGCATATGCATTATGTATGCATATGTGTGTGTATGCATGTAAGTATGTATGGATGTACGCATATGCATATGCATTATGTATGCATGTATGTTTATGTGTGTGCATGTCTCACTATGTGTGTGTATGCATATATGTGTGTGTATGTGTGTGTATGTGTGTATATGTGTGTGTATGGTTGTGTGTATGTGTGTGTGTATGTGTGTGTGTATGTGTGTATGTGTGTGTATATGTATGTCTATATGTGTGTGCATGTGTATGCATTATGTGTGCATGTGTATGCATTATGTGTGCATGTGTGTATGCAACATTATTTGTGTATGTGTGTATTTGTGTGTATGTGTGTGTGTGTGTGTCTATATTGTGTATGTGTGTGTGTGTGTCTATGTGTGTATGTGTGTGTGTGTGTATGCATATGTATGTGTGTGTAACTGTGTGTGTGCGTATACCTTGCAAGTAGATGTGTCTCTCTCTCTCTCTCGGTCTCTTCTTGGTTAGATAGTAAATTCTACTCTAGTTATCGATCAATAACTTGAAGCTTCTAAATGGATATCAGATAATAGATTTTTTTATTAACTTGAATAACGATGAATCCTACTAGAGAGATGAAATCATGTTCTTCTAAGTCAGAACATGAAGCTCGGGGGCATGCCTAATTATTTTATATATAGATTTATCTTCGAGGAGCAAATTTTTATCATGTATGTATGCATATGTGTGTGTATTCATGTGTATTATATGTATACACATGTTAGTATGCATATATATGTATTTCATGTATATGTATGTGTTTGCATGTGTTTGATATATGTATACATGTGTAAAATATGCATATGTGTATATATGCATATGCATTTATGTAAAATATTCATGTATTCATGTAATATATGCAACTGTTTATAATTGTGTACATGTATATATGTATATGTGTCTATGTGTAAATATGTACATGTAAATATGTATGCATGTATATATATGTTTATGTGTGCATGTAGGCATGTATATGTGATGTGTACATATATATATGTATATATGTATATATGTCTATGTGTAAATGTGTACATGTAAATATATTAGTATGTATATATATATTTATGTGTGAATTTAGGCATGTATGTGTGATGCATAATATATGTACTCCATTTTATATTTATGTATCCTATCTACATGATGTGTATATATCTTTATATATATTATGATCCTCGTTGATTCGAGAAGCTATATATAGAGGCATAAGGTTGGGAGGAGAGACATCTCTCTAGTAGGACGTCGGAGGAATAGATGCAATGTGTACATATACTTCAAACATATGGCTAAAAGGTTGAATTAGAGTTTTTAAATTAGGGGTTTTAAAACCCTAATATGGAAATTAGTGTTTTCAATTTAGGATTTTTGAAATAGGATTTATTTAGTTATTTATTTATTTATGCGTATGCATGTGTTGTGTATTTATGTGTATCTATATGTGCATATGCATGTGTTGTGTGTGTGTATATGCATGTGTATATGTATACATGCATGTAAATATGATTATATGAGTCTATGTGTGTGTACATATGATTATGCATGTGTATCTGTATATGAGTATGTGTACGTGTATGTGAGTATGTGTATGTGTCTATGTGTATTCATTATAAGTGTATAACTGCATGCATGTGTATGTGTGTGTAAAAATGTGCATGTACGTGTGTGTATGTATAAATGTGCATGTATATGTATATGTGTGTAAATGTGCATGTATGATTTATATGTGTGTATGCATGTATTTGTACCTCTAGTCTCACTCTTTTCTCTCTCTCTCTCTCTCATATACATACATACATGCATAAACACACATACTCATATCCACATATATATACATAAAAGCAGTGCATACCGTGCATTATCGCGACGATGAGCCATAAGTGTCCGCATCTCTTTTAAACACCACTTAAGCGACCATCCTCTCCCAAACTCTCTCTCAAGTGAACTAAGTACGTATTTTTTATCCCTCTCATCATGGTCACTACAAAAAAAAAACATAATGTAAATAAAACATAAGATATTTATTTCAATTTATATGTAAAATTTTTACTTACTTCCACGGTAAGTGGATAAAGCGCAGGTAAGAGTCGCATAGTGCCCGCATCCTTCTGTTGAACTCCAATCCATTCCCTATGTACACAATGTTCCCCTCTGGCTCTATATCGCACTCTAGTCCTAAGGTGCCTATGCATGTCCTCATAGGCAACTCTGCTCTGCTATCACGTGCTGGAGGTGGTATAGGTGTCCTGAAAATAGATAGATAAAAATAAATAAAAATATGTGATATAATATCATTAAAAAAGTTTATGAAAAAAAAACATACCTATGAGCAGATAGCTCTCTTCCTGCATGTGGAGCCGCAGAAGAACCCTCGTCTAATCACTCGGTAAGCATCTGGATCGTATAGTCAAGGTCTTCATCAGACATCTCTGAGTAATCACGCATTATGGCCCCTAGAGTATCAGACGGAACTCTTGCTCTCATAAGACTTTTTATGAGAGTGAGTATCACCTTTCTCTCTCTACCAGGATCCATAATACCTAACATATAAAACAAAAGAAATCAATATATATATATATATATATATATATATATATATATATATACGTGTACATAGGTATGTGTGTATGCATTAAGTATGTGTATGTATGCATGTGTATGTGTATGTATGTGCGTGTATGTGTGTATGCATATGTATGTGTGTGTATGCATCATTATGTGTGTATGTGTCTATGTGTGTATGTGTGTATATGTGTGTGTGTATGTGTGTGTGTCTATGTGTATGTGTGTGCATCTATGAGTGTGTATGTGTTTATGTGTGTGTATGTGTCTATGTGTGTGTATGTGTCTATGTGTGTATGTGTATGCATGTATGTATGCATATGTGTGTATGTGTGTGTATGCATTATGTATGCATATGTGTGTGTATGCATTATGTATGTGTATGTATGCATGTATGTATGGATGTATGTATGCATATGCATATGCATTATGTATGTATATATATGCATGTATGTGTATGTGTGAGTATGTCTCTCTATGTGTGTGTATGCATATATGTGTGTGTATGCATATATGTGTGTGTATGCATATATGTGTGTATGTGTGTATGTGTGTGTGTACATGTGTTTGTATGTGTGTATGCATGTGTATGTGTGTGTATGCATCATTATGTGTGTATGTGTCTATGTGTGTTTATGTGTGTGTGTATATGTGTGTGTGTGTGTGTCTATGTGTATGTATGTGTGTCTATGAGTGTGTATGTGTTTATGTGTATGTATGTATCTATGTGTGTGTATGTGTCTATGTGTGTATGTGTCTATGTGTGTATGTGTATGCATGTATGTATGCACATGTGTGTGTATGCATGTGTATGTGTGTGTATGCATCATTATGTGTGTATGTGTCTATGTGTGTAAGTGTGTGTATATGTGTGTGTATGTGTGTGCACGTCTATGTGTATGTGTGTGTGTCTATGAGTGTGTATGTGTATGTATGTATCTGTGTGTGTATGTGTCTATGTGTGTATCTGTATGCATGTATGTATGCATATGTGTGTGTATGCATTATTATGTGTGTATGTGTGTATGTGTGTATGTTCGTGTGTGTGTGTGTATGTGTGTGTATATGTGTGTGTATGTGTGTATGTGTGTATGTGTGTATGTTCGTGTGTGGGTGTGTATATGTGTGTGTGTATGTGTATGTGTCGCTATGCGTCTGAGTGTGTTGTGTATGTGTTTATGTGTGTGTATGTGTATGTGTCGCTATGCGTCTGAGTGTGTTGTGTATGTGTTTATGTGTGTGTATGTGTCTATGTGTGTCTATGTGTCTATGTGTGTATGTGTATGCATGTATGTATGCATATGTGTGTATGTGTCTGTATGCATTATGTATGCATGTGTGTGTATGCATTATGTATGTGTATGTAAGCATGTGCATTATGTATGTATGTAAGTATGTATGCATATGCATATGCATTATGTATGCATATGCATATGCATTATGTATGCATATGTGTGTATGTGTGTGTATGCATTATGTATGCATATGTGTGTGTATGCATTATGTATGTGTATGTAAGCATGTGCATTATGTATGCATGTAAGTATGTATGTATGCATATACATATGCATTATGTATGCATATGTATGCATGTATGTGTATGTGTGTGTATGTCTCTCTATGTGTGTGTATGCATATATGTGTGTGTATGTGTGTGTATATGTGTGTGTATGTGTGTATGCATGTGTAGTATGCATCATTATGTGTGTATGTGTGTGTGTATGTGTGTGTGTATGTGTATATATGTGTATCTATGAGTATGTATGTGTTTATGTGTGTGTATGTGTCTATGTGTGTATGTGTCTATGTGTGTGTGTGTCTATGTGTGTGTATGTATCTATGCATGTGCATTATGTATGCATATGTGTGTATGTGTGTGTATGCATTATGTATGCATATGTGTGTGTATGCATTACGTATGTGTATGTAAGCATGTGCATTATGTATGCATGTAAGTATGTATGTATGCATATGCATATGCATTATGTATGCATGTAAGTATGTATGTATGCATATGCATATGCATTATGTATGCATATATGTGTATGTGTGTGTATGTCTCTCTATGTGTGTGTATGCATATATGTGTGTGTATGCATATGTGTGTGTATGTGTGTATATGTGTCTGTATGTGTGTATGCATGTGTAGTATGCATCATTATGTGTGTATGTGTGTGTATATGTGTGTGTATGTGTGTGTGTGTCTATGTGTATATGTGTGTATCTATGAGTATGTATGTGTCTATGTGTGTATGTGTCTATGTGCATGTATGTATGCATATGTATGTGTATGCATGTGTATGTGTGTGTATGCATCATTATGTGTGTATGTGTCTATTGTGTGTATGTGTTTGTGTATATGTGTGTGTCTCTATGTGTATGTGTCGCTATGCGTCTATGAGTGTGTATGTGTTTATGTGTGTGTATGTGTCTATGTGTGTGTATGTGTCTATGTGTGTATGTGTATGCATGTATGTATGCATAGGTGTGTGTATGTGTGTGTATGCATTATGTATGCATATGTGTGTGTATGCATTATGTATGTGTATGTATGCATGTAAGTATGTATGTATGCATATGCATATGCATTATGTATGCACATGTATGCATGTATGTGTATGTGTGTGTATGTCTCTCTATGTGTGTGTGTATGCATATATGTGTGTGTATGTGTGTATGTGTGTATGTGTGTGTATATATGTGTGTCTATGTGTGTATGCATGTGTATGTGTGTGAATGCATCATAATGTGTGGATGTGTGTATGTGTCTATGTGTGTATGTGTGTATATGTGTATGTGTGTGTGTATATGTGTGTGTATGTGTGTGCACATCTATGTGTATGTGTGTGTGTCTATGAGTGTGTATGTGTTTATGTGTGTGTATGTGTCTATGTGTGTATGTGTGTATGTGTATGCATGTATGTATGCATATGTGTGTGTATGTGTGTGTATGCATTATGTATGCATATATGTGTGTATGTGTGTGTATGTGTTTATGTGTGTGTATGTGTCTATGTGTGTGTATGTGTATGCATATGTGTATGTGTATGTGTATGCATGTATGTATGCATATGTGTGTGTATGTGTGTGTATGTGTGTGTATGTGTGTATGTGTTTATGTGTGTATGTGTCTATGTGTGTGTATGTGTCTATTTGTGAATGTGTATGCATGTATGTATGCATATGTGTGTGTATGTGTGTGTATGCATTATGTATGCATATGTGTGTGTATGTGGGTGTATGTGTTTATGTGTGTGTATGTGTCTATGTGTGTGTATGTGTATGCATGTATGTATGCATATGTGTGTGTATGTGTGTGTATGTGTGTGTATGTGTGTATGTGTCTATGTGTGTGTATGTGTGTATGTGTATGCATGTATGTATGCATATGTGTGTGTATGTGTGTGTATGTGTGTGTATGCATTATGTATGCATATGTATGTGTATGTGTGTGTATGTGTGTGTATGTGTTTATGTGTGTGTATGTGTCTATGTGTGTGTATGTGTATGCATGTATGTATGCATATGTGTGTGTATGTGTGTGTATGTGTTTATGTGTGTGTATGTGTCTATGTGTCCATTGTGCATATGTGTGTGTATGCATGTAAGTATGTATGTATGTACTCATATGCATATGCATTATGTATGCATATGTGTGTGTATGCATGTAAGTATGTATGGATGTACGCATATGCATATGCATTATGTATGCATGTATGTTTATGTGTGTGCATGTCTCTCTATGTGTGTGTGTATGCATATATGTGTGTGTATGTGTGTATATGTGTGTGTATGTGTGTGTTTATGTGTGTGTATGTGTGTGTATATGTGTGTGCATGTGTATGCATTATGTGTGCATGTGTGTATGCAACATTATTTGTGTATGTGTGTATTTGTGTGTATGTGTGTGTGTGTGTGTCTATATTGTGTATGTGTGTGTCTATGTGTGTGTATAACTGTGTGTGTGCATACCTTGCAAGTAGATGCGTCTCTCTCTCTCTCATGCACGCGCTCTCTCTCTCTCTCTCTCAGTTTCTTCTTGGTCTCTCGCGTCCAAATCCCGGCACAAATGTGCCGGGAGAAATCAATTTTTTTATTTTTTACATTCTAGAGCGCCGCATATGCGACGCTCTTCAGTTTGGCAACGTCACAAATACCGTCGCTCATTAGCGATGGTATTTGCGACGCTATTAATATAGTGTCACATAAGCGATGCTAGCATCGCTTATGCGACGGTTGCCGCTTAAAAAAATAAATCAAAAAATTGACCGTCGCTTATGCGACGCTAGCGTCGCATAAGCGACAGTACACATTTTTTTTCAATTCAGGGGCATCGCTATGCCCCCCTATTTCTTGTAGTGCACACACACACATATATATATATACATATATATATATTTATATATATATATATATATAGAGAGAGAGAGAGAGAGAGAGATAGATAAATAGATAGATAGATAGATAGATAGATAGATGGATGGATAGATAGATAGATACACAGTTACATAGATAGATACAAAGGTACATAGATAGATCCATAGATAGATAGATAGATAGATAGATAGATAGATAGATAGAGGGATGGCTAGATAGATGTCAAAGAGAGACTCTTTGTTAGAGAAATCATTTTGGCATATGTGCCCACACATGATAATGTTGCAAACTTTTTTATAAAGGCTCTACCTCATGAGAAGTTTGAAGCTTTTTGCAAAGCTTTGGGCTTACTCCCTTTGTTGATTGAACTTAGCCCATATTGGTTGATGCTTCCTTATAAATGAGTGTCAAACCCTTGTTCACCATGCCATTCCTAGGGAGGATTTGTTAGTATATTTGGGTAATGATGTGTGTGAATAGACTTATGACCATCGGGGCACTTTTTTACTCTTTAAGAGGTTTTTTCCCCTCTACTTGTAGGAACCTAACACACTTTTATCTTTTGTGTATTCACATAGTAATATAATCAGTGTTGTGCTTTAAGCTTCTTCTTCTTCCTGTGCCATTTACGTGCTTTCCTAGTCCTCGATTTCCAACATTGATATGAGAAAATTAGGGAACATATTCTTTGTTAGGCCATTCTCCCCAAAATATGTCTTTGAAAAATAAGAGTTTTTAGAAAATTATTTTAAGCCTCATGCAACAATATGAAAACATAATTCATATATTTATCTATAAAAAAAATGTGAATGCACCTCTATTTTGAAAATATATAACCATAAAATCTATTTTAGAAATATATGACATAAAATCATGAATAAATAGATAACTCTTTGAAGATAATGATATATTTACAAAAGTGATAAAATATACATAAACTTGAACGATTATGCAATGTCCATGGCTTTGTGATCATTGCGATGCGATGCCGTATATCCATGCATATTAACTCATTTGTTTGGGCCCTTAGCCTTGCAAGTTAGGGGTGAGTCTTCAGTCGGTATCCAGTCTTCCCACATCACAAATAACGTCGCTAGGCAGCGACACTATTTACGACGCAGGATTTAGCATCGCATAAGCGACGCAGGCATCGCTTATGCCACATATCCCCTTAAAAAAAAAATAAATAAAAAACAGCATCGTCGCTTATGCGATGCTAGCGTCGCATAAGCGACGGTGCTCGTTTTTTTTTTCAATTCAGGGGCAATGCTATGCCCCCCTATTTCTTGTAGTGTTATTTTAAGCCTCATGCAACAATATGAAAACATAATTAATATATTTATCTATAAAAAAATGGAAATGCACCTCTATTTTGAAAATATACAACCATAAAATCTATTTTAGAAATATGTGACATAAAATCACGAATAAATAGATAACTCTTTGAAGATAATGATATATTTACAAAAGTGATAAAATATACATAAACTTGAATGATTATGCAATGTCCATAGCTTTGTGATCATTGCGTTGTTAGTTAACATACAAAGCACATTAAATTTCTCTATCTATTAAACTGAATACAAACGATGTCATATGTTTCCACATGTAACAAATCACTATTAAACAACAAATAAAATGAATAAAATCCAATACTTCTATAAATGATAACAATTAGATTTTAGAATCAACTAAGAGTTCATTTCAAGAACTCCACAATATCAAATAGAAAAATATTAGAAAAGAAAGTTGAATTTAGGTACATAAGAACTTATGCCTTGAAGATGCGATGCTGTAAATCCATGCACATTAACTCATTTGTTTCCTTAGCCTCGCAAGCTTAGGGGTGAGGGTTCAAACCACATGGACTACGCACAGATACCTATCACCACTTGGGTGGTGAGCTTTCAAATTAGCCCTTTGTGGGACCATTGGGCATTCGAGCTACCTAGTTCAAACAAGTCATTTCGTCTGGCTTTAGAACTATCCCTTTTTAGTGTCTACTTTAACAGACCTTCGAGCTCTGTATCCTAGTAGTTGCTAGTCATCTAACCTCTATCCTAGTAGTTGCTAGTCATCTAACCTCTGCTTTGTGGAATTCAGGAAATCTTATGGGTGTTATGCTTACCTTTCATGGTACTTTCAAATAATTCAAATTAAATCAAAAGAGTAGATAAAAGGAGATAAATTTATTGTTTTTTTCTTTTTTGTCTCAATTTCTTGAAAGTTTGCAGGATTCCACAAAAACATCATGAAGAAAGGAAACATCATGAAGAAAGGCAAGGCAGTCTCACGTGTGTTTTAAGAAGGACATCCTTGTAAGGGAAGTAGAAATATAGCTATTTGTTTGTGTAATATTTACATTAATGAGCATAGAAACATCATGAATGAAGGCAAGGCACTCTTACGTGTGTATTAAGAAGGACATCTTGTAAGGGAAGTTTGTTTGTGTTGTATTTACATTAATGAGCGTGGACTAAGGGAAGAATACATGACGATGGATTACTAGAGGAGTAAAACCTTTTAAATAAAATTGAGTAAAATTTTGGGATTTATTCACGTCTCGTAGGTGGTTTTGTTAAGCTTTGGGCTCTTGAGGCAAAGGTTCAAAGTTTGACTCTTGGGCTAGACATGTAATGGCTCATGTCAGTTTAAACTAGTTATAATCTAGTTTAACTTCTACTTTTGTTGTCAGGATCTTGCTCACGCGCATACAGAGATTACGGACGCAGAAAAACACACAGAAAATAGAGACAACAAGAGACGAGACCGAACGCAAGATTGGGTGCAATCTCCCCCCATGCACTCTGTTTCGACAGTCCACAGAGTGCATGTATTTATAGGAATTTTGATTACGTCGAAAAGAGTGGTTACAAGAGGGCGGCTTCAAAAAGCAGACGTGAAACTAAAAGTTGATAACTTTTATGGAAAGCCATTGCTTTCAATAACAGAAACTACGGTCTTCAATGACCCTTATTCTGACCATTACTTTTCTAACAATAGAACCTTCTACGTGGGTTTATTTACAAGCTAAATAATAATTATTCCGATTATTGATGTTCGCCCTTTCACGCCTTGCATGCTCCTCACGAACCTTCAGCTGCTATATCAAAAACATCAAAAACATATTAATACATTAATAATATAATACTTTAACAATGCATTGTTCAATAGTATACAACATGCCTCTCAGTTGACAAGCAATTGACCTCAGTTGATAAAATAATTTAACACTCTAACAATTACAATACATTGTTCAACATATTCCATGTTACTATTACAATCCAACAATGCATTGGCCAACATATTCCATGTTACAATCCAACAATGCAATGGCTATTCTATATTTCAATCCAACAATGCATTGGCTAACATATTGCATGTTACAATCCAACAATGCATTGGCTAACATATTGCATGTTACAATCCAACAATGCATTGTTCAACATATTCCATAAGGTATAACATGCCCCTCAGTTGAACAAGCAACTGACCTCAGTTGATAAAATAATAAACATGGATGGCTAGTCACATGTTTCATCACTGAATAAAGAAAATAGGCATGTGCCATGTAAAAATACATGCATGGAAATGTTCATGGAGCTGGTACATTAATGTGTTTGTGTATGATATGCGGAAATTAAATGGTCGTAATGAGGTGTTAATTGTGTTTTATGTATCCATTGACATTCTTCAATAGAGTGATTTTTGTACTTAACCAAATATCGATGATATTGAGTACCTGTGCGTGTAGTAGTGACATCATGATCAATGATTTTCTCAGGAACTAAGATTTCAGATTGTTCTTCAATCAAAGGAGGGTCATCAAGAAGTGGAGCAAGTGGTAAAGTTCCTTTAAAGGGTTTAAGTAAACTAATATGAAAAGAATTATGAATGGTCCAATGGGATGGAATATCTAATCGAAATGAATTATCATTAATTTTTTCTATAATGCGAAACGGTCCATAATAGCGTGGTGCAAGTTTAATTTTAGGATGCTGCAAAATATTTTTGAGACGTCTTTTAATTATTCGCAACCATACAAAATCATTTTCCTTGAATTCTTTGGCTAATCGTTTAGTATTGATAATACGTGTATATCGCTCTTGACTTTTCCTAATGTGCTCGTGAACATCATGAAGTATAGAAACGTGATCTTGAGCAATAGAATCAGCCATTGGAATGTCGGTTTGGGTGAGGGACATGGGAGTGGGAAGCTTTTTACCAAAAACTATTTCAAAAGGTGCACGACCAATAGTGGTGTGTGAAGTGTTATTGTAAGAAAATTGAAGTAATGGCAACTTTTCATCCCAGTTATTAGGATTATCTAATGAATAACAATGCAATAAATCAAGAATAGTACTATTTGTAGCCTCACTCTGTCCATTACTTTCAAGATGAAATGCAGAGCTAAAATCTATTTTAGAACCAAAATGTTGAAATAAGGCAACCCAAAAATGATTACAAAACCTAACATCACGATCAGATAACATTACTTTAGGAAATCCATGATGTGGAAAAATGCATTTAATGAATAATTTTGCAGCTTGAGGTGCAGTCAAAGTTTTTCTACATGGAATGAAATATGCATAAACTAAACCTATCAACTATTGTCCAAATCATATCATTATGTGATGAAGTGATAGGAAGACCTGTGATAAAATCCATAGAGATTTGTTCCCATGGTTCATTTGGAATAGGAAGTGGCATTAATAATCCAAATGGTTTACCATGATGACGTTTGACACGCTGACATACAATGCATTGAGAAACATAATGTGCAATGTCTTTTTTCATGTGTGGCCAAAAGAAGAAATCTTTGCAAGCAAAAATGGTGCTTTGTATGCCTCTATGACCCATGTAAGATGGTTCATGCATTTCTTTAATGACAAAATCTTTAAAAGCTTGGGTTATGCACAATCTATGTTGAAAATAAAGAAAACCATTATGAAATGTATAATGTTCAGCAGATAAAGATGCAGCATTGTTGAAGTCATGCCATGCACGTGAAAAATACAAATCAGATGCATAAGTGGAAACCATTTCTTGAAAAGAATGAATTTGACTGGCAGAAATATTATTCAAAACAACGGAATTCGAAGGAAAACGGCTAAGAGCATCCGCTACAACATTAGCTTTACCTGGCTGATATTGTATCATGGGTTGGAAATTTTGAATGAATGATGCCCATTTAAGATGCCTATCAGAGATTAAGGGCTGACTTAATAAATGCTTAATAGCCTGTTGATCGGTTTTGATTAATACTTCAGAGCCCATAAGATAGTGTTTCCAAATTCGCAAAGCATGCACAACTGCTAACAATTCTTTATCATACGTACTATAATTTTGTTCTGAGGGCTTAAGCTTTCTACTCTCAAATTCAATGGGATGGTTATTTTGCATTAAAACAGCACCTATTCCTGAACCGCTAGCATCAGTAACAACATGAAAGGGTTGTGAAAAATTAGGTAATTGTAAAACAGGTGCATGTGAAAGTGCATGTTTAAGTTTGTCAAAGGACTGTTGTTGGGTAAGTCCCCATGCAAATTTTATTTTCTCTTTCAACAACAAGGTAAGAGGTAATGTTAAATAAGAAAAATTTCGAACAAACTTCCTATAGAAACTAGCCAACCCAAGAAAAGAACGAACATCATTGACTGATTGTGGTGTAGGCCATTCTATGATAACTCTAATCTTTTTCGGATCCACATGCACACCTTCACTTGAAATAATATGTCCTAGATATTCTAGCTTATGCTGAAAGAAATAACTCTTTTCAGGATTAGCATAAAGTGTGTTCTCTCGTAACAAATGAAAAACTGTTTCAAGATGCTTTTCATGTTCACTATCATTCTTACTGTAAACAAGTATGTCATCAAAGAAGACAAGAACAAAAGCTTGGTAATCAAGAAAAATATTGTTCATCATTCGCGCAAATGTAGCAGGGGCATTAGTAAGTCCAAAGGGCATTACCATAAATTCATAATGGCCATTTTGAGTTCTAAATGCAGTCTTAAAAATATCACTTTGTGTCATACGAATCTTATGGTAACCCGATTTAAGATCAATTTTACTAAAGACACGAGCTCCTCGTAACTTATCTAAGAGATCATCTATTCGAGGAATAGGGTATCTATTCTTGATCATGATCTTGTTAAGGGCTCTATAATCAATGCACATTCGATAAGTTTTATTCTTCTTCTCTACTAAGAGAACTGGTGCTCCAAATGGGGAAGAACTATGCCTTATAAGTCCTTTTTGTAGTAGGTCTTTTACTTGATTTTCTATTTCCTTTTGATGTAGTGGGCCATGTCTATAAGGTGCTTTATGAGGAGGAGAACTACCAGGTACTAAGTCTATGCTATGGTCAAAGGATCCTCGAGATGGTGGTAGTTCAGAGGGATATTCAGACATAAAACAATCCTTATAAGTACTCATGAAAGGTTTATATGCATCTGGAAGTGTATGAGTATAATCATTGATGACATTGACAAAAACAATGCATGAGTTGAATCCTTTCCTAAATGCACGCTTTACTTGAGTGTGACTAATCAATGGAAATGGCTGGAAATCATGCCGTGCAGACAAAGTAATGATTTGACCTTTGAAAACAAACTTAAAGGTATGAGTATGGTAGTCAATACGTGGGTTATAATGGTGACGAAAAGGCATACCTAGTATAACATCATAAGATTGCAAAGGTGCAATTAAAAATGTTCATGAATCAACATAAGGGCCTATGCTAATCGTAACATCTTGCACTTCTCGTGTTACATTATAACGACTACCTTGAAATGCAGCTTTCACTTTATACAAAGAAGGAAACGTTTGTAATTTAAGTTCTTGTACTAATAAATGTGAAATGAAGTCATGTGAACTACCATCGTCATGTAGAATTTTAACTAGTTTGTTATTTATTGTACCCTGCATGCAAAGAAGAGAATGTAGAGAGATATCGTTACCCAAGGTACTTAAATCCTTCTCCAGTGATTCCTCTGTCCAAACAAGAGGAATTTCCTCATTATAGACCTCCATGTTATGCAATCGAGCTGTAGCTTATGCTGAAAGAAATAACTCTTTTCAGGATTAGCATAAAGTGTGTTCTCTCGTAACAAATGAAAAATTGTTTCAAGATGCTTTTCATGTTCACTATCATTCTTACTGTAAACAAGTATGTCATCAAAGAAGACAAGAACAAAAGCTTGGTAATCAAGAAAAATATTGTTCATCATTCGCGCAAATGTAGCAGGGGCATTAGTAAGTCCAAAGGGCATTACCATAAATTCATAATGGCCATTTTGAGTTCTAAATGCAGTCTTAAAAATATCACTTTGTGTCATACGAATCTGATGGTAACCTGATTTAAGATCAATTTTACTAAAGACACGAGCTCCTTGTAACTTATCTAAGAGATCATCTATTCGAGGAATAGGGTATCTATTCTTGATCGTGATCTTGTTAAGGGCTCTATAATCAATGCACATTCAATAAGTTTTATTCTTCTTCTCTACTAAGAGAACTGGTGCTCCAAATGGGGAAGAACTAGGCCTTATAAGTCCTTTTTGTAGTAGGTCTTTTACTTGATTTTCTATTTCCTTTTGATGTAGTGGGCCATGTCTATAAGGTGCTTTATGAGGAGGAGAACTACCAGGTACTAAGTCTATGCTATGGTCAAAGGATCCTCGAGATGGTGGTAGTTTAGAGGGATATTCAGACATAAAACAATCCTTATAAGTACTCATGAAAGGTTTATATGCATCTGGAAGTGTATGAGTATAATCATTGATGACATTGACAAAAACAATGCATGAGTTGAATCCTTTCCTAAATGCACGCTTTACTTGAGTGTGACTAATCAATGGAAATGGCTGGAAATCATGCCGTGCAGACAAAGTAATGATTTGACCTTTGAAAACAAACTTAAAGGTATGAGTATGGTAGTCAATACGTGGGTTATAATGGTGACGAAAAGGCATACCTAGTATAACATCATAAGATTGCAAAGGTGCAATTAAAAATGTTCGTGAATCAACATAAGGGCCTATGCTAATCGTAACATCTTGCACTTCTCGTGTTACATTATAACGACTACCTTGAAATGCAGCTTTCACTTTATACAAAGAAGGAAACGTTTGAAATTTAAGTTCTTGTACTAATAAATGTGAAATGAAGTCATGTGAACTACCATCGTCATGTAGAATTTTAACTAGTTTGTTATTTATTGTACCCTGCATGCAAAGAAGAGAATGTAGAGAGATATCGTTACCCAAGGTACTTAAATCCTTCTCCAGTGATTCCTCTGTCCAAACAGGAGGAATTTCTTCATTATAGACCTCCATGTTATGCAATCGAGCTGTAGCCGGTTTCATATGAAGAGGTTGTAATCTGCACCTTATTTTTGTATGTCCAAGTTTACCACAATTCCAGCAAGTGATTCGTGGTCGCTTCTGTTGGGCATTCACTGCTGAAGTTTGAAGGGTAGGCGGTTTGGTTGGTTGAAGAGATGAAGCAACGGGTGGAGTTGAATAATTGGATTGTGGAGGACGAGGAAAACTAGGGTAAGATGGGGCATTAAAATTACGCTTCATAGGGAATGAAGGTTTAACAGGAAATGGTCGTGGACGTGGTTGTTGTAGACGGAGTGACTTGGTTATGGACTGGAATTCTTTTTCTGCATCATAAGCAAAAGATATAGCCTCGTTGAGGGTTGTAGGTCGTAGGGTGTGAAGCTTAGCTTGGATTCCCACCTCCAAATCATCTTTGTATTTCTGCTGTAAGATATCTTCTGATACATCTTCAAGCATTCGTACAAGTAGTAAATTTTGCCAAAACCGCTCTGTGTAGGTAGTAACCGTATCACCCTCCTTCCATGTAAGGGTCGTCCATGCTCGTCGAACATGCAAATGGTATTGAGGAGGAAGAAATGAATCCTTCACGTTTTCTTGAAAAGCCTTCCAAGTTGTTGGATGCTCCGTACTATGCCGCAGGACATTCCACCAGAGTTGTGCTTTACCTACTAGATAGTTAGTAGCAAATTTAACTTTTTCACTTTCAGCATACATTTCATCGGTATAAAAATCATCAAACTGCGACAACCAAGAAAGTACTAAAGGCCCATCCTTTCGGCCATCAAACATAGAAATTGGTAGTTTCTATTACCAATCTTTGAATGAGTAACATCAGATTGGGCAGACACAATAGCTTTTACTACTCTCGTAAGGTTGACTTCCTCAGCTTGCATCTTTTGGAGGATTTCATCACGTTGTCAGATCTCGTTCTGAGCTCCTTGAAGCTCATGCCGCAAGAGCTCTAGTTGTTGTTCAAGTGTTGCCGCAGGTAGAGGTGAATCACTGTAATCCTCCATGGTGCTCTTGGATCCTTGCTCTCAACCTTGGTGTATCGAACCTTCTTGTTTGCAACCTTGGTGTCTCGATCCCGTGTTCTCAACCTTGCTTGGTATCTTGAACACTCAATCAAGTGCCACCCAAGGATTTTGAAGGAATTCACACTTCCAAGCTAACTCATTGGAAAGTTCGTTCCGAGAGCTTTCCAACGGTATATTACACGCCTCAATCCGACCTACGGATTGAAAGTTACACTTGATTCTTTGTTGGGTCCATCCTTGAAATCGCTGCGAGCGCCTTCCACAAGTAAGAGAGAGAGAGAGAGAGAGTTGAGTACAACTCCAAGAGATGGTGGAGTGGTCAAAGTACTTCCCTTGAAAGTAGGAGGTTGTGGGTTCAAATCCTCCTACCTTAGGGACTCTAAACCTCTCTATTACCACTCAAAAATTAAAATTGCCTCGCGCGTAGCCAACGGTCGCCAAGGGAGCCTTGGGTGCCAATGTATTGCCTAAGTTATTGCCTAAGTTCTTTGCCTTAGTCGACGCCTTAGTCGACGCCTTAGTCGACGCCTTAGAGTAAGCCGAAGGAGTAAACGTAGGTGTAAACGTAGGTGTAAATGTAGGTTCTGGTTCTGGAACAGAAACAGAAACCGGAACTATAACTGGAACTGAAACAGAAACCGAAACCGGAACTGAAACAGAAACAGAAACCGAAACTGAAACCGAAGACGAAGACGGAGATGGAATCGGAATTCAGAATCGCGAACAGAGAGCAGAACCCTCTGTATTGACGCGTGCAGAGCTCTGATACCACTGTTGTCAGGATCTTGCTCACGCGCATACAGAGATTACGGATGCAGAAAAACACACAGAAAATAGAGACAACAAGAGACGAGACCGAACGCAAGATTGGGTGCAATCTCCCCCATCCACTCTGTTTCGACAGTCCACAGAGTGCATGTATTTATAGGAATTTTGATTACGTCGAAAAGAGTGGTTACAAGAGGGCGGTTTCGAAAAGCAGGCGTGAAACTAAAAGTTGATAACTTTTACGGAAAGCCATTGCTTTCAATAACAGAAACTACGGTCTTCAATGACCCTTATTCTGACCATTACTTTTCTAACAATAGAACCTTCTACGCGGATTTATTTACAAGCTAAATAATAATTATTCCGATTATTGATGTTCGCCCTTTCACGCCTTGCACGCTCCTCACGAACCTTCAGCTGCTATATCAAAAACATCAAAAACATATTAATACATTAATAATATAATACTTTAACAATGCATTGTTCAATAATATACAACAACTTTGTGGGATATGAAGGTTCTCACGGGTACTATGCCCATTCACCTCTTGTATTTTCAAAATTAAAAGCGGGAGAGTTGGCATCGAACCTCCTTTAAAAAAAAAACTTGATATGTAATGATGATGGATAGTATCATAAATACTTCAAACATTGCTACTTACTTACTGTCCCAATCTGCTTGTTCGGGTGGTTGGGCTTCTTGCCTCTTGAGGCAGGGGCGAGGGTTCAACCCCCACCGATAACATGTAAGGGACATGTCTATCATGGAAAGTTGTATCTTGTGGTTGATGTGCCACCATTTATCTTACCCCGCAATAATTGTGACCGCAGTTTAACCCAGCTATGTAAACCCCTGATCTTGTGGGATAAGGGGGATCACAGTTGCAATTTCAATATTAAATTTTGGAGAAGTAGGCCTCGGTCGAACCTCCATTTATATATTAAAAAAAAAAAAAAAATATAACATTGCTACCTACACTTTTCCATTCACGTAATCAGATCCTCGGTGCTTGTCGCTAATAGCTATGCTATGTCAATCTGATACATGTCCTATGGTTCATGCCGCGGGCATGATGGAGAAAGCCGTGTATTTGAAGACTACTTCATCTGAGCTTCTTCATACAATTTCCCGTCATTTATACATATTCAACTGGCTAGAAAAAGCGAAGGTCGGGTCCTAATTGTTTAGGCAGACCACCATTTCCCTTTCGTTGGTGCTTGCAAGCTACCTGTTGCCTGGCTTGGAAGAATGGATTCGGTTGTAGCTTTTGCACGCTTCTGCTCGCGGGTGCGATCGCTACTGATGGTTCTGCCTTCAGAGTGGAGAAGCGATTTTACTATGAACATTTACTTGTATCGAGATTGAATTACTCAGCCATCACCATGGAGATCCTGGGGTTTCTGATCCTTTGTTGTTGCCCGTTGTTAGTGGCGTATGTACTTTTCTTACTTATAATGTATCCTTGCAGTCATGATGAGGTCGTGCATACGTCTCTCTGATTTTGTCCCTCAAGTGAGTGCAGGAGCCAGCAGCGTGCAAATATGCCCCCGAGGGGCTGGAACTCATACGATTCATACTCTTGGATCATATCCGAAGAGCAATTTCTTCAAAATGCCAAACTTGTTTCTGAGAAGCTCTTACCTTTTGGCTACGAGGTCTTTCTCTGTGTCTTTTACACATAGTTAAAATATTTTACAGACGCGCATACACTCACATAGTTATATACGTAAGCACATACATACACACACGCACGCACATACATACCCACATATATATGCACAGACATATCTATGCGATGCACAGACACATATACGTACTCATCGCATGCAAGGACATGCACACGTGATTCCATACACAATTGCCACGTTTCTTTATGAAAAGATCTTTCCCATGTCGAAATACTCGTTCGTTATCAGCAGCGACCAACCTAGACATTTCATAAACAAATTATTGACCACCAAGTATTGAATTTTAATTAAAACCCTCGAGCAAACAGCCAAGCAACGAGCAAAAGCATGCATACTATGCAACTTTGCCGGGAAAAGCATATCTGAGACTCTGTAGGCATACAATTATCGCTGACACCTCCTTCGAGTTGGTCTATGGGCTGAGACCCCCTTCAAGTTGGTATATGGACCGCAATAAATAGTCCATGTGAGTTTATCTAAGCTCTCCCAAGGTAGTTCCCGCGGACACACTAATCAGCATTCTATGGAATGAAATGGGCACACCTGCGAAGGGTCCAAACATTGGAGAAAATAAGACTTGCAGCGATGGATGTGCTGAAATCTACTCAGCAAAATGCAAACAGCAACATGGCCAACGGACATGGAGGTCAAACTGGAAGGATCGCTTGTTCTTATGTGTCACCCAAGGCCTTTCCAAAAGAAAAGAAAGATGCTTATGCCATGCTGGGACAGACCATGTCGAGTAACGAAGGTGCTATCTCAGGGTGGAGTAGAGCTCCAGACCCTAAGGAGAACAAATGCCTGAGCTCAATGCATCCAAACTGAAGCTCCATCATGAACCTAAATCGTGAGTCTCCATAGAAACTTCTAGCTTCCCTTATCCTCAACCGTTCTTCCTTTCCATTTTCTTTTCTTTCTGCTTCCTCTTATCCCCCTTATTTCCCTATCGCTTGAAAACCAATCCCAACACTTGTGTCCTATAGCGAAATCTCATTTGGATGTAAAGATTGCAACTCACATATAGATTGATGAAGTTGCAATTTAGGAAATCAAGTGAGTGCAGAATGTACTTATTGTGGTAATTTTCAGCCTTGCATCACAAGACTCAACAAAAGAGAATACAATAGAAAATACAAACAAGAGATACAAATGAGAAAAAATACAAATAAGATGGTTAACTTAAGCAATATGAGAGGTCAAGACAATGGACTCGACTAATATGAGAATGCACCAAAATTAGATCAGGAAGCAAATCAGATTTAGATTCACAAAAAGAGTTCACTTCATAAAGTATCCATTCTTACACAAGAATCCAGAGTCATGACTTAAGCCTATCAGTTCTTTTGGTACACAATACAAGAAGGAAATTAACTCATAATACTGCTTCCGAACATCAACTGCTCGAAGATCCTATCTTATGTGATTACTAGTAGTAGGAGAAGTCATGCTAGAAAACAAATCTTTTGTAAGGTAGTGTGCTTAGAAGCATCACTATCAACGCACCATATCATAGATGATTGAGAAGAGAGAAAAGCTGATGACTAAGAAGTCATGTTAAAAACAAACCGTTTTGTGAGGTAATGAGTATAAAAGCACCTCTATAAAGTACCATGAAGTAGATGATTGAAAAGTGTAGTTTTATTGATGGGAGACATGCATCTCACCAAGAATGCATCATTCAATCACATAAGATGGTGGCATCTCCATTTTTGGTGCTGATGTGACCATATTCTCATTTCTTAGAGCGATGTTCTTGACGTTTAGATGTTCATAACTAGCATGCGATAGCTATGTATTTTCCATGGTTGTAGTGTAGTTTGAGGTAGGTAATTCTTTCAAATTTTGTTTCTCAAATTGATCCATAATAAAATGTTCCTTACTAAATAACCTAGGCCTGAGCAATTCTTGAGTCATATAGACGAGGTATGTGCTACCACTCAATAAGATACTTGGATAAAGATCCCTATAAGACTTCCTAACCATATGATTTAGAATCATCACAAACTTTAGTGAAACATCCTAGGTAAAATCCTCCAAGCTTTGAATTGCGGCTCAAGGTTTTGGTAAGATTAAAGAACAAACAAAACTTGTTGAAAATGGACCAGGGAAAAGTGTGAAGAAGCTTGGAATAAGAGGTGGTGGCTCAACTCAGAGGACTTGGAAGGCTTTTACAAGGGCAAAGGGATAAAGTGTCAATTGGTGATACCTCACACATCACATCAAGATGGCATTATGGAATGCGAGAGTCATGTATATCAGTTTTTTGTTCTAATGCTCAAAGTGGTGTGTCCTCTTAAGTGCAATATATGCATTGTAGGTTGCAATTTGAAAGTTCAAGTGAGAATAACATTACGTACAGTAACACATAATGATACTAGGGAAAAGATGCTGAAATTATTGAGTATACACAGCTCAAGAAGATAATAAGTACAAACTTTTAGGTAATCAAACTAGAGGCATAGGGATACAAAGACACTCTGCTTGCTGAACCTCAATCCTACAAAGTATACACCAAAAGACTCTAACCTTCCCGCACTAGCTTACTCAAGAGAAGAATAGCTAAACACTGCTTGTCCCACATACACTCATAGTGCCAAGCTAGCTGATTCCTATTCTCACTAGTGAAGTACTAATAATGGGCTACGAGCTTTACGCACACCAGCAATCTGTGTGCAAGAAGTTGTCACGTTTTTTTGTATTGGAAAATTTAGTCACCTATTACAAAGTGAAAACTGGTCGACTAAGTTTAAGTCATAAAAAAGTAGGCAACTTCTAAAAAGTAGGCAACTTTCGAAATTGGAGACCAAACTTAAATGAATTTCGTTCAAAAGTAGGTGACTTGAGAAATCAAGCAATTTGGAAAATGGGCAACTGAAAAAGTAAGCAACTTGGGAAATTGGGCAACTGGGAAAAGTAGGCAACTTGGGAAATTGGGAAACTTGAAAAATGTGCAACTAGGAAATTGTTTATTCCTCCCTTCTTAATGACTAGATCCTTTTGATTTTCTTGAGCTTTAGTCCTGTTTGCTTTTGTTCCTTGCATAAAATCAAGATAACTCCTTGCCTCCTTTCCTTCCATCTCATAAAAGTAAAAAAGATAAAAATACATGACTTATCAAAGTAATTCTCTACAGGTTGCCCGCCACTAAGCCATTCTTCGTCCTCGAAGAGAAATATATATTTTTTTGTCTTCTTCTCTCTCTCTCTCTTCCCTTTTTTTTTTGATGAAAAAGATGTAGATGTTGCAAGCTATTCAAAGTAAATGCTTCTTATAAAAGGAATTAACTAATACAAAGGGATTTTCAATACAAAAGTAGAGTAAGAACATCTAATGTCTTACAATTTTATTACCAACTAGGGTGCATTTGGGGTTGACATAAAGAGATTTTTGGCTTTTTCATGGATGTCATTGTAGAACACTGCCTTTTTCTTTAACTTCTTATTTTCTTCTTTGAGCTCTTTGCTGTTCTGCTCCAATTGCTTGCTGTGTGCCTTTAATTCTACAATCCTTCTTTGAAGCCAAATAACTTGCTGATTGGCCTCCCTCGTGAATGCAAAAATATCTTCATGATATTCGTTGATTTCCTTGAGATGCTCTAATGTGTTTCTCGCATGAATGATAGCTATCTGAAGATTTTCCAATGCTTGAAGTGCATAAGGTTGTACAATGGGTGCGAAAGGGGAAGATGAGTTGAGAGCACCATGATGAGCTTTATTGCCGCTAAATTAAGGTTAAGTCCTACCTAGGTGCGAAAGAACTATGTTTTTATTGATCCCTACCTTCATATGTACAATATATGCAATAGTGATCTATTGTCCTAGTTTGTTTCTTGGTCAAGTTTGAGACAAGAACGGTTTACATGAGAAATTTGAGCCTCTTCTAGAGTAGAGAGACGACAGCTCCCTGAGGAAAGATCCCTTGTACCTTGTACGTACCCATCCATCCAATGGATAGCTTCTTATCTTTTTCGTTGTAAAGGCTGCATTGGTATAGTAGGACCAAAGATCCTTCTTTGCTTTCTGTCTTCCACGGGTTTCTATCGTGCCATGCTTTCCTCTTAATCTGCTCTTTTTCGAGAGTTGAATTTGCGCTTGTCCTCTTTTCCTTCGATAGATGATCTATTCATATTGATATCACTTATAGCTTGTAAATGATCAACTCTTGCATGTCCCACTCTGCTAGATCCCCTTAGAAATTCTAATGGAGCTATTGCTTGAAGACCATATACCAATTGGAAGGGAGTGTGTTTCATAGTTACCTTAAAAGTTGTTCTGTATGCCCATACTAGACCTAGGTAAGTGGCACTCCAAGTCAGGGGATGGAGATGGCACATTTTCCTTAAGAGAGAGATGAGCACCTTGTTGGTACTTTCCGCTTGATTGTTGGCTCTTGGATAATATGCACATAGACTTTTTGTGGAAGATTTTGTACTTCATGAATATTTCAGTTAAAGTTTTGTTTATGAAGTGAGCCTCTTTATCATTTGTAACTTCTATGGGGAAGCCATATCTACAAAAAATGTTTTCAAACAAGAAGATAGCTACAGTATGAGAAGTAGAGTCCCTTATTGCCATAACTTCTTCTCACTTGGTGGAATAGTCAGTGGCCATCAACAAATATTTCACATTAGATGGATAAGGGGTCGGATAGATTGGCCCCATGAAGTCTAACCCCCATTTCTCAAATGGTCTCCACAATAAAGAAATCTGCAATGGTTGGTTATCGAGCTTACTTGGTTTTGTTGCACAATGTTTACAAGTGTCTCGCATCTTTGCACGCTGTTTTGTATCTTGAAAAAGATAAGGCCACCATAATCCTCCATGTAAGATCCAATGTGCTCTTATGTGGCCGAGATAATGGTGTGCCACGGTTCCACCATGGGCTTCTTTTAGTATTTTTTGTACTTCATGCGGTAGGACGCATCTCCTATACACTCTATCAGGTTCAACTCGAAAAAGAGTATTTTGTATAATTAAAAAGTTCTTACTTTTGCGGAGCAGTTTTCTCCGTTCGAGTGGTATGAGATTGAATGGGCAAGTTCCTATGGATAATAGATGACATGTCATGGTATCAAGTAAGATAGGTGCTTAGTTGAAATAGAGACTATTTTAGTAGGTTGTCTTCTATGCCCATATTAGGTAGTGGTTATCCGTTAATCCTTGAGAGGTGATTTTCCATCACATGGTGCTTGCCAGGTAGAAAATATTTAATTGCTTGATGATTGGTGATGATACAATTCCCAATAAATAACATCAAAACTTTTTCAAAGCAAAAACAATAGCAAGTGCCTCTCTTTTAGTAGTAAAAACAATAGCAAGTGCCTCTCTTTTAGTAGTATGCTCAACCTTAGTTAAAATTTTGCTAGCATAGTAGATGGGGCGATAGAGTTTATGTTCTTTGCTAGGTTGTGTGAGTATGGCACCTACCGTTGTAGAACTCGCATATACATATACGTGAAAGGTAGACTTCTAATCTGACACTACTAAAATAGGTGCGTTGATGAGTTTGGTTTTTAGTAGAGTAAATGTGTTGTCTTCTACATTGGTCCATTGAAAGGGTATGATTGTGCTAACGAGCCTCAAGAGGGATTTAGTGATTTCAACATACATTTTTATGAACTTTTTGTGATAGTCGGTATGTTCTAAGAAGCTTTGAATTTCTTTGGCACTAATCGGTTTAAGCATATGTAATATTGCTCTAATTTTTTCAGGGTCAGGAGCCATACCTTCTGCCGAGACTATGTGACCAAGAAGTGTCTTTTCGGTCACAAGAAAAGTGACATTTATTCGGGTTGAGTTTTAGATTAGCTTCTTTGAGATTCTCAAGTATTTAAGCAACAATGATCGAAAGATTGAGTAGATCAATCGGTTGAAAGAAACAAGGGCATTGAATAATCCGAAAGCCATTTTTTGTCTATACATACGTACCCCAAGGTGTTACAAACGCGATTTTTGCTTGGTCCTTTGGATGGATGAACACTTGGTTGCACTTGCCAAATCCATCTATGAAATTGTATAAGACATAACCAGCCACATGGCACATCTTCCAAAACTTGTTCTAAAAATGGGGTTGGAGAACCATCTTGAATCGTAACCTTGTTGAGAGCCTGAAAATCAATGCAAACATGAATCTTGTTGGATTGTTTCTTTTGGACTATTACCATTGATGGTAATCATTCTGAGTGCTCCACTAGGAGAATGATCTTTGCTTCCTTTAGCTTTTCTATTTCTTTCTTGGCCTCTTCTGCATACTTTGGGTTAAGTCGTTACTGATTTAGCATCATTAATCAAAGGAATAGAATGTTCTCCAAGATGGATAGAAATCGCTTCTAAATCATGGTAACTCCATGCAAACACATCCTTGAAACTTTGCATGAAAGCGGTTACCTGTTGTAGCAATGTCAGGTGATCCCATTGCCAAAGTTGCTAGCAAATTTGGTTTTGAATGTCCTTCATTTCCAAGGTAGACTTGCCTTACAGGTTGAGATACCATGGTTGATTCTTCATTTTGATCCTTGAAAATGTGTTGCGGATAAGCTGGAGATTCATCTACATTGACCCTTGATTCCTTTTCTTGCGTCTATAAAGGTGAACGCTCTTTTGTCCATTTGTATGTCTGATGGTATAGGTGAGTCGTTTACTTTCACGTTATCGTTCTCTTTTCCCTTCCCAAGTTGGGCCGAATCTTTATAAGCTCCTCTCTTCCCCCTCCTAAAGTCCATGGCTGGTTCCCCAAGCCCAATAGTTTCTACTTGTTCACAATATTCTTCACAAATAGATACACCATAGCGTGGATAGGATGAATGTGTACCTTCCACAATAGATCTTTGTCATCGTTGATCTCGAGTTCATTAAATGCTTCTGAGATAGGAATCAACAATAGTGAAAGAATGAGCGTTACCTGCAAGAGATTCTCTTTGATCTTAGTGTACTTGCTTCTTCAATTGCCCTGTTAGGTTAACCAAAATGGTATCATTACCCCAATTATGCATAGCTTGGATGTGCCTTAGTCATGGCCTTCTTATGAGTAGATGAAAACCTCCGTTGACCTTCGGTAGATATAGCACCACGAAATATAAAGAAAAAGTCAGATTGTCCATCTGTATATGTACCTCTGGGCATGCCTTGGGCATGAAGTCACCCAACTCTACCATCTGGACGTCTTGGTGCCCAACTCCAGATTTTGGATGTCTTTGCGCCCAACTCCAGATTTTGGACATCTTGGCGCCCAACTCCAGATTTTGGACGTCTTGGCCCCAACTCCAGATTTTGGACGTCTTGGCGCCCAATTTGATATTTGGTTCCTTGGTGCCATCCTTTACTCTGTCCTTCAAAAATTTGTTCTGCAGGTTGCCCGCTACTAGTGTCTCTCCGTCTCGGAGAGAAAGGAAAAATGAATAATTGAGGTGTTATACGAGAATAAATGGAGTGATTACATATCCAGAGAGAAATTGGAGTGAATACATCATGAGCTGCCAAAAATAATACTGAGTTCTGCCAGTACAAAATAAAGTTCCATGAAGAGTTATACAACTGGTGCAACATGAAAACTATGACACTGTGCAGCAATAAAATAAAATACTAGGAAACTAGACAACAAAAAATAATGATCCTTGTCTAAATGACAATGAGAATAGTCACATGCAGGTTCCTTCCCAGGCCTTCGATGTTCAGCTGAAGTGTCATGCTGTTCTTCATTTGGAGTAACTTCTTGGTCTGTTTCTCCTGTTGCTGGTATTGGGGTGAGGTCCTCCGTGTCAGAAGATGTGAGCAAAGCTTTTAATGCACTAAATTTGGATTTTAGTGCATCCCTTTGCCTCTTTAGCATTGCATTTTCAGCCAAGAGTTTTTTGTTTGCTGATTTAAGGTCCTTATTTTCAGCCTTCAATTTTGTGGTCTTTTCTTCTTCATCCTGCAGAAATGCTTCTAGATTTTGTACCTTTTTTTCAAGCCTGTTTGCATCCTTGAAGTGGGTAGCCAATTGGACAATCTGCATGTACATCTCCTTGTTGACGAGACTTACTCTAAGACATTCTTCACTCAACATGTTAGCATGATTGCGTAGCCGATTCTCTAAATTCATACAAGCCTGCCTGTCTTCCATAAGTTTGTTAGTAATCTCAAAAAATCTGTTTTTGGCAACATCCATCTCGCACATATTCTGTAAGTGATCGGGAACTAAGGGCCATATATGTTTGTTGTACCTCTCATTCCTGGATAGCCGTTGTTGCTCTGCACTAGATGCATCAAGAAATGGGTGTGGAGGTAAATCTGTAGCGGGGTTATGGTGGGAAGGAGAGAACCGAAATGGTGGTGGAAAGGGTAGTATTTCGAACGGGGGTGGTTGAATAGAGGTTTGAGGTTGCGTAGGTGGGAGGGGTGTATTATTTTGGGGAATAGATGTCGATGCTGGTGGGAGTGGCGAAGGGGGAGGTGATGGTGCCTGTGGTGATGGGGAATGGGGCGGTGCAGGTTGTGGAGGGGATGGTGGTGGTGTCGGACATGATGGAAATTGGAGATGAATTGGGTCGATAGGTGGATCAATGGTGATGGGAGTGGATATGGTGGAAGCGGGAGGGGGAGTGGGGGTGGAATGAGGTGGGGCAATGGGTGCAGTAGGTGTGTCTGAAGTGTGTGGGGTTTGTGAAGGTGGGGGGATTGAACGGAAGGAGAAGCTTTTCTAGATGAAGTAGGCATTAGTTTAATAGGAGGAAAGGGGGTGTTGGCTGATGTGCGTACCTTTTTTGATGCTCTAGCATATCCTTGCTGGTCGATAGGAAGAGTATCGAGGAGCTCCCTGGAATCTTTCTGAATCTTCACTCTTCGTTTCTTGCGAGGGTGCGCTGCATGTGGATGTTTAGATGATGTCGGTCGCAACACGTCTTTTGAAGGAGGGCTGCAAAGTACTTATATATGTACAGCATAATGTGATCTCCTACCACTTTGAAGGTAAGAGCCCATTTGCCTACCTGTTGCCCATATCTTTTCTTTCATTCGGCGAGCGTCTGCAGGAGAATTTTGTGATATGGGTAGGACTTTGCTTGGACGAAGCAAAGAAGGGGTTCACATATTTTCACATCGGTGAAATGTAAATTATCCTTGAGGAGGAAGAATGCCTTGAATAATAGGAGCCGCTTTATCATTACCTGACTACAATTCGGAGTCGAGAAACTAGTCGTACATGCCTGCAATATATCGGGAACGGCCAACTCTGCATAACTGCCTGCCTTCTTTGATTCTGGAATCCCTTGTGTTCCCAACATAAGGGCGAGCTTGTCTTTAGTGATCCTTCCTCCAGAAAGGGATGGAAAGGATGTGAAGAGTGTTAAGATCTCCATACCACAATTCTGAGGGTCACTAAGTGAGGGAGCTTGGCATTTGCTATTATGAGTAAACCCATATTCTTCAATTCTTCTAAAGTGAATGAGTTTTGAAGCTTACCACATATGCTCTAAAGTGAATGAGTTTTGAAGCTTACCACATATGCTTAAGTCCAATTTCAAAGAGATCTCCCCAGCGATGGAGATGATGATTTCTATGGTGATGGCCACATTTGCCACATTTGCCACATTTGCTGATGACGTAGCAGAGTCCTTGATGTGAGTACTTGGCTGAGTATTTGCTGCTGGAGATGTGCTCTGATCCTGCTGAATTTCCTCATCAAGTGATTCTGACTCGGAAGGATTCTCCTTAGAGACCACATAGAGTGAATCGCTAGAGTCCCCATTTGAACTGGATTGGCCAGATGCACTCTCTGTGTCGGTTTTGAATTCTGAAAACGTTTCCTCAATTTCTACTGAAGATGATGCCATGATAATTATAGTTCCCTGAGTGTATATAAAGAAGAGATATTGAAGGTGAGGTAATAATTTAATCAAACCTGGAGGATAATTGGATAACTAGGTAGTCGGTCTGGATAACGATCGAAGAGGCTGCTTGCTTCACTTTTAGAGCTGGACAACCCACTGGAGGTGTTGATAGGCAGGGATGTGGCTAGAACTTCAATCAGGTATCTCTTAGAGAATTAGAAGCTGGTCGATTAGCATGGATGAGAGTGCTGGCATTTCCAGGGTGGCCTCCAACAATGGCGATCTAAACCCTTTGGTAGCCCGAATCGGTCGCCCTCAACAAAGATACCAACATGGATACCCCTCGTTGCAGGATGTGTTCCCTACAGGTACTGATCCAACGCTGTATCAAACTGTACAGACATACGACAAACCATTGAAGTTTTGATGGGTACAACAAAAGGTGGTCCAGGTCTTCTCTTTCCCAAGGGTGGATGGGAGACTGATGAAAGTGCTGAAGAGGCTGCTTGTCGGGAGGTTTATGAGGAAGCACGTGTACGTGGCGATGTGGTCGATAGCACGATTGGGATCAGTCACGATTGTGCACTTATCCGAGAGGTTCGATTCACAATTGGAGTCTAGATTCTCGAGCTTCTCACAAATGGACTTGGTCGAAGAGGTTCCTGTTGCGCAGGTGCTTAGATTGCCCGTTGGGTTTGCGCTTATCAGATACCCGTAGGAGAGGATGCTGAAATTGTTATGGGTAGTACTCACGGTGATTCTTGGTGATGCCGGGTTGGATTGCATGCAAATTATAAGGGGGCCGAACTGTGGATGTAGACAGAGAGAACGATTGGATTTGATTTAACTATGGCGCTCTGTCGTTAGATGATTGTTCAGTCTAAATTTGTCCGGTTATGAGGTCTGCAAGATGTACAGTTGGGTAAGGTATGGAGATGCGTGGTGGTCGTCTATCAGAAAGGGAGGGTAAGTTGGCCTTAATAAATTGCAAAGTGCTCGATGGAGTAGCCGGGTTCGTGCATTATCTCTGGAGTATTGATTTTCCCGATGATTTCAAGTGGTCGTAGGTTGTGTAAACTAAGGTCGCCTTAGGAATAAATCGGAGGGGAGGTCGCCCTTAACAGGAGGGGAGGTCGCCCGATTGTGATAAATAGGAGTGGAGTTGTCTTCAACAGGAGGGAAGGTCGCCCGATGTGGTCGCCGGGGGACAACCTGTCCGAGGGGAAGTCGCCAGTGCAGGTTGCCTAAATTTAGAGATGGAGTGTGATCGTGTTCGAAGAGATATGTCGGAATCGAGTAGGAAGGGAAATTGCTTTGATTGGAGGTGGAGAGGTATCTTATGATAAGTGGTAGGGAGGGAAGTTGGCCAAATAATTAACAAATATAGGTTGGCTCTATGTAAAGTGGTAGGATTGTTGCCGAAGGATTATGAGGGGAGGAGGGGTCGCCCATGGTGGGAGGTGGGATGAAGTGTCGCCCATGGTGGGAGGAGGGAATGCCTATTTTATATGAGAGTGGAAGTGGGAGGAAGGTTGCCCTAGGTAGGGGAAGGTGATGGTTTAGGTAGAGGGAGGAGGGTCGCCTAGGTAGAGAGTATAGGTGGAGGAGGGTCGCCCTAGGTGGGAGGAGGGTGATGGTTTAGGAAGAGAGTAGAGGTGGGAGGAGGATCGCTTAGGTAGAGAGTAGAGGTGGGATGAGGGTCGCCTAGGTAGAGAGTAGAGGTGGGAGGAGGGTCGCCTAGGTAGAGAGTATAGGTGGAGGGTCACCCTAGGTGGGAGGAGGGTGATGGTTAGGAAGAGAGTAGAGGTGGGAGGAGGGTCGCCTAGGTAGAGAGTATAGGTGGAGGAGGGTCGCCCTAGGTGGGAGGAGGGTGATGGTTAGGAAGAGAGTAGAGGTGGAAGGAGGGTCGCCTAGGTAGAGAGTAGAGGTGGGAGGAGGGTCGCCTAGGTAGAGAGTATAGGTGGAGGGTCGCCCTAGGTGGGAGGAGGGTGATGGTTAGGAAGAGAGTAGAGGTGGGAGGAGGGTCGCCTAGGTAGAGAGTAGAGGTGGGAGGAGGGTCGCCTAGGTAGAGAGTATAGGTGGAGGAGGGTCGCCCTAGGTGGGAGAAGGGTGATGGTTCAGGAAGAGAGTAGAGGTGGGAGGAGGGTCACCTTAATTGATGAGAGTAGAGGTGGGAGTAGGGTCGCCTAGGTAGAGAGTAGAGGTGGAGGAGGGTCGCCCAAATTGGTGGCAACTTGGAGGAGTGGTTGCCCTAGTTAAGCAAGTTGGAGGATTGTTCGCCCAAAATTGGTGGAAAAAATGGAGGAGTGGTCGCCCTAGTTAAGCAAGTTGGAGGAGTGTTCGCCCAAATTAGTGGAAAAAATGGATGAGTGGTCGCCAAGGTGTATGAGGGGAGGAGTGGAGGGGTCACCAGCGCTTTGGTTTAGAGAGAGGAGGGGGTGAGGTCGCCCATGTAGGAGGGTGTGAGGTCGCCTTGGTTGCATTCGAGGGAGTTAGTGTCGCCAGTGAAACATTTGGTGGGGTGAGAAGAATGACGAGGGAGGTAGAGGGAGGTAGAGGGAGGTGGAAAGGATGGTGAGATAAGCTAGAGGGAGGAGGAGAGTATGTGGCCCAAGTCAACACGAGAGGGGGAAAGTAGGAGAGGTGTCCCTAGGCACACTAGATGGAGGAGGGGAGGTGGCCCAAGTTAACCCAAGAAGGAAGAGGAGGGGAGGTGGCCAAAGTCACTTTGAAGGGAGGAGGAGGGAGGGTCGCCCAATTTGTCAAGGTGGAAGGATGAGGGGTCGCCCAGGTTGGCCATAGGGCTTGAGAGGGAGGAGAGGTCGCCCAATTTGTCAAAGTGGAAGGATGAGGGGTCGCCCAGGTTGGCCATAGAGCTTGAGAGGGAGGAGAGATCGCCCAATTTGTGAAGGTGGAAGGATGAGGGGTCGCCCAGGTTGGCCATAGGGCTTGAGAAGGAGGAGAGGTCGCCCAATTTGTCAAAGTGGAAGGATGAGGGGTCACCCAGGTTGGCCATAGAGCTTGAGAGGGAGGAGAGGTTGCCCAATTTGTGAAGGTGGAAGGATGAGGGGTCCCCCAGGTTGGCCATAGGGCTTGAGAGGGAGGAGAGGTCGCCCAATTTGTCAAAGTGGAAGGATGAGGGGTCGCCCAGGTTGGCCATAGAGCTTGAGAGGGTTGGCCATAGAGCTTGAGAGGGAGGAGAGGTCACCCAATTTGTGAAGGTTTGAAGGATGAGGGGTCGCCCAAGTTGGCCATAGGGCTTGAGAGGGAGGAGAAATTTTATGTGATAAGAGATAGAAGAAGTTAGTAGCATAATGCCTATGAGTAGCAAGAGGAAGATGGTAGTGGCGGTAGTGTTCTAGGAGTGGGTGGAAGGACAGTAGATAAATGGGAATGGGATACATGAAGAAGATAGATGAGAAAAATCCAATAGCTGAATAAGGAAATGACATAAGCTAATAGGAAATAACATAAGGGTATATACATTATATACAAGGGCAAATTCATGCTTTCCTATCCTTCTACATAGGGTTTTAGCTTAGATTCATTGACTAGGGGCAGTATTGTGCCAGTCAATTTGTACTGCACCTTTTGGAAGTGTGCGTATGACCCTACAAGGTCCGTTCCATCTCGGCATCAACTTCTTCTTAGCCTTCTTCTCAAAGAGTCGTGGGTGGTACAGCAAAACTAAGCTTCCTTCCTTAATCTTTGAGTTCCAGAGGTTTGCATCATGATCCTGTTTTCTTTTTTCCTGTACTGCCACTAGAGTTTCATTGCCTATCCTTCTCTTTTCTTCAAGAAGTTGGAGCCTCACAATGTTGGCTGAGAGTGTGCTAGTAAATCTAGGAATTCGATTTGTTCCCACGCGGTTGGGGTAGCCCAAGTTGGAGGATAAGCTACCCATTCAGGTGCCCAGTGTGGAGGCCCTTGAGCAGAGTATGGAGCCAAAGCCTCTGGAGTGACCCAGCTACTTGGAGGCGGAGGCGCCCAGCTTGGACTAGGAGGTGGAGTCGCCGAGCTGCTTGGAGGTAGAGGAGGCGCCCAATTTAGATTAGGAGGTCTAGACGCCCAACTTGAATTAGGAGGTGGAGACGCCGAGGGAGGTGAAGGCGCCCTTTCTTGTCCTGATATTTCTTGATTTTCCAGAACCCATGGTGGAGGAGGTGTGGCCCAAATGCTTGCTCCTTCTTGTCTAGTCTGTTGTTCGTCTTCTCCATCGTTATCTTCCTTGCCTTCCTCTGTAGTTTGCTCTGGATGAAGAACAACTTGAGAAGTACCTAGGGCTTCATCTGTTCCTCCTTCCATCTGAAGCTGTCTCATCATCTTGTCTGGTCCGGCCACCCATAAGGTGCCACTACCCAAGTCATGTACCGCCTTACTGTGGCATAGCCATGGCCTTCCTATCAAAAGAGGAAATCCTCCCTTCACCTTTGGGAGTGTTATTACCACAAAATCCAACACAAATTTTAGCTTATGGATGACGAGTTCAACCTTTTCCACTATGCCTAGTGGGCTTACCTTGCGTTGGTCTTCCAATGATACGGTAAAATGAGCATCCTTAGTTGATTTCAGATTTAGCAATGTCATTGTGTACTCAGGCATCAGATTAATACCAGATCCCCATCAACTATAACTCCTACCAAGGGAGTTCCCTTGATACTTACAGTCAATCTAGGGCTCTTGTAATTGGTAAGAGGTGCCATCCTAGATGGTTCTGAGATATAAGTTGAGGGTATAGGTATTTGTTGGGAAATTAGAGAAGTGAAGCCTTGCCCGCCACTTAATATGGTGCCAAGGTCTAACCTATTTATGGCAGCCATTACTTCTCCTCTAAATCCAGGACTCATAGCTAGCAAGTTATATAAAGATACCTATTGGTAGGTGCTCTGCAAGACTTGAACTGCAGTGAGAAAGCCTTCTTGATTGTTCCTTGAAGTAGATCCATTCTGAAAGTGCCTTAGGTCCTCCTTAGATACTGCATAAGCTTTGTCAACAACCTGCTCAAGAGTGTCTTTATTTCTTCCTACTCTTCCCAGTGAGATTTTCTCCTTGTCTTGGTTGTGTTTGGCTTCCTGAGGAGGTTCATGCTCCATGGTCCTTTTTCCCTTGTCCTTTGTTGAATCGGTTGCTTCTTTGGCAGCATCTTTCAAAGCTTCCTTCTGCTTTTGTGCCCTAGTCATTACTCCGGGAAGTTCCTTAAGTTGGACTACTCTTGCACTTGGAGAGTCTACATTGCCCTCATCATTAGATACTGTGATCATTTGTAGGGGGCAAGAGTTACCTGGTGTGCTTGTAGACGGCATTGACTTTGGGCAGTCCTTCGTATAATGATCCCGTGTTTCAAGACAGTTTTTGCATGGTGGGGCATCCTCAGGAAGTGAACATTTACTTTGGAAGTGTCCATACTCCCCACATCTGTAACACATTAGAGGCCTAGGTGGTCAGTTCTGACGAGGCCTACCTTCTTGCCGTTGAGGTCCTTGATTGGTGTAAAAAGTTGTTACAGGAGGTGTCGTAGTGGATGGTAAGGGTGGTTGCCCTAACAAGGAGGACTGAGCCACCCCTACCCATTGAGCTTCCGGTGGTTGTCCTGGCATCATAGCCTGATTTCCAAGACCCTTCAGAAAATGACAATCCTTGGCCTCATGGCCACCCTTTCCACAAAACTGGCATGTTAGCCTCCTTGGACATTCTTGTGATGTGTGTCCTTGAGTACTACAGAGAGAACACCATAGTCCAGTTTTTACCTCCCTTAATGTTTTGAGATCTTCAAGCTCTTGTCGTATTTGAGCGAAACCTTTTGAGGTACCTTTGTCCTCTTCTCTACTTCTTTGAAGCTTTAAGGTCACCATATCTTCATCTTGGGGGAAAGTCTTACCTGGATGTGTTCCAAAATGAACCCGTGCAGCTTCAATCCTCGTGGCAGCTCCTTCAAATTCTCTTAAAGTGGCATCTGGTCTCAAAAGCTCTCTCAGCTTCTGCTGTGTGGATTTTGGCAAGGCTTTCTCCACCCACTTCTTAACAAGGAAATCCCTTGGTGGTTCCGACAATCTTGCCACGAGTGAGCTTGCCCGCGTCATAAGTTCTGAAAATGATTCTCCCATATGCAGGATTAGATTCTCAAGTTCATCTAACGTTCTTTTTGTAGAGTTACCTGGCCGAAATGCGTCTGTGAATTCGGTCCTCAATGCTTCCCATGTTTGGAAATGGTTTTCCGCATACTGGCTGAACCATTTGCTAGCCAATCCTTCAAGTGTTGACGGAAAGAAAGCAAGGAAGGCATCTTGTTGTTGCTGTAAGCCCCTACTCTTACAAATTGAAAGAAATCTTCGTACATGATCTTCAGGATCTTCATTAACACCGCCATGAAATGAAGAAAATCTAATATTTATCCTTGACAAAAGAGCGGAAAGTTCCTTTGCCATAGCCTTATTAAGAGGAGTGTCTTGAGGTAAAGTCTTTTGAGTTTTAGCCTTGTCGTCTAACCCTTCTATTCTAGAAGCTAGGCTTGACGCAGATAGACTTCTGATGGGTGTTAGGTAAGGGTCTGGCCTTCTTCTGTGGTAACTTTTGATTGGTGTCTTCTTACGGCTTAGCTGCTTCTCTTTGCTAGCTTTGGTGTGGGTCATGGACCATCTTTGGACTACTTCTAATGGAGGAAGTTGCCCCAATGAAGAGGTCGCCCCGGAGGAGTCTTCGCCCAAGAAGAGGTTGCTCAAGTGGGGGGAGGAGGAGTAGGCGCCCAAGAAGCCAAGAAGGAGGATGAGGAGGAGTAGTCGCCCAAGAAGTTAGGAAGGGGGAGGAGGAGGAGGAGGAGTCGCCCAAGAAGAGGAGGAGTCGCCCAAGGTTCCAAAGGAGGAGGAGTAGTCGCCCAAGAAGTTAAGAAGGGGGAGGAGGAGGAGGAGTCGCCCAAGAGAGGAGGAAGAGGAGTAGGAGAGGTGGCCCTGGGCACTCAAACCCTAATTGATTTCTCAAGGAAAAGGGTACTCAATTCTAAGTGATTTCTCAAGGAAAAGGAAATCTCCGAAAGCCCTGTTCCATCGGGCGTGCCAAATTTTCACCTGTGTGGGTGCAGGGAATGCAAAATGCACTACTCCTGGAGCATATGTAAGCACATGAGCACATTAAATCACATTACCAAATAGACACTTATCACGAAGCCTTCATATCATCACTAGAAACTACACTTAGAAATAAGAGTCACAGCAGCAGCAAGCATGGAGCAGAATAGAGCACAAGACCATACTAACTAGAAGGAACAACAGAATTGCATGTGCTAAATAGGTTTAGATTCGAGAGCATAGCGTGGGGTGACCTTTTCTGGACCATAGATCTGAAAGGAAACAACTTCATGAAGTTCATCAAGTTCAATTAATGGAGTCTCTGGAATTAGAACAATCTGAGGAAATAGGTCAACTTCAGAAAGTCGTCCACTTTTTAGTAAACTATTTCCATACAAGAGGCTGACTTCATGAAGTTGACCACTTTTCAAAAATTGGGCAACTTCAAGTTGACCACTTCTCAAAAATTGGTCGACTATATTAACCTGGTCATTTTTAAAAATTTGGTCCACTTCACCAGTTTTCAAGTACAATTCATTATGTTGGGAGAGCATAATCATACCTTCTTTTGGGAAGGGTGATCATGGATGGCATAGCCACCAAGATACCTATGAAGACACACAAATGGAGCCCGATCTGATGGAGAATGTTGTCCTTGTTGGAAGCCCTCTAGCTTTGCATGTGATGGAGCTTGGTAGCTCTCTAGGTTTTCACCCTGGAGGTATTTCCCACATTAATACTCTCCATGGTTTGTTTGTAGAATATATGTGGATATACCTGACATACTTCCCCTCCATAGAGTTTGATTGGGTGAATAACCTCCCTTACTTGTAGCTTGCTCATTTACTCATGAGTTGGTGTTTACGGATCCACATGAGTAGCTTATTCGTTGCCATGGAATTCATAGGAGTCTTTTCAATGTCTACGTGGTTCTCTACACGGATGAAGAAACTACATAGAGGGGGAGGGGAGAGCATACCTTGCACTTTTGTAACCTTCTCAAAAGAGAGCCTTGCACTACCTTGTCTTCAAGGCATCCTACTCTGATAGCCTCATGATCTCTAGAAGTGAAGGAGTGGGTGTACCTTAGGGAAATACAAGATTCTGAAACGTGTCGAAATCGACGTGTGTAGGATGTTGAAGGATCGGTTCCCTGGTTTAGCCGAGGAAACTGTTGAAGATAGCAACTCCGAATAAGGATGGGTTACATCCCAAAACCCAAAAGACATCAAGATGAGCGCTTGTAAGTAAAGTGCCTGGTCAAGTGTGAATTTGGCCACCTCCTTAAAAGAGTCTATAAATAGGACCCATGGGCTCTTTGTTATTGATTTTTCATAGAAGAACTTTTTGAATCTTGGCCTTTAGTGGAGTCGCCACACACATATACGGTGTGGGCATGGTGGTATGGGACACATGCCTGTGAGTTGATGACACCCGCTTCGCTATAGGCTTCCAGGCTTGGGGATGGGTCCTTATGGACCCTATTGCTGGGTGGTGAGTCTGATGATTGCCGTACTGTGTTTGTGAACATAGTTATTTTTGGACTCGTATAGAAAAATAACCGTACTTCCATACCCGTATGCATATGGTTGGAGTATGAAATTTTTCGTACCTCAAATTTTTCTCTTCTCTCATTGATTCCAGTCGAGGACAAATCCATAGCGATTTCATATTGTTTTTATGCAAATTCACTCTCATATACTATCCTCCACTATACCCATACATATATACTACACCCTAAGCTATAGTAGCCAACACAATTATGATATTTAATATTTTATTATTGTATCTATAATACTTCAAATTTTCAATATTTTTTGTGCTAGACGTATGATATCACGTATGATATTTTTGAAAAGACTCCATACTTTTTTCATACTTCCATACCTGTATGCGTTTGCCGTATGGTTCGCGTATGGAAAAACTATGTTTGTGAATATGGCGTGTGTTGTCTTGTGATCCTGGAGGGATCTAACAAAAACCCTAATTACAAAAATGGTTACTTATAAAAACTCAAACTTAATTGACTTATGCCACATGTAAATCCATGGTTTCATGCGCATACAAAAGCTGCCATCTCAGTTAAGAACTTCCACATCAGCAATTACGATAAGTTTAGTAAGTTTGCAAGCCAAAAATGTTTAAAAGCTGATCGTAAAAAATTGGAAAAGCCCATGCCGTCATAAAAATCAGCATTGCCATGAGATTATAGCATAAATCTAGTCATCGAAACTCCTGTATAAATCCATGTCCATGCTGCCCATGATTATCAACTACAACTGAGAGCTTCTCTCACATGCCCTCATGGAGGTGTGCTATCTTGTTCTCACACACACTTGGAGGTGGTGCTACATCAAACTTGGAGGAGAGGGGTGAGTATGCTCATATTATTGGATGTGTTGGAGTGCTTGGAGTAGTGTATGTTCATACACTTGGAGGACTCTCTTACTCTTTTGAGATGTTGTTCTCCATAGTGTTTTTGACCATACTTGGTGTATTGAGTGTATTTGTTCTCTAGTTTATGTTAGCGTGTTCTCTTATGTGTGCTATTACTTGTGTATCTGGGCTAATAATTTGGTACTAGAGCATATGATTGTTTCTAGGTACAAGGAAGATTGACCCACTTTGAATTTGAGTCAAGAGTGTCTTTTGAATCTCTTTTGAACATATCTTTCTTCCTACTTCTTTTTAGTCTGTTTCTTAAGGCTGGTCAACTCTGATCAACCCTAATGAAACTTGGTCAACTCTGTCAAGCAGAGCCAAACTTGCAAAATAGAGGTCAAATTCAACCAAAGGCAGGACTTGATCAAAGAGAAAGGTACAATTTCTGAAATTTTTCAATTTGTTGATAGATTTCAGATTTTAAAGCTATTTCAGAGCAATTCAGATTGCTACCTTGATCACGATTTTCAGGTTTCGCCTCTCCATTAGTTTTGTTTCTAGGCTTTATTAATTACAAGGTTGGCAACAATTCCTATTTCTACTACATCTAGTCTTACATCTTGACCACTAGATTGTGCATGTACGATGGTACTTGGGTACATTTAGTCAAGTATTGATCCTAGCTATAGCTCTTTCGTTTCTAGTTGAGTACATTGGTACCAAAATTCTAATTTCCTTGTGTGTGCAGCTTGTCCTAGAAGAACAATCTTATTTGCTTACTTTTATCAATAAGTATTGAGGCTACTTAAGTGTAACAAAGACCTTCCATGTGAGACTTGTAGTTATGTAAGGTTTGTAAGCTCATAGGGTTTCTAAACTAGTACTTAGGGTACATAATATATTTCTCTTAGGAGGGATAAAAAACTATCTATAATATTCCAAATCTTCAAAAAATGTGGAGAATGAGGAAGACACAAAAAGCTTTAGAAGAGTAGAGATTCATTTATATATGATTTTGGGCCTTATCATCTTGAAATAGATTGATATTTGGAAATGATAGGCAACGTTGCTTTCCACTATGGTATTTACTATTTTGATGGCACTTGTGACTTCATATTTATCATTTGCCACTTACGATTTATGCCATGACTCATGTGAGTTGTCATAATGTGTGTGTGTGTGTGTATATATATATATATATATATATATATATATATATATATATATATATATATATATATATATATATATATATGTATGTATGTATGTATGTATGTATGTATGTATGTATGTATGTATGTATGTATGTATGTATGTATGTATGTATGTATGTATGTATGTATGTATGTATGTATGTATGTATGTATGTATGTATGTATGTATGTATGTATGTATGTATGTATGTATGTATGTATGTATGTATGTATGTATGTATGTGTGTGTGTGTGTGTTTTATGGTATATATAGTCATATCCCACCTTATTATATATATCATAGGACCCAAAATACCTAAAAAATATATATAAATAACTTTATCGCAATGCCTAGCTCCAAACATTACCCTTGTTGCTACCCCATTGCTAACGCATTGCCGTTGCTAAAACATTGCTTTCCACTATGCTCTGAGTCCTCATCCTGTCAATGGCTTTCCTCACCATCTCCGCGGTAAAGAAAGTATATGCATGTGGACATGGCTTCGATGGATCCGGAAGAGGTGGCTGGTCTGAAGCTGTATGTAGAGATGTTGCATACCGGCCCCAAACCTCTGTAGAAGTAATAGCTAGGGTGGGAGAGGACTCATTAAAAAGTCGCCAAGCTTCCGCCGAATCCTGACTCAAAAATAGCTGATATAACTCCTCCTCTAGCCTGGCAAGGAAAGCCCTCTTCTTTCGCCGTACAAGACAATGGAAGGCAATACATGACTTTATGTGAGTAGTGGCTCCCATGGAAACCTCTCTCGATAGCCGGGCTCTCAACGCTCCGCACTCCTCATACCGACTGTTCTTCGGCATAGTCCTAGAATGTCGTCTCTGCTCTGGCTGAGTATGTGGATATGCCTCCTTGGTTGCATCATGTAGACTCTCTATCAAAATATGGGTGAACTCATTGAGAGGTCTCCTTGGCTCCTGTGTGCATAGACGTCTATAAATGACATCCATGTAGACAAAGTCGGTCTCTGAAGTGAAAGAATACCGGGTATGACCTCGTGCTTGTGGCCTCTGAGCCGTGGTAAACTGAAAAGAGATGTCCAATGTCAACAGGGCATGATCCACGGCTACTCAAATAGGCCGAGGGCCTACTATGAAGTCCTCAATATAAGGAAGAAAGCTGTAGCCCATTGTACTAGCCCCGTGACGATGTGGGAAACAAGTGAATCCAGTTGCTGCTGGGAATCTCTATAAGCCATTAAGTATGGCTAAACCATGTGCAGTACCCATATCTACCAGGTATTTCGCATACTCTATACACTCCATATCCTGAGAGTGTCTGTCCAGTCCCATGCCCATTGTATCCAACTCTCGCAACATCCCCATACTCTGTACACTTCATATCCTGAGAGTGTCCAGTCCCATGCCCATTGTATCCAATTCTCGCAACATCTCCTCTGAGGTATCATTGGGGGGGGAGGGGGGAGAGGGGGGGGGATAGAGAGAGAGAGAGAGAGAGAGAGAGAGAGAGAGAGAGAGAGAGAGAGAGAGAGAGAGAGAGAGAGAGAGAGAGAGAGAGAGGGAGGGAGGGAGGGAGGGAGAGGGAGAGGGAGAGGGAGAGGGAGAGGGAGAGGGAGAGGGAGAGGGAGAGGGAGAGGGAGAGGGAGAGGGAGAGGGAGAGGGAGAGGGAGAGGGAGAGGGAGAGGGAGAGGGAGAGGGAGAGGGAGAGGGAGAGGGAGAGGGAGAGGGAGAGGGAGAGGGAGAGGGAGAGGGAGAGGGAGAGGGAGAGGGAGAGAGAGAGAGAGAGAGAGAGAGAGAGAGAGAGAGAGAGAGAGAGAGAGAGAGAGAGAGAGAGAGAGAGAGAGAGAGTCATATTAACGTCTTCTGGAGGCCAAACTTGGCCTATGAGACAAAAACCATGTACAAGTGTAGTAACTCATGTGTAGAAAATGAAATGAAATAAAAAGTGTATCGCTACACCAAGCTATATAGGGCTGGAAAAGGCTGGGGAGACGTGGCTCTGACGCTGCAGATAGTGGCCACCTAATACATGGGGGATCCATAATGTGACTGAGTAAAACACTCTAGCTACTGGTGATGGGTGGAGGTGGGTGTAGTATGTGGTACATCGGTGGTTGTCTGAGTGCCTCCTGGAGGAAGACAACCCAGGGGGTGGTGGTATGTCTATGCTCCATGTGGTCGTAGGTTGGCCTGGTGTGTGAGATATCCTCCTGATATAGTCGTGGTCGACGATATCCGACCATGCGTGGTTGGCGTTGTGCTCTCTGTGCTGCTGCTTGATGGAGGGTGAGCCCTATAGATGGACCTCTCTGATGTAGCTCAGCTCACTGAAAGAACTGGGTAATGGTCTGCTGGGTACTCATCCGTGGCTGATGTGTGGGCTGTAGTGACCACTCTCGCCTCTCGTATGGTGCTGTGAGGAAGCGTCCCAAGCGTTGCTGGTCTCCCATAGTCATGCACAACTGGAGTGACTCCTCTATTTGGAACTCTGCTCGTAGGTCTAAGTATGCTGGGCGTCTAATAACAAAATGCTCCTCACTCTCTACCTCTGTCTCGCATACTGGGCACCACCTCTCCTCACGGGGGACTCTCCTGGACCGACCTCTCTCAATCTCGAGCTGAAGTGATGAAACCCGGAGCTGCCCAATGACGACTCGAAGGTGGTGGGGTAGGTATGTCTGCACGTATCTCGGAATCTCGATGAAGCCCTCGTTCGATATGTAGAAAATGCTCACGGTAATAGAGCATTTTCGGTGGCAATGTATCCCTAGGGCTCACCCATGTCCTGTGTATGTATGTATGCCATATCTCTTGACGAATGCCTCTATTCCTCTCTTGATGAGAGAGCGAGTAGGTGAGTGCATGTGAGTCGTACTATAGTGGTGGTAGCCTGTCTATGTCAAAGCCATGGTGGGCGAGCCAGTCTCGTGTCTGTGCATACCATGAGGAGGTGTCACCTGCTAATGCCATATCACGTGATGCCTGGAAAGCACGATAAGCAATGCGCTCTGTATCCATGCTCCGAAGTCTTTGTAATAGGCATACTGTATGGAATAGTGCCTCAACTAGCATCGGTGGTGCAGCGAGCTCTGCTCTAATGATGTCATGTGGTACTGAAGGCTTGCTGCGGATAAGTCTGGCAATCATGAGGATCTGTGGCCTCTCTAATGCTGTCCATACTGATGTAGCTAATCCTGGTCCATACACACACACACACACACACACACACACACACACACAGAGAAAGAAAGAAAGAAAGAAAGAAAGAAAGAAAGAAAGAAAGAAAGAAAGAAAGAAAGAAAGAAAGACTTTTTAACATCTATTAGAGGCCAAAATCGGCCTATGAGATAAAACATATACATCAGTATGATCCAATCTACTTTGATCCCAAAAGGAAAATAAAGTGTGAGTACCGCAAACGGGTATAAAAGGAGTGGATAGTAACTGGCATCAAGGGTGTGGGGTGCTATGGGTATGCACTCTATATGCTCAATGGGTGAGATACAAATATGATATGCATAGGGAGGGGAGGCTCGATGGTATCACAACCCACTAAATGCTTGGAGCGGGTGTAGGATATCATGCATCGGTGGGCAAGGCATCATGGCGATCCTCAAAATGCTCTGAGCGTCCAAATCGATAGGGGTGCGCTGCTGACGTCTCCGTATCTCCATGTCATGGCATGCGTGAATGGCCTGAATCTCTCTCTGATGTGGACGGGCTCTCCGGATTGGGGGTCTCAGTCGTCGACGCTGTCGTCTAAGCTCCTCTCCTATGTGTAATGTGACACCCCGCATCGAGCTGGGTCCTCGAGTGGCTGTGGGTCTGAAAAATTCTGTAATATAAGTCTGAGGGGGGGGCCAGGTGTATCTCCATCTGCTGCTGGAGGAGTGATGCACGGCGGTGTTGGAGCTCTACTAGGAAACGACCTAGAGGGCGTTGGTCCTCAGTCCCCAATAAAGCCCTTATCTCTTTGGGCCCCTTGAAGAGCTGTGGGTAGCGGTCTCTCATGTCCTCATATGCCTGGCATCTACATGTGTAGTGCTCCTCGTCCTCCACCTCCCCTCTACATATCCTGCATAATCTCTCATCCCTCGGGGTATGTGTGGCTCGCCCAACCTCAATCTCGAGTTGGTGTGATGATACTCTGAGCTTCCCAATGGCCACTCTCTCAGCTAGTGCCATATATGTATCCATGTATCGTGGTCTCTGAATGAAATCATCCGCTGTCACAGTTAGGAAGTGCTCTCTGTAGTGTTGCCTCTTTGTGGGAAGAGGCTCCCTATGGTGCTATCCATGTCTCCCTGATGTGTATATGTAGTAGGTCCTGACGGATGATCCTATTCCTCTCCGAACGAGAGAGGGTAATGTGGGGGGAAGAGAGGTCATACTGAAAAGGGGGGAGATCCGTAATGCTCATGCCATGGTCTGCTAACCATCGGTAAGTCTGTGCATACCATACTCTCTAATCTCTTCCAAATGTCTAGAGCTCTCAAATGCAAGCCTGGTGAGTCTGCTGGTGGGGAGCTCTCTGACACTCAGAATAAAGGTCACCAACTGGAAGAGGGCCTCCACTAGCATCGGTGGTGTGCCAAGCTCTGCTTGTATAATGTCATGTGGAATGGAGGGCTTGTTGCGCAGCAAGCGTGAGATCATGGTGACCTCGGGCCTCTCAATTTGCGCCCACATCGCCTCTGTGATCCTTGGTGCCCATATTGCCGCTGCGTACATCAATGCGGGTGTCACTAGAGTGTCAAAGAGCCACCCCTTAGTCCGGGGCTCTTGAAAATGTGTCTAAAAGAAGCGTCTCTCCAATCCTGCAAGTGCCGCATAGCCTCGTGTCAATCTATCTCTCGTAGCCTGTGCCATGGAGAATACCCCTGTGTTGCCCGAGAAGGTGACACCTAGGTAAACGTAGGAGTCCACTACCTCTATCTGTCCTCCAGCTGCGGTGAAAGAGGCACGATGGCGTACTGTCCTGGAGGTATGGAAGATCATGACCTTGGTCTTACCAAGGTTCATTGTGAGTCCTCTCTCCATGCAAAAGGTATCGAGCGCCTGTAAATGTGACTGCAACCCCTCCTGTGACTCTGAAAGCAGGACAATGTCATCAGCATATAATAGGATGTGTACTGGCGTACCTCCGAGGTCTCCTCCTCGCCCTCTTGCTCTCTGTATATACTCCGTGATCTCGTCGATGTAGAGACCGAAGAGAGTGGGTGAGAGAGGGCAACCTTGTTTCACACCAATGGTGCTAACTAGGCTGTTTGATAGACCGCCGGGGCAGCGTACCCTGCCTGTGACTCATACAAAGCGTGGATGGCCCATAGCATGTCTGATGGTAGCTCTAACTCCTGGAGCCTCCGTAGTAGTCTCTCTCGAGGGACCATGTCGAAGGCTTTGCGGAAATCCACAAAGCAACAGTATAGTCTCTGCTTCCTCGCCTTCGCGCTCTCAATCAAGCAACGAAGCACGAAGATGTGGTCGATGGTGGAGAAAGTGCGGCGGAAGCCTGCCTGGCCGGGTGCTCTGATCCCAGCTTCCTCAGCGTGTGTACTGAGCTCTGCCTCTAGTACTGCCCCATAGATCTTGGCCAGGATATGGCCTATCATAATAGTCCTGTAGTTCCCAGTTCCCTGGGTCCATCATATCGCCGGACTTATGGATAGGCGTAATGGTATATGCATAGTCCATGAGTCGGGTAATCCCTCAACCAAAGCACGGTTGAAGAGATGGGCGATCAAGTGGGAAACTACATCTGCTGCATATATAAAGTGCTCTCCCTGTAGCCCCATGTGGTCTGCTGAACGGCCATGCTGTAGCCTATGGATGGCCTGTCGTACCATGCCTGCCGTGAAGAGAGTGGATATCACAGGACGCAGTGTGGAAGGAGTCGGCAATGGTGGCTGTCCTAGGATGTCATATAACCTCTGGGCGTAGGTGTGCCAAGTCGGAGGATATGCTATGGGTGTAGGTGGGCGTTGCTCACGTAGTGCCCTCCACGCAGTGGCACAATCCCTACTCATGAGAAGGTCGATCAACTCTGCCTCCTGTCTCTCCTCGAAAGCTCGCCGCTTCCGGCGTGTGAGGGCTCGCATCTGTCGTCGTGCCTCCCTCTCTGTGATGGATCCCAAGATACTCTGTGCTCTGAGATGTCGGTATAGTCGTCTACACTCCTCATCGTACCATCTATTCTAGGGTGTATGCCCTAGCCGTGTCGAATGTGCAGTGCTGTGGGTGGTGTATGGGAAGCTTAGAGTAGCAGATGTATGGAGGATCGAGGAGAAGTGGGCGGTGAGGGTGTCCAAGGAGGCAAAGGGATCAAGGGAGTAGATGCGCTCTCGAACATGGGAGCTATAGATATGTGCTAGCTCATGTCTAAAGTGAATGGTGGTATGGGCTCGTGGCTGTATGGTGACGGGGTGGGATATGCATGGTGAGCCGCGAATGGATAGGGCAAGATATGCGTGATCAGCTCCAATCGGTAAGGGTGGGATAGTGAATGAGGTGATGAGATGTGTCGCCTCCGAGGGTCCGATAACATAGTCTACCACACTGCCCCCCTTGGTGTTGTGGGTGGAATGCAGGTGAGACCGCTCGAGGTGGGCCAGGTCCCCATCCCATTATATAATGAGACGGTGTGCTGCTCCCATCTGGAGTAGGTGTCCGCCGTATGAGGTGGGTGTGGCGGTGTTGGCTGAGGCTCTGAGTGTAGGCATGTCCTCTATGGTACAAAGCATCTCAGGGTCGTCAAAGTCGTAGATATCACACTGGTGGCTCTGAGTGCGGGCATTGAAGTCTCCTACAAGGAAGACTTCACCCATCCCGGTATACTCCATAATCGTGTCACTCAGGCAGTCATATGGTGATGTGGTGTCTGGTCCCTCCCCCCCTGATAGCTGCCCGGGGGAATGTGTGAAGCGCGAACCAATGGGTGCAATATAGCATACGGTGAAGTACGCTACTCTCTCCTCTGATAGCTGGAGGCGTATCCACATGAAACGTGCCTCTGGGTCTCTAGCTACCAACTGTACCATGTGCTGTAGCGACTGTCTGCACAGCACGACTACTCCACCTTATCCTCGTGTGGTGCGCTGTGTCATCTGGCGGCGGTGAGCTGACTCCCACATATAGCCCTCAATCCTCGGTAGGCTCCTCCCCGACTCTCGTGTGTCTCTGTCAAGAAGATAATGTCTCTGCCCTCCATCACCTCCTCGAGGCGCCCTGGATGTGTCCACAAAGATCCATTGCAGTCCCAGACTGCAATGTGCACCTCCTTCTGTGCTGTCTCATAGGCCGCGAATCCCTAGTCAATGGGCCGTCCATCAAGATGACCCGACCGTCTATGTATAGGGCACGATGTCCCTCTCGTCTGGCCTGGAGGACACGCGGCATGCATGCCCGTCTGTGCTCTACCTGCATCCGTGTGAGGTCGTCATCCAAATAGATGGGGGTACCCGGTGTAGTGCGTAGTACCGCCCGTCGTCTGAGGAAGTCTCTCCTCCCGGCCTCATCTGAGAACTGAAGGATAAGTGCTCTGCTCCGTGTGGTTTCCCGTCCTTCTCTCCAGGCTCTGGTGAAAGGGAGAGGCTCATCCGCGCGGTATCCAAGTAATGTGCACAAGCGACACCCGTCCTGCTCTGGTGATCCGTCTGTCTCTGTGAGGCAGGAGACGCGAACATTGAGCCAAAGCCATGGTGGGCAAGCCAGTCTCGTGTCTGTGCATACCATGAGGAGGTGTCGCCTGCTAATGCCATATCACGTGATGCTTGGAAAGCACGATAAGCAATGCGCTCTCTGTCCATGCTCCGAAGTCTGTGTAATAGGCATACTGTCTGGAACAGTGCCTCAACTAGCATCGGTGGTGCAGCGAGCTCTGCTCTAATGATATCATGTGGTACCGAAGGCTTGCTGCGGATAAGTCTAGCAATCATGAGAATATGTGGCCTCTCTAATGCTGTCCATACTGATGTCGCTAATCCCGGCCCCCATATGGCTGCCCCATACATGAGCGTTTGCGTAACCAAAGTGTCAAAGAGCCACCCCTTTGTTCGGGGCTCCTGAAAATATGCCTGGTGGCACTGTCTCTCCATCAAAGCTAGTGCTGCGTACCCACGTGTGATGCGGTCCCGAGCTGCTTGAGACATAGAGAAGACCCCTGATGCTGCTGTAAATGTCACTCCCAAGTAAACATATGATCCGACCACCTCGATCGGTCCACCTGCTGCTGTGAACAACCTATGTCTCCGTACCTGTGCAGATGTATGAAAGATCATGACCTTGGTTTTACCAAGGTTCTGAGATAACCCTCTCTGTCTGCAAAAGTCATCTAGGCCATGTAGATGATGCTGTAGACCTTCTGCAGACTCTGAAACCAATACAATATCATCAGCGGGTAAAAGAATATGGACAGTGGATCCCCGTACCTCAATGCAATCCCCCCCTGCTGTATGAAGTCCACTATCTCATCAATGTAGAGACCAAAGAGGGTGGGTGAAAGAGGGCATCCTTGCTTCACCCCGATAGTGCTAGCAAGTGTATCAGATAAGCCCCATGGGCATCTGACTCTACCAGATACTCTCTCGTATAAGGCGTAGATCCCCCATATCATCTCCTCCGGAGCTCCGATATCAAGTAGTCGTCTGAAGAGTCGGTCCCTGGGAACAGTGTCAAATGCTTTGCGGAAGTCCACAAAGCAACAATATAATCTCCTCTTCCTCACCCTTGCCTGGTCTATCAGGCATCGAAGAGTGAAGATGTGGTCAATACTAGAGTAATCTCGTCTGAAACCTGCCTGTCCTGGAGCCCTAATACCCTTCCTCTCAGCGAGAGTACTCAACTCTGTCTCTAGTACTGCCCCATATAACTTGGCCAATATAGGGCCAATCATGATCGTCCGGTATGTAGCTGGATCCATAGTATCACCTGACTTATGAATGGGCACTATGGTGTGCTCAGTCCATGAGTCCGGGAACCCTTCAACCAATGCACGGTTGAAGAGGTGGGCAATGAGCGGTGCGAGAGTCGTGCCTCCATAGATGAGGTGCTCTGCCTGTAAACCGAAATGGTCATGGGCCCTGCCATGCTGTAGTCGGGCAATAGCGCGTCCACCATAGTGGGTGTGAAGAAGTCAGAGGTAGTAGGACGTGAGCTCTACGGTCTGGGAATGGGGGGCTGGTCTGGGATCTCGTATAGACTCCGTGCATAGCTATGCCAAGTGCTCGGCTCTCGGATAGGTGTCTGCTGTCTCCTCTCTCTCAAATGTCGCCATGCCACTCCACTGTCTCGACTCATGAGCAAATGGTAAATATCCCAATAATGTCTCTCCTCCCAATCTCGCCGTTTGCGGCGTGTAAGGCTCTGCATGCGACGCTGTGCCTGTGTGTGTGTAATATCTCCCCTATGCTCTAAAATCCGTAGGTGCTTCCGTAGCTCACGACAATCTGCATCATACCAACGGTTCTAGGGCATGGATCCTGTGCGTGGAGGGTGCATATGTGTGCGGTGTGGGAAGCTGTGGAGAGCTGAGTCCTGTAGGATGGTGGTGACCTGTGATGTAAGTGTATCCAAAGGTGAGAGTGGATCGAGGGAGAGTAGGCGGGTGTGTAAATGATGTGCATAAACATGTGAGAGCTCGTGTGTGAAATGTATCGTGGTATGTGTCTCAGTGGGTGAGGGAGGGTCTAATGGAATCGGAGATGAGAGTGTGAGTGTGATAAATGTATGGTCAGCACCAAGTGGACGTCGTCCAATGCTAAGTGAGGGGATGAGTGAAGCTCCAGATGTGGTACCCAAAATGTAGTCGACTGTGCTCTCACCTCCCCCGTGAGGGAAGCAAGTAAATCTACCTGGCCAACGATTCATCCCGTTATATATGACGAGATGGTGTCGGCTGCCTAGCTCGAGTAGATGTCTTCCATAGCCGGTGGTGTCCTGACCCATATCTGCCGATACCCTGCTGGTGCTCATCTCATCCGGGTCTCTGGCCCTCATGAGATGTGGGTGATCCATGTCATATGCCTCGCACTGATGTGACTGAGTGCGGCCATTGAAGTCCCCCATAAGGAAGACTTCACCTAGTGTGCTGTAATGTAGTATCTCCTCTGAGAGCGCTGTGTATGGTGAGTCTCTGTCTTTGGTCGGTCCCCCAAGATCCTGTCCTGCGTATCGAGACCCGCCTAGTGGGAAGTAGCATATCGCAATGTAAATCCAATCCCCCTGTGCTATCTCCATGCGAACCCACATGTATCGTGCCTCCTCATCTCTACCTATAATATGGATCCGGCTTTGTATCTCCTGTCGAAATATGATGGCCACTCCTCCTGATCCTCGTGCTGTACTCTGTCTCGTCGTGGTCCTGAATGCAGATTCCCAATGAAAACCTGCAATGCATGGTAGACCTCTATCTGGGCTCTCGTGTGTCTCTGTGATGCACGCAAAGTCATGTGATGCCAGGATCTCCTCGAGTCTGTCTGGTCGCGTCCAGAGTGCCCCGTTGCAGTTCCACACTGCTCCTCTCAGTGGTGTCTCCTGGTGTAGTGATGTCTCATAGGCCGCGTTGCCCTATTTGATAGGGCGTCCATCTATGAAGACCTTACCATCCCGGTAAAAGGCCTTTCTTCCCTCTCGGCGTGCCTTGAGTATCTGTGGTATGCAAGCGCGTCGGTGTGCCACCTGCATCCTAGTGAGGTCCTCGTCCATGTAGAGGGCGCCGCTTGGTAGTCCACGTAGTACTGATCGACGTCTAAAGAACGCAGTCCATGCCTCCTCAGAGCTCATCTTGAGGATGAGTGCTCGTAAACGCGATGTATCCCTCCCAACCCTCCATGCGCCTATGAAGGGCATGCTCTCGTATCCAAGTCGACGGCAAATGTCAGTTGCATCTGCCTCTGGTGATGCACCCTCGGGTAGGCCTGTAATCCGAATCTGAAGTTTTCGAGTGTGTCGAAGCCTCTCCTCCTCAAGTGTATCCTGGACTCGTGTGAGTTCTTCTTTCTGCACGTCTTCTCTAACTTCTTTCTTAACCCTTTTGTGTACTACTTCCACCCAGGACTCTCGTGTGGATTCTACCTCCGTTTTGATTTCCTTCTTTATTTCTTCTTTGAGTGTCTCCACGTTGGAGATCTCTCCCTCTTCTTTCAGGTGCTCATAAGCTGTCCTCCAATTGTCTCGTTCTTCTGTGAGAGTCTTTACTTGTTCTTCGAGTCCTTTGACTTTATCCATCACTTGTTCTTCGAGTCCTTTGAACTTTTCCATCATTTTTCGTATCTCCATATTGAGGTTGCGATCTGCTTCCTTTTTGGCCTCTTTGAGAGCTCTAGCGATAAGTTTGTCCACTTCCCTCCTATCCATGGGGGCCATGAGAGAGAGAGAGAGAGAGAGAGAGAGAGAGAGAGAGAGAGAGAGAGAGAGAGAGAGAGAGAGAGAGAGAGAGAGAGAGAGGGTTTGGGTTTTTCTTAGGGTTTGGGATTAGGGTTCGAGATTAGGATTAGGTTCTGGAGTTAGGGTTAGAGTTCATGTTAGGGTTAGAGAGAGAGAGAGAGGCTATGCTAGGGTTTCTAGCTATGGGGTTTAAATTTAAACATTTTCAGGTTTTTAGGGTTTAGGAAATTTTTCAGAATTTTTGGGTTAGGGTTTTGGGTTAGGGTTAGGATTTTGGGTTAGGGTTAGGGTTAGGGTTTTGGGTTAGGGTTAGGGTTAGGGTTGGGGTGGGGTTGGGTTTTTGGTTTCAATAGTGGGCATCTGGACATGGTTGGGGGGGGGGCAGTTGAGGTCGGGGTGCAGAGCAAGTCGACGGGAGGCTCAATGGGCTTGGCGAAAACTCAATATTGGGGGGGGGGGGGGGGCTGCAGGCTATGTCGACGAGCTGATGGGTTCGAGCAGACACTGGAAGAGCAGATGTTAGGTTTTTGGAGCAACAGCGCAGAGAGGGGAGTAGATGGAGGGTTCGAGCAGATGGTGGGAGAGAGCAAATAGCGGGCGCAGAGATATTTTAGGGTTTCGGAGCAGCAGGCACAGAGATTAGGGTTTCGGTGCAGCAGGCGGAGAGAGAGAGAGAGAGAGAGAGAGAGAGAGAGAGAGAGAGAGAGAGAGAGAGAGAGAGAGAGAGAGAGAGAGAGAGAGAGAGAGAGAGAGAGAGAGAGAGAGAGAGAGAGAGAGAGAGAGAGAGAGAGAGAGAGGAAAGAAAGTCATATTAACGTCTACTTGAGGCCAAACTTGGCCTATGAGACAAAACCATGTACAAGTGTAGTAACCTTGTGTAGAAAATGAAATGAAAAAAGTACTCGCTACACAAAGCTATATCGGGTTGGAAAAGGATGGGAAGACGTGGTTCTGACTCTACAGATAATGGCCACCTAATACATGGCAGGTCCATAATGTGAGTGAGTAAAATACTCTAGCTATTGGTGATGGATGAAGGTGGGTGTAGTATGTGGTACATCGGTGGTGGTCTGAGACTTGAGTGCCTCCTGAAGGAAGACAACCCAGGTGGTGGTGGTACGCCTCTGCTCCATCATGTGGTCATAGGTTGTCCTGATGTGTGAGATATCCTCCTGATATAGTCGGGGTCGACGATATCCAACCATGCGTGGTCGACGTCGTGCTCTCTGTGCTCAGTGCTGCAGCCTGGTGGAGCGTGAGCCCTCTAGATGGACCTCTTTCGTGTAGCTCAGGTTGCTGAAAGAATTGAGTAATGGTCTGCTGGGTACTCCTCCGTGTCTTATGTGTCTGCTGTAGTGATTGCTCTCGCCTCTCGTATGCCGCTGTGAGGAAGCGTCCCAACCGCCACTGGTCTCCCATAGTCATGCACAACTGGAGTGACTCCTCTATTTGGAATTGTGCACGTAGGTCTAAGTATGCTGGGCATCTGACAACAAAATGCTCCTCACTCTCTACCTCTGTCTCGCATACTGGGCACCACCTCTCCTCTCGGAGGACTCCCCTAGACTGACCCCTCTCAATCTCGAGCTGATGTGATGAAACCTGGAGCTGCCCAATGACAACTCGAAGGTGGTGGGGTAGGTATGTCTTCATGTATTGCTGAATCTCAATGAACCCCTCATTCGATATATGTAGAAAATGCTCACGGTAATAGAGCATTTTCGGTGGCAATGTATCCCTGGGGCACATCCATGTCCTTTGTATGTATGTATGCCATATCTCCTGACGAATGACCCTATTCCTATCCTGGTGGGAGAGAGAATAGGTGGGTGCATGTAAGTCGTACTGTAGTGATGGTAGCCTGTCTATGTCAAAACCATGGTGGGCCAGCCAGTCTCATGTTTGTGCATAGCATGAGGAGGTGTCACCTGCTAATGCCATATCACGTTATGCCTGGAACGCATGATAAGCCATGGACTCTGTATCCATGCTTCGAAGTCTGTGTAATAGCATACTGTCTGGAATAGTGCCTCAACTAGCATCGGTGGTGCAGCGAGCTCTTCTCTAATGATATCATGTGGTACTGAAGGCTTGCTGTGGATAAGTCTGGCAATCATATGAGAGAGAGAGAGAGAGAGAGAGAGAGAGAGAGAGAGAGAGAGAGAGAGAGAGAGAGAGAGAGAGAGAGAGAGAGAGAGAGAGAGAGAGAGAGAGAGAGAGAGAGAGAGAGAGAGAAAGAAAGAAAGACTCTTTAACGTCTATTAGAGGCCAAAATCGGCCTATAAGACAAAACATATACATCAGTATGATCCAATCCATCGTGATCCCAAAAGGAAAATAAAGTGTGAGTACCGCAAATGGGTATAAAAGGAGTGGATAGTAACTGGCATCAAGGGTGTAGGGTGCTATGGGTATGCACTCTATATGCTCAATGGGTGAGATACAAATATGATATGCATAGGGAGGGGAGGCTCGATGGTATCACAACCCACTAAATGCCTGGAGTGGGTGTAGGATATAATGCATCGGTGGGTAAGGCATCATGGCAATCCTCAAAATGCTCTGAACGTCCAAATCGATAGGGGTACGCTGCTGACGTCTCCGTATCTCCATGTCATGGCGTGCGTGAATCGCCTGAATCTCTCTCTGATGTGGACGGGCTCTCCGGACCGGGGGTCTCGGTCGTCGACGCTGTTGTCTAAGCTCCTCTGCTTTGTGTAATGTGACACCCCGCATCGAGATGGGTCCTCGAGTGGATGTGGGTCTGAAAAAGTCTGTAATAGAAGTCTGGGGGACCAAGTGTATGTCCATCCGCTGCTGGAGAAGTGATGCACGACGGCGCTGGAGCTCTACTAAGAAACGACCTAGAGGGCGCTGGTCCTCTGTCCCCAATAAAGCCCTGATCTCTCTGGGCCCCCTGAAGAGCTGTGGGTAGCAGTCTCTGATGTCCTCATATGCATGGCATCTACATGTGTAGTGCTCCTCGTCCTCCACCTCCTCTCTACATATCCTGCATAATCTCTCGTCCCTCGGGGTATGTGTGACTCGCCCAACCTCAATCTCGAGCTAGTGTGATGATACTCTGAGCTGCCCAATGGCCACTCTCTCAGCTGGTGCCATATATGTATCCATGTATCGTGGTCTCTGAATGAAACCATCCGCTGTCACTGTCAGGAAGTGCTCTTTGTAGTGTTGCCTCTTTGTGGGAAGAGGCTCCCGTGGTGCTATCCATGTCTCCCTGACGTGTATCTGTAGTAGGTCCTAACGGATGATCCTATTCCTCTCCGAACGAGAGAGGGTAATGTGGGGGGAAGAGAGGTCATACTGAAAAGGGGGGAGATCCGTAATGCTCATGCCATGGTCTGCTAACCATCGGTAAGTCTGTGCATACCATACTCTCTCATGCCCTGTCTCTGCCAAATATCTAGAGCTCTCAAATGCAAGCCTGGTGAGTCTTCTGGTGGGGAGCTCTCTGACTCTCAGAATAAAGGTCACCAACTGGAAGAGGGCCTCCACTAGCATCGGTGGTGTGCCAAGCTCAGCTCGTATAATGTCATGTGGAACGGAGGGCTTGCTGTGCAGCAAGCGTGAGATCATGGTGACCTTGGGCCTCTCAATCCGCGCCCACATCGCCTCTGTGATCCCTGGTGCCCATACTGCCGTTGCGTACATCAATGCGGGTGTCACCAGAGTGTCAAAGAGCCACCCCTTAGTCCGGGGCTCTTGAAAATGTGTCTGAAAGCAGCGTCTCTCCAATCCTGCAAGTGCCGCATAGCCTCGCGTCAATCTATCTCTCGCAGCCTATGCCATGGAGAATACCCCTATGCTGCCCGAGAAGGTGATACCTAGGTAGACGTAGTAGTCTCTCTCGAGGGACCATGTCGAAGGCTTTGCGGAAATCCACAAAGCAACAGTATAGTCTCTGCTTCCTCGCCTTCGCGCTCTCAATCAAGCAACGAAGCACGAAGATGTGGTCGATGGTGGAGAAAGTGCGGCGGAAGCCTGCCTGGCCGGGTGCTCTGATCCAAGCTGCCTCAGCGTGTGTACTAAGCTCTGCCTCTAGTACTGCCCCATAGATCTTGGCCAGGATATGGCCTATCATAATAGTCCTGTAGTTCCCTGGGTCCATCATATCGCCGGACTTATGGATAGGCGTAATATGCATAGTCCATGAGTCGGGTAATCCCTCAACCAAAGCACGGTTGAAGAGATGGGCGATCAAGTGGGAAACTACATCTGCTGCATATATAAAGTGCTCTCCTTGTAGCCCCGTGTGGTCTGCTGAACGGCCATGCTGTAGCCTATGGATGGCCTGTCGTACCATGCCTGCCGTGAAGAGGGTGGATATCATAAGACGCGGTGTGGAAGGAATCGGTAATGGTGGCTGTCCTTGGACGTCATATAACCTCTGGGCGTAGGTGTGCCAAGTCGGAGGATCTGCTATGGGTGTAGGTGGGCGTGGCTCACGTAGTGCCCTCCACGCGGTGGCACAATCCCTACTCATGAGAAGGTCGATCAACTCTGCCTCCTGTCGCTCCTCGAAAGCTCGCCGCTTCCGGCGTGTGAGGGCTCGCATCTGTCGTCGTGCCTCCCTCTCTGTGATTGATCCCAAGATACTCTGTGCTCAGAGATGTCCGTATAGTCGCCTACACTCCTCATCGTACCATCTATTCTGGGGTGTATGCCCTAGCCGTGTCGAATGTGCAGTGCTGTGGGTGGTGTATGGGAAGCTTAGAGTAGCACATGTATGGAGGATCGAGGAGAAGTGGGCGGTGAGGGTGTCCAAGGAGGCAGAGGGATCAAGGGAGTAGACGCGCTCTCGAACATGGGAGCTATAGATATGTGCTAGCTCATGTCTAAAGTGAATGGTGGTATGGGCTCGTGGCTGTATGGTGACGGGGTGGGATATGCATGGTGAGCCGCGAATGGATAGGGCAAGATATGCGTGATCAGCTCGAATCGGTAAGGGTGGGATAGTGAATGAGGTGATGAGGTGTGTCGCCTCCGGGGGTCCGATAACATAGTCTACCACACTGCCCCATGTGGTGTCGTGGGTGGAATGCAGGTGAGACCGCTCGAGGTGGGCCTGGTCCCCATCCCATTATATATAACGAGACGGTGTGCTGCTCCCATCTGAGTAGGTGTCGGCCGTATGAGGTGGGTGTGGCGGTGTCGGCTGAGGCTCTGAGTGTAGGCATGTCCTCTATGGTACGAAGCATCTCAGGGTCATCAAAGTCGTAGATATCACACTGGTGGCTCTGAGTGCGGGCATCGAAGTCTCCTACAAGGAAGACTTCACCCATCCCGGTATACTCCATAATCGTGTCATTGAGGAAGTCATATGGAGATGTGGTGTCTGGTCCCTCCCCCCCTGATAGCTGCTCGGGGGAATGTGTGAAGCGCGAACCAATGGGTGCAATATAGCATACAACGAAGTATGCTGCTCTCTCCTCTGATAGTTGGAGGCGTATCCACATGAAATGTGCCTTTGGGTCTCTGGCTACTACCTGTACCCTGTGCTGTAGCGACTGTCTGTAGAGCACGGCTACTCCTCCTGATCCTCGTGTGGTGCGCTGTCTCATCTGTCGGCGGTGAGCTGACTCCCACATATAGCCCTCAATCCTTGGTAGGCTCCTCCCCGGGCTCTCGTGTGTCTCTGTCAAGAAAATAATGTCTCTGCCCTCCATCACCTCCTCGAGGCGCCCTGGATGTGTCCACAAAGATCCATTGCAGTTCCAGACTGCAATGTGCACCTCCTGTGCACATTGCAGTCTCCTCCCCGGGCTCTCGTGTGTCTCTGTCAAGAAAATAATGTCTCTGCCCTCCATCACCTCCTTGAGGCGCCCTGGATGTGTCCACAAAGATCCATTGCAGTTCCAGACTGCAATGTGCACCTCCTGCTGTGCTGTCTCATAGGCCGCGAATCCCTAGTCAATGGGCCGTCCATCAATGATGACCCGACCGTCTCTGTATAGGGCACGATGTCCCTCTCGTCTGGCCTGGAGGACACGCGGCATGCATGCCCGTCTGTGCTCTACCTGCATCCGTGTTAGGTCGTCATCCAAATAGATGGGGGTGCCCGGTGTAGTGCGTAGTACCGCCCGTCGCCTGAGGAAGTCTCGCCTCCTGGGTCATCTGAGAACTGAAGGATAAGTGCTCTACTCCGTGTGGTGTCCCGTCCTTCTCTCCAGGCTCTGGTGAAAGGGAGAGGCTCATCCGCCCGGTATCCAAGTAATGTGCACAAGCGACGCCCGTCCTGCTCTGGTGATCCGTCTGTCTCTGTGAGGCCGGAGACGCGAACATTGAGCCTGCGAGCCTGTCGCATCCGCTCCTCCTCAATGGTGGTATGCACTATGTGGATCTCCTCATGGTGGTGGTTCTTCTTTGCCTCCTGTTGAAGGTTCTTTTTTACAACTTCGACCCATCCATCTTTCTTAGTCTCAAGCTCGCTCTGCACCACCTCCATACACTCCTTCTTGATAGTCACCCGAATGTCCTCTAGCTGTGGAGCGATCTCCCCCTCCTCTAGCTGTGTGAGAGAGAGAGAGAGAGAGAGAGAGAGAGAGAGAGAGAGAGAGAGAGAGAGAGAGAGAGAGAGAGAGAGAGAGAGAGAGAGAGAGAGAGAGAGAGAGAGAGAGAGAGAGAGAGAGAGAGAGAGAGAGAGAGAGAGAGAGAGAGAGAGAGAGAGAGATGTAGATTGCCTTGGTGCAGTATGTGGTGTTGGACTTCCTATGGTATAGAAAAGTGGAGTCTGGAGCATCTGTACTGGCTGCAGGGTTTGATAATATAGATGAATGGGGACGTCCCATCCCAGATCCTATGCGCTGGCCATCTTCAATTGATGGACAGGGGCTCAAGCCTGTAGCAGATCAAGTCCATGCTTTGGGGCTCAAGTTTGGCATTCATGTCATGAGAGGGATAAGCACACAAGCTGTTAATGTGAACACAGTGGTTTTAGGAAATTTGGTAAGAGTAAATATCTCAATGTTGTTTGCATTAATTATCTCAATGTTGTTTGCATAATGCAGTTCATGTGAATATTCACACTGATAAAATGGGCTTCAAATCAATTTTACTCTAAATCATTAAAAAAAAAACATTTTGCAGAGCAGAACATGGAGAGCAAGGGATATAGCCCTTCAAGATGAAGTTTGTTCTTGGATGCCTCAGTGTTTTGCACGTGTTGATGAGAGCGCTGAAGGTGGCAAAGCATTCATACAATCCCTGTATGATCAGTATGTATCTTGGGGAGTTGATTTTGGTAGGGGCCTTGTCAATAGTAGCTCAGGCTCTATGAACATTGGAATATTTTTACTGTATTAATTAGTGATATTGTATGTGTGGTTTTCACAGTCAAGCATGATTGTGTTTTTGGTTCTCAAGATTTAAGTGTGGAAGAAGTCAAAACTGTTTCAGAGGTCCTCTCTCTCTCTCTCTCTCTCTCTCTCTCTCTCTCTCTCTCTCTCTCTCTCTCTCTCTCTCTCTCTCTCTCTCTCTCTCTCCCCCCCCCCCCTCCCCCCCCCCAAAAAAAAAAAAAAAAAAAGCATTGGATCACTATCCCTTGTATATGCTTTGTCTCATAGGCCAAATTTGGCCTTCAGTATACGTTAATATGACTTTCTTTCTCTCTCTCTCTCTCTCCACTTGTAAATTTGTATGTATGGAGAATTGCATAGAAGTATGATGTACATATGCAAGTATCTATGTAACACACATGTGTGTGCTCACGTGTGTACACACACACACACACACACACACACACACACACACACACACACACACACACACACACACACACACGTGTGCATGCACACACACACAAACCCGTGCACACACACACACACACACACACATACACGTACATATGTAACCTTAAAACATGGCTGGATGCACCAATTTCTTCACTACAACATTTTGCTTTTGTGTGTGGATTTTGGTGGGGTATGCAACTGGAGATGGAGTTACTCAAAATGATTGATGGTGGAAGGAACAATGTACGGTAGAAGAGACTACAATTGTTTTAGTATTTTTCCCTTTGGAAAATACTTGTAGTGCAATGCACACCAAAAGCTTCATGCATAATCATTTGGAGACACATTTGAGATTCCATCTCGAGATGCGGCTTGGTGAATGAAACTATGAGGCATGTCTTTTTTTCCAAAAATGTCTAGTCAATTATGTTGTACACACTCAACAATACATCATATCCAAGTAATGATACATGTTGATTTAAGAACATAAATATTGCACTATTCATCCATGTACATTAAAAACCCAAATAGATTACAAACTTAAATCATGATTAATATTGCAATTTTTGCTATAAACGAGATTGTGGGCAATTACATTCATTACATGAAAAGAATAATATGTATATGAATGTCAATGGCATAAAGAAACCATATCAAAATGATAGGGTGATGGATGAAATTTCAATGAATGCCATACATAAAACCATATCAAAACATAGAAGTGATCATTATCTAGTGTTAGTGATCACATCATACATGATGTCATCACTGGCAACACTATGATCTAAGATGTCTCGCCAATGTCATCTATGGAGCTGTCCTCTATGGGCTCATCATCAAATGTACTAGCCCACAAAACTAGAAGATTTATTGACTTGAAAGGGAGCAATGTTGTTTCCCTCACTTCCTAACAATTTCAAATTGCAATGGCAACAAATTAACCTCTCAAGTTGCATAAGACTCAATCTATTCCTTTTTTTTTGATATGGAATAGAGTCCACATACTCCAATTCCTCTATGTAGATCCTCTACTTTGGTCTTGCAATATAATTGGCAAGGCTAGCTTTTCTTTACAATTTGAAAATAATGAAAATTTATTGACTTTGATAATGAGCTTATGAGTTATGAAATAATAAAAAAAAAACACTTACCAATAGTGGAGTGCTAACTCCATATTTCTTCCACCATGTGATAGAAGTAGGTTGGTTCTCTTGTAGTTATGCCATGGGTTGTCCAAAATACTTTTATGTTCTACGAAATTTGACCCTCTCATGCCAATCTCATGCCTAACTATATCATGTCTATGTTACACAAAACTGGCTTATTTTATTGTCACATTAGCGGATCACAACAAAGTTACTCCTCTGGAATAGTAGAGGGTGTGCAAGTAGAAGTGCAAGGCATTATTTTTGTGTTGTATTTTGTGGCCATGTCACTTCCAAGAGTCAAGGGAAGCTTTCTCCTCTTAATAGGAAGGCCATGGTTGAGGCATAGCAAGACAGTGTAAAATTGGGGGAGACACCAGGTCGATGGCTTCTCTTTGACACCTCCACGAGGAAGCTACACTTGGAAGGAAGTTACAGATGAAATGGTGGGCTGATGTAGCTTCTGAGACATCTTACTCTACTATAGAAACCTCCCCTACCACCACTACAATCTACCAATGCCAATGCACCTTATGCCATCACTTGGACGACTACTAGTGCCAGTGCACTTTGTGCCACCACCACCTATCAAGAAGAAGCAACAAATCTCATGACTATGAAGTGACATATTTTTTGCAATGGATGATGGAAGTGGAGACTTGCAATGTTTTACAATTCATGTGGATCGCAGTAAACAAGACAAGGATGCAAGAGAAGTCACTGTAATGGCATCAAGAAAACCTACAAATAGGCAAAACAAGTGGCCAAAAGTGTGAACACAACATAAGAGATCCAAGGGAAATAGTGCAACAAAAGTCAAGAATGTCACTCTAGCACCTCAAAGTTTGCAGCAAGGGTGGATCAAATAAGACCCCTCTTAGGGGAGCTCAAATACATGGATCCAATGAGTAGAGTGAATTTAAAAATCTTGGAAACAGAACTATTGCGGATGGACACTTCAAAAGTAAAGCTCTATAAGGAGCTTCGAGGATGAGGGGCACTACAGATGGGTGGCCACCCTCATGGCGACCACCCATCTTGGAGTGAGAGATATGCATATTGGGCGACTTCTCATGCCCTGGGAAGCACATGCTTGGACGACTAATTTCACAAGCATGGGCCACCGTGGGTGCCAAGACCTCCTTGGGCGACCCCACCTAAAGCAAGGCAATCACCTCTTACGGGACTAGACAACCACTTGTTGTAGGTATTGCGCACAAGGGCTAGGTGGCCACCTCTTTGCAGGTGCTTGGAGACCATCTCAATGAAGACGTCTAGGAGACCACCTCTTTGTAGGGGCTGGGAGACCACCTCCATGTACTTGTCTAGGTGATCATCTCTTTGATGCATGGTGACTACCTCTTGCATGTGCTAGGCAAGATGTCTAGATGGGCAACCAATATTTCTAGGGTGACCACCCTTTGTAGGGGACTACTCCTTCATGGCACAAGGCATGGGGTGACCTCCTCAAGCATGAGCCCCTCTTCGGCGAGCCCTACTCAACCTATGCGACAATCTATAGAGGGGGATTGAAGTGTTTGTACACCTCTCGGGATAGATGTATGCACATGGCGCTCTTCCTTGGGGGGCTATTTGGGCACCTTGGCAGGGGCCAGATCATCGTTGGTCAATCCTTGGGCCAACCGATGGACCACACGTAGCACCAAAGATAGTTGATACTGGCAACTATATGGGACTTTTAAACTTGACTCTTGTGAGTGACAATGGAAATTGCCTGGGCCTTTACATCTGACCCACTCCTCCCGTCCTACTCCTAGACAAATATCTAGCCATTCCTAGGGGCTATAAAAGGGGGAATTGATAGAGATTAGACATGTAAACTTCAGAGAGACACTCCATTCTTCATGCTCGTGCATTCTAGGTTTTTAGTTACTTAGCATGTACTTCCGTAGTACATTGTGACAAGCTACTCCTACACAAGGAAGTCCTTACTAGAGGTGTTGGCTGAGAGGGTAACCTTGGGTTGGTGTTAGCAAGGAGTCCATGTTGTACACCCATCTCGCTAAGGGGTTCGTGTATTTTCTTTAATACAAGGTGTTTGTTGTGTGTTCCTCTCTTATGTATCTTCCTTGGTTGCATTTCTCCTCCTCCTTAGTGTTCGTGGTACATCTTCCTTAAGGTATATTGTGTTGTGAATCGTGTAAGTATTCTCTCTAAGTGAATAGGCCTAATCCAAGGGAAGGTGCAAGTTTAACTACACTCCCTGCAACCCACACACTATTTGACCACCTACGAGTGAAAATTGGTACTCACACCAAGAAGATAATCCAATAAGCTTTATGAAAGATATGATAGAAAATAGCTCTGATACCACAATGTCACATTTACAAACTTGTAAACATCAAACTGAACAGCTAGAAGTGATGAGACCTCCCAAGATCTTTAAAAGATCAAATACATGTTGCTCAAAGATCAAACTTGCCTGCACGAGAAGAACAAGAATTTCCTCTACATTACGATTGGTTGACAAAGATAATCCATGCATGTGAGCTATGTATCAAGGCATACATCAGATAATAGGGAGAAAAAGAGGAGAATGATGGTGAGTTGATGTATGAGGAGATGCAAGTGTTGGGAGATGTTTCATTCCCCTCTTCATGTAGCAACATTTTTGTTGAATCCAAAACATTATAGAAAGAGGCCTAGTGAGGCCAAATTTAAAATGAGAGGTTGGAAGCGCACTCCAAATAGAGCAGGTTGAAATGCTACAGAGAATACATAGCTAAAGGAAGAGTTATCTACATACATTGGTCTACGAGGTGATTTTGCAGACGATTCTGTATCGGCTGATATCGATATACTTTCTCTTATAGCTTGGTGGGAAAACTATGGTATGGGCACTCCATATTTGCAAAAGCTAGCTATAAGAGTTTTTCCACAAGTTTCAGTGCCTATGCATGTGGGAAAAATTGGTCAACGTATGGATTTTTTCACTCTCTAAAATGCAACAGGCTTAGACATATAAAGTAGATGATTTGGTGTATGTGCATAGAAACCCAAGGTACATGTCTCCCAAAGATACGAATTATGTATCTGGATCAGGTAATGCATGGGATGTTTTGATTGATGAAGCACTTGATGACACTCTTGAGGATGCAGGATCTCTGATTGATGAGGATATTACTCCTATTTTTCAGCCATATTGAATTTTTCATAGATTAAGGACTTTTGATATTGGATTGGAATTGTGTGTGTATATGGATAATGTAATTTATACCCTCCTAGAATATTTATGCTCTATTTTGGATTAATAATATCTAAATCTTAGACTTTATACTGCAAATTACTAACAATCCCTTACAATACGAGATTTTTTTTATCATTGTTTTAACTTAATCCTTAACATAGTGTATTTTTAATATTGAACCTACACCTGGCATTTCCAATGTTGGAACATTGCCGTATCAGTTTGGGGAGGTAACAATGTAGACATTGGAGCTCAAGATATTCTACAAGGCCGATCCCAGGATGAATTTATCCCACTATTTGACTTGGACGATAGTCCACAAGGCAGGTCAAATCGAGTCTCATCATGCTGACAGGTCAAGTACACAGACCTACTTACATTACCCAGAGTGTTAAAGGAAACATTCACAGTACTAGAAAGAGGTACATGCAACAATTAATTACGTATGGTCCTTTGTGCTCTCAACTACTCGGGCAATGGGAAAACCATTGCATAGATGATCTATCAAACAAAAGGATTTTTACACTATTGAGATGCTCTTTAAATTTTTATTATGGAATCTCGTAACGGAGTATGGCTAAATGCAGACATAATTTAACGTTAGGCGATCACGGTTTTTGTTCCTAAATCTAACGATTGCCCCACACATCATGACTCATCGCTATCACCCTAATGGGAATCTTATATTAGATCATGGGCAAAGCTTTGGCTATTCACATGCAGAATAATTGATGGAAGAAAGTGTAAACAAGTGGAGTGAAACACAGAGTGGAGATGCCCTTGTGATAATGTGCACATTCATGCAGCCCTTTGGACTTTTGTGTTTTAATAAAAGAATTATTGTTATTATTATTGTTTTATATGATGGTTCAGGTGCTTTAAATTTGACCCGGCTAAGCAGCAACAGCCTTAATGCTGACTATTAGTCATATGTATGTATGATGTAGTAATTTTCAGTACATTGCAGGCAATTGTAGCAACTGGTCGACCCATCTTATATTCCATCTCTCCTGGAGTTAAAGCAAATCCCCACATGGCCAGACTTGTCAGTGGGTTTGTTAACATGTACAGGATTACTGGAGATGATTGGGATAGATGGGATCATTTACAATCACATTTTGATGTTGCAAGGTAAAGAGTGATGAAACCTGAATTTTCTTGATAACCTGTTTTATTTCAGCCATACCACACTTGAGTATTTTTCTATTTTGTACCAGGGACTTCGCTGCAGCAGGTTTGATAGGAGCACCAGGTTTGTTGGGTCTTTCTTGGCCAGATATGGACATGCTTCCTTTTGGGTTTCTCACTGATCCAGGTTTATGACTTTGAATTTGTCTAAATTTTCTTCCTCAATTCTGCTTTCGATGCAGAAATTTGCATTAGTGATTGTATTCACTGTTAGATGTTTCAAGAACCTGTATGCTTCCCATCTGACCGTCCATCCATTTCAATAGAAATTCAACTTGATATGCAAATTGAATTTCGTTGTAGGTGCTAATCATGGCCCATACAGGTTTTCTAAGCTTACTTTGGAGGAGCAGAAATCGCAGGTGCCATTTCTGCTCAAATATGTTTATTGAAGATATCAGTTTTATCCTCAAAAGTTTATAAATAATATCTATATACATGCAGTTGACATTATGGGCTATGGTGAGATCTCCTCTATTTTTTGGTGGTGACATGATCAACGTAGATGAACAAACTATAGATTTACTAACAAATGAAGTAGTTCTCGACATCAATGGGAATAGCTACCTGAACATGGAGGTGCGAGGATTTGTTATATACTACCCCCCCCCCCCCCCCCCCCCCCCCGTGGCTTTCTTTCTGCCAGCTCCTCAACACCCAAAACCCCCTTTCTCCCCTCTTTCCCCTCTTTCTCCCCAGAAACAAGCAGCACCTAGGTGGATAAGAATGTGCTTATGTAGACAAACAATGTCTTTTATTATTTATCAGGTGCGGAATTCAAAAATAGAATATGACCACATGCCCTCAATAGGTCTTCATGATTGTGAAAATGTAACAATCACCCAATGGATGTTGAGAAATGGCTCTCAATCTGGGAACATCCCTGAGATTTGCTGGACTCATGAAGAGCTAGTTGGAGGCTGCTTCCTTTGGGAACCATCAGTTTCTACCTATACAGTGTAATACCTCATGCACATGGTTTGATTGTGTGTTGCTACTTGAGTATGGGAGATTGGCGATATATTTTATTATGCTTTTCTTGTTCCTTGTTGATTCAGTGAACAGGAAAACATCACTCTATATGGGCCTGGAGTTAACTCAGGAAAAGTTATAGTGCATGAAAACTGGCCAAGCTGTCTTGATGTTCAAACAAAATCGCTAAGCACTTACTCCCTCTGTTCTGCAAAGATGTCTCAGGTGTGTTGTTTATTAAATTTTTGTCATTTATTGGTGCAAATATGTTTAGACTTTCTATCTTTTATGATTCTAAAATCATTATGTGGATTCTTATGGTGTCATAGATTTGGCACTTAAAACCTGATAGAAAGCTCATGAGCAGTGAAACAAAGCTATGTGCAGTTGTTAATGAGCTGGGAAAAACCAGAAGTATGGGTGGTACAAAATATGGATATTGATGTGTCGATGAAATGAATCTGGAAGGAAACACAGCTAATATTGGTTCTCTTCGTGCTTTCAGAGCGAACTGCAGTTTCTAATACACGTGTATGGATGGCCCGAGGCATTAGGGGTAAGTTAACAGTTTGTCATCGTTGAGGGCCCTTGATATCTATGTAATTCTGGAAATCAAACATTTTTCCTGTCAATGTTCTTGTAATAATATGGTTATGAGCTTTTTAGACAAATGATGTCAAGCCTAAGAAACATAGCTAACGGGATTTTTTATGGTAATTGTTTCAGTAAACAAATATGATGTTAATCTGTAACATGGGGATTTACATGGAGGGTCTATGATAAACCTGCTTTGTCATGCTGTAACAGGAGATTATTATATTGCATTGTTTAACCTTGCGGAGGAGTACAATAATGTCTCTTTGTCAATAACTGGCATTATTCAGGCAGGCTTTCAACGATCAGACATATCAAAGGGCTCCACTCCAAGTGAATATTGGGATACCCCGAGCATCAGTTACCAGTGTGAAGCAAAGGAAGCTTGGAGCAAGCAAGAGATAGGAACAATTAAGGACAGATTAAATGCTACACTAGCCCCTCATGGATGTGCTCTATTCTCTCTTCAGTGCAGTTTTTACTCATATCCATACTATCAATCTTCTTTATTTTCTGCATAGTCTCCTGATCTCTTACTTCGGACAACTTAATGTAGTAAATTCATAGATAGACCTATTAGGGATGCCTCTGTCAATGTCTGGCGCAATAGGGGATCAGTAAAATAGAAGCATATGTAATATGATTTTTGGCACTTTGAACTTCGTAAACTCAATGTATAATGTATTTATGTGCTGCACAGTTGTTGTGATAGTTGGGTTTCTCCTGTTCAAGAAGATTAGAGCTGAAAGATTTGTTTGGCAGTCACAACTTTCTATTTTAGACTGTATTATATTGAAATGATTGTGGAAGACAAATGCTAAGGATGGTCTTGTGTACATTTTGTACATTTTACTGCTGGTATTAAAGCAATGATATTCATAGATATAATTTGATTTTATGAAGGCAAATGTAATCTTCTATCATTTCATGTATATGGGTGCCATATTTTGTCCCATACTTCTCTTCATTAGCCCTGGTTTCAACATCGTCAATGATAGTGCTGACAGCGTTCCTGCCTGCAATTACTCTCAGAAAAAGGTTAAGGAGGAAGTTCTCTCCTGCCCTTTCTGAGTGCTACACAAGGCTGAGATGAGCTCCCTGCTCTCCTGCCTTCTAACCTCGGCCTGCAAGAGAGCCGAAGAGTGGGCTGTGCTCAAGCGGATATGTTTGGTATGTGTGTGTGTGTGGGTGTGTGTGTGTGAGAGAGAGAGGGAGGGAGGGAGGGAGGGAGGGAGGGTGATTGTGACAACCCGTGGGCAAGAGCCCCCCCCCCCCCCCTTGTATTTCTATCTAGGCCTTTTTGGTGCTTGTGTGGTTTGCCGACCGGCGCCAAATTGTGCGCAACTATAGGGGGACCTAGTGAGCCTCCGACCCAAGTGACCCAAGCGAACCAAGCGATCCTTGCGCTCAACGTGCGGTAGCCTTCGTGCTAGTCCCCTCCGCACGCACCTCTCGAAAGTGCCGTTGTGCCATCGAGGGGCCGTTGTAACGCGTTTGCCCGCGACGCTTAACGCGGGCCGGCTCACTGTAAACGTTTACCCGCGACGTTCAACGCGGGCCGGCCCGCGTTGAACGTCGCGGGTAAACGTTTACAGTGAGCCGGCCCGCGTTAAGCGTCGCGGGCAAACGCGTTACAACGGCCCCTCGATGGCACAACGGCACTTTCGAGAGGTGCGTGCGGAGGGGACTAGCACGAAGGCTACCGCACGTTGAGCGCAAGGATCGCTTGGTTCGCTTGGGTCACTTGGGTCGGAGGCTCACTAGGTCCCCCTATAGTTGCGCACAATTTGGCGCCGGTCGGCAAACCACACAAGCACCAAAAAGGCCTAGATAGAAATACAAGGGGGGGGGGGGGGGTGCTCTTGCCCACGGGTTGTCACAGTGATCAAGTCCAATGAGGTTCTCCACTTAGCCTAGTTCAAGGAAAAGAAATTTTGTACTAAATAAAGTACATAGTGAAATAGATGAAGTACATCATAAAGTACAAGAGTGGCCATTTTAGCCAAAGGTCTAAAAGTTTCCTTATAGTCTATGCCATGATTGTGTGCACCATCTAAGTTTCTTTTTATTTTATAGGCCCACTTACTTGAGATTAGCATATATATGAAATTTTTTGTACTATAGGTTGCTGGCCACTAATGCCATTTTTGCATCCAAGAGGAATGACTTCTTTCTTCCATTTTTTTTGACTTTTTCTCTCTTTTATGTTTCTTTCTTCAAATAAAAAAAGAAGGATTATTATTATAGAGAAAGATGATGACAATAACAAGATTAGACAACTTATAGTATATAGATCCAAAAGCTATGAAACATACTAATGATATGATAAACCTCTATAAGCACCCTTCTAGAGTACTAGTGTTTTCCCTTGCTACAATGGTGTGTAGCTTTCTAATACCATTTCTCGTACCATAGATTTCATTACCTTATAGTATATAGATCCAAAAGCTATGAAACATACTAATGATATGATAAACCTCTATAAGCACCCTTCTAGAGTACTAGTGTTTTCCCTTGCTACAATGGTGTGTAGCTTTCTAATGCCATTTCTCGTACCATAGATTTCATTC